>JAKEPQ010000179.1:1800000-2379179 GCA_024500445.1 Entomyzon cyanotis | reverse complement strand
ATTGGTCAATATGACAAAGACTACCAAAATGGCGTCGGCATCGCTCGAGCATGCCCAGTGCGGACGACTACCAAAATGGCGCCGGCATCGCTCGAGCATGCCCAGTACAGATGACTACCAAAATGGCGTCGGCATCGCTCGAGCATGCCCAGTGCGGACGACTACCAAAATGGCGTCGGCATCGCTCGAGCATGCCCAGTACGGACGACTACCAAAATGGCGTCGGCATCGCTCGAGCATGCCCAGTACGGACGACTACCAAAATGGCGTCGGCATCGCTCGAGCATGCGCGGTTTTGCCGCGTTCCAAAATGGCGGCCGCGAGGTATTCTCGGGCGGTTTAGGCATGTACTGTGCAGCCGGAATGAAATGGGGAGACCGAGAGGGCCACCGGAGCGCTTCGCGAGCTTTGCGGGCTTCTGGGGAAGCGTGCGGTGGCGCGGTCGGCGCGGGGGGGGCTGCCGGGATCCGTGCGTGCAGGGATACGCACCAGCGCCGTTGGACATACGGCGGCCACGCCCCTCGGCGCCCCCGGCCCGCCCCTCGGCGCCCCGGCCCGCCCTCGGCGCCCCGGCCCGCCCCTCGGCGCCCAGCCCCGCCCCCTCCCCTCCGGGCCCCTAGAGCGGCCCCCCGGCGCCGGCCGCGGGGCGTATGGTATGGGAGCGGAGCGGCGGCGGCGGAGCGGCGGAGCGACGGCGGCGGGGGCGGCGGCGGAGCGGCGGCGGTGGCGGCGGAGCGGGGCGGCGGCGGAGCGGCGGCGGAGCGGCGGCGCGCGGCGGCGGCGGAGCGGCGGCGGCGGCCGCGCCGCCGGGCGCTCCGCGGCGGAGTGCCGGCGGTGGCGGAGCGGCGGCAGCGGAGCGGCGGCGGCGGCCAGCGCCGCCGGCGCTCCGCGGCGGAGTGCCGGCGGCGGAGCGGCGGCGGCGGCGGCGGCGGCGGAGCGGCGGAGTGCCGGCGGCGGAGCGGCGGCGGCGGCGGCGGCGGGCGGAGCGGCGGAGTGCCGGCGGCGGAGCGGCGGCGGCGAGCGGCGGCGGCGGAGCGGGAGCGGCGGGAGCGGCGGCGGAGCGGCGGCGGAGCGGGGCGGCGGCGAGCGGGCGGCGGCGGAGCGGCGGCGGAGCGGCGGAGCCGGCGGCGGAGCGGCGGCGGCGGCGGCGGAGCGGCGGAGTGCCGGCGGCGGAGCGGCGGCGGCGGCGGCGGAGCGGCGGCGGCGGGAGCGGGAGCGGCGGGGAGCGGCGGCGGAGCGGCGGCGGAGCGGGGCGGCGGCGGAGCGGGGCGGCGGCGGAGCGGCGGCGGAGCGGCGGCCGCGCCGCCGGCGCTCCGCGGCGGAGTGCCGGCGGCGGAGCGGCGGCGGCGGAGCGGCGGATGCCGGCGGCGGAGCGGCGGCGGCGGCGGCGAGCGGCGGCGGGCGGCGGCGGAGCGGCGGCGGCGGAGCGGGAGCGGCGGTGGAGCGGGGCGGCGGCGGGAGCGGCGGCGGAGCGGCGGCAGCGCCGCCGCCGCTCCGCGGCCGAGTGCCGGCGGCGGCGGAGCGGCGGCAGCGGAACGGCGGCGGCGATGGAGCGGCGGCGGAGCGGGGGCGGCGGCGGAGCGGGGCGGCGGCGGAGCGGGGCGGCGGCGGAGCGGCGGCGGAGCGGCGGCGGAGCGGCGGCCGCGCCGCCGCCGCCCGCGGCCGAGTGCCGGCGGCGGCGGAGCGGCGGCAGCGGAACGGCGGCGGCGCAGCGCCGCCGGCGCTCGCGGCGGAGTGCCGGCGGCGGAGCGGCGGCGGCGGGCGGCAGCGGCGGCGGCGGCGGAGCGGCGGCGGCGGAGCGGGGCGGCGGCCAGCGCCGCCGGCGCTCCGCGCCGAGTGCCGGCGGCGGCGGAGCGGCGGCGGAGCGACGGCAGCGGAACGGCGGCGGCGCGCGCCGCCGGCGCTCCGCGGCGGAGTGCCGGCGGCGGCGGAGCGGCGGCGGCGGAGCGGAGCGGCGGCGGAGCGGCGGTGGCGGAGCGGGGGCGGCGGCGGGGCGGGGGCGGCGGCCAGCGCCGCCGGCGCCCGCGGCCGAGTGCCGGCGGAGCGGCGGCGGCGGAGCGGCGGCAGCGGAGCGGCGGGCCCGAGCGCCGCGGCGCCCGCGGCCGAGTGCCGGCGGCGGAGCGGGAGCGGCGGCGGCGGCGGCGGAGCGGCGGCGGCGACGGGCGACGGCGGAGCGGCGGCGGCGGAGCGCCACGGGCGCTCCGCGGCCGAGTGCTGGCGGCGGAGCGGCGGTGGCGGGGCGGTAAGCGGAGCGCAGGCGGTACCGCAGCGGCGGCGGGGGCGGTGGAGCGCCGGCGGAGTGGAGGTGAAGCCGGCGCCGACCCCGGTCGAGGGGGCGGTGGAGGCGGGGGGTCGGTTGCGCCCAGAGCGGTGGAGGTCTCCCGAGTCGCCGGGGGGACGGCGGCGCTCGCGGCCGGGGGTGGTTGGGGGCGCCGGCCACGGCTGCGTCTCCGGGGAGGGGAGGGGGGGGTATGTCGGCGACGGCAGCATCCCCGCGCGGGAAGGAGAGGGGGGGTGCTAGCCGCAGCTGCGTCCCCGCGCCGGGAAGGAGAGGGGGGTGCCAGCCGAGCTGCGTCCCCGCGCCGGGTCCTGGGCGCTCGGGGCGCCGGTACTCGGGTGCCTGCGGCACGGACTAGGTGCCGGGCGTGGGGGCTGTCCGGCCACCGCGGCGCCTTGGCAGGTAAGAAGGAGATGCTGGAAAACAGCAGGCACTCCACAGTGAGAGGCACAGACATACAGGAACCTCGGGGATGATGGAACAGCCAGGGAGTAGGGGAACTGGAGCGGCCGGCTACCACGGGCCGTGGGTGGTTCCAGCGTTCGGGGCAGTCAGCTTGAGGCTGAACCGGCGCACTGTACAGGTGGAGCAGCTGGTGCCACGACGGGAGAGTGCAGAGCCCTGTTGTGTGGGCTCTGGTCCTTTCGGTGTATTTTGCAGGAGCTTGAGATGGAATAGTTGGGCAATAGTTGGTCCTTTCAGAAAAGTGCATTTTTTCAAACACTGTGCATGGCTTTTGGACTTTTACACAGATGGAAGACTTGTTCGGCTGATGAGCATCACCACCCCTAGAAGCACCTGGAGATGGTTACCTGATGAGGGGCACCACCCCCATAAAAACCTGTCGATGGTTACCTGATGAGTGGCACCACCCCCAGAAACACCTGGTGACTGTTGCCTGGTGAGCAGCAATCCAATGAGCAGCAGGTGACGTTTGCCTGAGAACTTCCCCCCCATAAACACCTGGTGATGGTTGCCTGATGAGCAGCAACCCAATAAGCAGCAGGTGACGGTTGCCTGATGAGCAGCAACCCAAGAAGCAGCAGGTGACAATTGCCTGAGAACTTCCCCCCCATGAACACCTGGTGACAGTTGCCCTATCAGCACCACCCCGAGAAACACCGGGTGATGTTTCACTGTGTAAATGACAGGGAAGGGGAGACACAGAAAAGGAACAGGAATTGGAACTGAAAACATAAGGCAATTAGAAAAAAAAAAAAAAAAAGGAAAAAAAAAAACAGGAACAAACCCTTGAAAAGGGCATAAAAATAGGAATAGGGAATAAAATAAGAAATTAATAAATACAAGTAAATACATAATAAACAAATGTATAGAAATAAATACATAGTCTTAGAAATACTTGTCTAAATTTATAATATCCATACATAATATGTGTAGTAATATTATATATATTAGATGTATAGTAGATATATTTTATGTACTATATATGAAATATATTACATATACAGTACATAAAATATATGATATACAATCTCATGACATTGTATATAATGTATGTAAACTGTACTATATCTATTATGAGATACATTACATATGTGTTATAGACAATATGTAATATATATCTTACAGATATTTTGTATACTACAAATATTACAAATATAATATAAATGTATGTAATTTATACGTATACTGTAAATATAACATATATGTAATAACAATAAATATTATATTATTAATTCCATTAAACTATATATAAGAAACACAGATGCTAAGGAACAGAGATATGCCCAAGGTGGCACACTGTCTTTAAAAAAAAAAAAAAAACAAGGGCAGCATGGCAGAGGAAAAGGAAAAGACATTGAGCAAACAAACCAAAAGCGCATGGAACCAAAAAAAGAAGGTGGCACAACCTGCAAATGAGGAGCAAAGCACTGAAAGTAAGGTTGAAAAAGCAGAGCAGGTAAGAACCAAAAGGGCTGTGCATAATTGGAGTGGTTGGGGGAATGTTTGTATTTGTCAAAGCTTGTAAGTGGGCACACAGAGGTAGGAATGAAATAATTTTTTACTGGTTCGGGCACTTCCTTGCTGTTAAAGTGCCTGGTAATGGTGTGCAGAGCTAGCAGACAGCTAAGTTTTTCACTGTCTGTCTCCTAGGCAGGTTTCCTTGAAAGTCAGAAAGTGCTCCAAAGGGAATGGCTTTGAAATGCAACACGGCAGGCTGGAAGGGAGGTGAGTCCGCTCCTATGGCATCCTGTTCTGCACAGGTACTGTTTATGAAGGAACTTATATCAGCCTGTATAAATACCTGTGAAGGAAATGATGTGGAAAAGGGATACTCAGACAGTGTGTCCTGTCACTGTCACCTGTTAGTAGATACAAGGGACAGAAGGAGAGGCAGAGAGAGAACAAAAGAGAGGAAAAGAGGAGTGGAAGGACAGGTAGGGGCACAGAACGGGACAGGGACAGAGCATGTGACCGGGCCATGGTTACCGGCGGGCATCGTGACGTGGCTTAATTCCTTCGGGGAAGGCGTGCACCGATGCCCAGGCCTGTCCCCCTGGCAAAACGGGGTCAGTGTCTTGCGGCAGGCTCCAGATCTGTTGATGCATGTGCAGTGCTGTGGTGCAAGGCCTAGGCCTGCAAGGAGTGTACAGTGCTTCAGGAAATGCTGTTAGGTAACTGTGACATGAAAATGGCATGGCTGAGGCGTGTGGGGCTGGGGGATGCTTTCCGCAGCTGAGCCGAGGAGAGTAGATGGTTCTGGCCTGTGATCGGAGCTTCCGGCGTGTACCCGAAGGCCTCCCGTTCCCCCCTGAGCTGCGGGACGGTGTATACAAACCCGGTTCCTGCGGGCATATCCTCTTCTCCCGCTGCATACTGAGGCCTAGAGGATTTGGAGTGCGGCTGCTGGCTTTGGTCCTAGTGCGTACACACCTGTCCCAGAAGGTGAGATGACCTCGGAATAATTTCCTGTGCCTGTATTGAGCTGGCTGACTGTCAGTGCAAAGCAGCTGTGTGCAGGGAGCCTTGTGGATGGAGTTGTATATGGCTATTTGGCTGAGGAAGATTTATGAGTGTGTGACAGCGATCCCTGGAATGGAATTGTATGCAGATGTTTCAGACAGGAAGTATTCTGAGTCTGTAACAACAAAGCCTATGCATGAGTCAGTGAGAAAAATCAAGTGTGTGAAATGGCATAGAAAGGGGCAGTGAGGGGGTTATCGATTTTACAAGAGTGTTGCAAAAGCTGCAGGAAAGAAGGTGCGGTGGGGTGTCTTGCTGACAGGTGTGTGCAGGCATGTGCAGGTTTCGGTGACAGTATTTGTGTGTTGCACAGGGCTGCCTTTATTGCGAGGGTACTGCTTGCATATGGAGCTACATCTGCTGGCACTCAGTGTGATAGTGAAGGCAGACAGGGAGAAGACAGTGTCCCGCTGGAGCCTTCACCTCTGGCTGTCCTCTGTATGTGGATACGGGTAGGTACGTGTCGTGTTTAAAATGTGTCAGAGTTGCCATAGCGGGAGGTACGTATTGCTGAGAAGCAAACGTGGAGCACCTGAGGTGTCATACGTGGTGGGTCAAAGATGTGGGAGTGAGATGGACAAGTACCCAGAGATAGTGTCTGCATGTACAGAGAATTATGCGGGGTGCATTTACAAGCTCGGTGCGGTAACTGCGACACCTGTGAGTTGTGAGTGACGTGTGTAAGGCGTCGGAGGTAGGTGCCGGCAAGGATTGCAGTTCTGACCAGAGAAAGTGTTAGGAAGGGATATGGCTTTGAAATGCAAGCTAGCAGGCTGGAAGTGAGGTGACTGCACTCGTGCAGTAGCCTGTTGTGTTTACATGCTGGTTCTCATGAAAATGACAAGGGTCTGTATAAACACCTCAGAAGGAATTAACGGGCAAAGGAGAGCTTCAGACAGTGTGTCCTCTGACTTTGATTTGCTCATAGGTATGAGACACAAGGAGAGAAAGAGAAGAAGAGAGAAAAGGAGGAGTGGAAGAAGAGATGGCCGCACAGCCAGGGACAGGGACAAAGCTGTATCGGCACCGCACGAATCACCGCGGCGTCGTGATATCGGTTAATAGACCCTGAAGCCACGAGACTGCCCAGGCCTGTCCCCCTGGGGAAGTGGGGTGGGTGAGTTGCAGCAGGCTCCAGATCTCTCGCTTTATATGCGCTGCTGTAGTACGTGGCCTAGCGCTGTGCGGGGTCCGTAATGAATGGAAACGGCCTGCAAGGTGCCTGTCACGTGAAAATGGCACGGTTATGTCATGTGGGGCTAGGTGAGGCTTTCCACGGGTGGGCCAAAGAGGATAGTTGTGTCTTGCGTGAGACCGGAGCTTACCACGTGTATCCCAAGGCCTCCTGTTTCCCCATGAGCTGAGGGAGACGGTGTGTACAAACCTCCCTCCTGCGACCGTATCCTCCTCACTTGCTGCATGCTGAGGCTCGGACAATTTGGAGTGCAGCTGCAGGGTTTGACCTGTCGCAGAAGGTGAGATGACTGAGGAATAATTTTCCCTGGATGTGATCAGCTGGCTGACTGTCAGTCGGTGCAAAGTAGGTGTCTAGAGGGAGACTGGTGGATGGAGGTGTATATGGATGTTTGGGTGCGGAGGAAGGGTGACTGTGTGATGACGATCCCTGGAATGGAATTGTACGTGGATGTCTGGGTCAGGAAGTGTGATGAGTATGGAACAAGAAAGCCTGGGAGTGGGTTAATGAGAAGGATGAAATATGTGGATGGGCATAGAAGGAGGCAGTGAGGGGGTTATGGGTTGTACAAGAGGGTTGGAAAAGCTGTAGGAAAGAACGTGGCTTGAAGTGTCTCGGTGAGAGGGATGTGCAGGCATGTGCAGGTTTCAGTACCGGTATTTGTGTGTTTCGCAGGGCTGCCGGTATTGTGAGGGCACTGCGTCCGTGTGGAGCTACATGTGCTGGCACTCGGAGTGAATCTGAAGGCAGAAATGGAGAAGAATGTGTCCTGTTGGAGCATGCTGCTCTGGCTGTCCTATGTATACTGATGTGAGAAGGTGTGTGTTGTGCTTTGAAAGTGTCAGAGTTCACATGCCAGGAGGTGTGTGCTGCTGGGAAGCAAACGAGGAAACGCGTGAGTGTCCGTACGTGTTGAAGCAGGTATTTGGGAATGAACTGGATAAGTGTAAGGAGATATTTCTTTATCCCCGTGGCTTGACATTGCTGTCAAGATGTATGACAGGTAAGTTGATAGTGTGATGCACGAGCACTATCTGGTTTGTGGTTCCTTGAAAGAGCAAGGATGTTTGCTTAAGAGCACCGGTGTGTTGCACGTGGGGGATAGGAGTGCCGAGATGATGTGCGTAGGACAACGTGCACGACAGAACGTGGGAAAGAATGCGGCTGAGGCGAGTGGCTGGAACTGAGGAAGGGGTTGCAGCACAGGATAGACTGGGTGCCAGGACTACAGAAGGCACAGAGATGTAGCTGTGCGTGGCAGCACAAATGGATTTGTGATTCCGGTGCCTGGCCTTGCTCGGTGGGGGGCAAGGAAGGGGATAATTGCTTGTGTTCACTGAGCGATATTTTTGCAGTGAACATTATGTTCCGTGGAGAAAGTGGGTGTTGTTCTGTGAAGGTAGAAGGTGTGGTTCCTCTGTGCGTGAAATTGCACGGGGGTGCAGAGGAGAAGACAGCGGGAACGGGCTGGGTTGTCATGTGATGTGACATGTGCAGCTTACCTTGGAATTGAAAGACCTTTCTGAAGTGTACAATTTGCATTTCCAGAGATGTGTCCCGATGACGAGTCTGCCTTCTCACAGGACCAGGAAATGGCTGAGTCAGTGCTGGAGCTGTGTGGAAGTACCTGCTGAATGCAGAGGCCAAAAGGCAGTGCTCGATCTCCGTGTTGCTGTGGTCATGTGGAGAGCCAAAGTGCTTGCAGGAAGTGAACCTGGAAGAGCAAAGCACAGGTCAGTTAGCAGAGAAGATCTACCTGACGTGTTCTCGGTGCACTAATACATTAGGCTAGGAGAAATTGCTTTTTCTGTGGTGGAAAGGGAAAAACTTGAAAGTAGCCAATGTTACTGTACAGAAAGAGCCGTGAACACGGCCTAGTGTGATGTCTGCGTGCACAGAATTATGCGACGTATGTTGACGGGCCTGGTGCTGCAGAGGTAATAGACAGGTAACTGTTATTATTTCTTTCCCCTGAGCAGGATCCCTTGAAAATGAGGAAGTACAAGAAAGGGAATGGCTTTGAAATACAAGATGGCAGACTGGCAGTGAGATGAGTCTGCTCATGCAGTGACCCATTACATTTACAGAGTAGTATTGATGAAAATCACAAACTTCTCAAGAAACACCTGAGAATGAATTCACGTGCAAAGGAGACCCTCAGGCAGCATGTTCTCTCACTTCGGTTTGTTAATAGGTATGAGAGACCCAAGGAGAGAGCGATAAAAAGAGAGAGAGAGAAAAAAAAACAGAAAAGGAGGAGTAAAAGGACATGGAGGGGCACAGAAATGGAGAGGCACAAAGCTATCGGCACTGCGTGGGCCCCAAGGGCACGGTGATGTACCTTAATAGACCCTGGAGCCGTGGGACAGTGGCTAGGCCTTTCCCCCTGGGAAAGCGGGGTCGGTGTGTTGCAGCAGGCTCCAGATCTCTTGCTTTCTACGCAGCGCTGTGATACGTGGCCTAGCGCTGTACACAGCCTGTAGTGGATGGAAACGGCCTGTAAGGTGCCCGTCACGTGAAAATGGCACGGTTATGGCATGTGGGGCTGGGTAAGAGTTTCCACTGGTAGGCCAAAGAGTATAGTTGTTTGTGGCATGTGAGCAGACCTTCCGGCATGTAGGCAAAGGTCCCCCGTTTCCCCCTGAGCTGAGGGAGACGTGTGGAAACCTGCTGAGCTGATGAAAGAATACATGAATGTTTGGGTCAGCAAGTATAATGAGTGTCCAGCAAGAAAGCCTATGCCTTGATTAGTGGAAAAGATGAAGTATGTGAAATGACAGGAAAACAGGCAGTGAGGGGTGTGTTGCTTGTATAACAGCAGTGTAGGAAAAACTGTGAAAAAACATACGACTGCAACTCTGTGGGTGACACGTATGTGCAAGGATGTACAGGTTTCAGGAAAACTATTTCTGTGTTTCACAGGGCTGTCTGTGTTGGAAGGCTGCCACATCCACTTGCGTTTGGTGTAATTTTGAAAGCAGAAATGAAGAATATGTCCTGTTGAAGCGTACAGCTGTGGCTGTCCTATGTATACTGATGCGGGAAGGTATGTGCTGTATTTAAAAAGTGGCACAGTTGTCATAGCCAGAGGCATGTACTGCTGAGAAGCAAACATGACACGGTTCCTAGTTCCTGGGAAGATCACAGATGTTCAGTTGAGATCACCGGTGTGTCGCACCCGTGGGAAACCGGTGCTCACACGACGTGGGTATGACAACGTGCACGTCACAATGCGGGAAGGGATGCAGCCGAGGCAGGTGGCTAGAACGGACAAAGGGTTCTGGCACACCACATGCTGTGTGCAGGACTATGGAAGGCACAGAGACCTAGATGGAATGGCAGCAGAACTGGGTTTCTAAATAGGGTGCCTGGCCTTGGTGGGTGGCAAGGAATAGGATAATTTGTTATGTTCGGTAAGCAATAGCTTTGCAGTGAAGATAATGTTGCACGGTGAAAGCGAGTGTTGTTGTGTGAACACAGAAGGTGTCCTTGCACCGTGCATGACGTTGCACAGGGCTGGAGGCAACACGGTGGGCATGGGATAGGTCAGTATGTGACAGGCCATGTGCACCTTACCTTGAAATGGCACAACATTTCTGAAGTGTGACGTTAGCATTTGCAGAGATGGGTCCTGACTGCGAGTCTGCCTTCTCACGCTGCCTTGCAATGGCACGATTACCGCTAGAGCCGTGTGAAAGTACCTGCTGCGTACAGAGGCCAAATACAGTGCTCGGTCTCGGTGTTGTCGTGGTCATGCAAAAGAGCCAGAGTGCTTGCAGCGAGGTGAGCTGGAAGAACAAAGCGCAGGTATGTAAGTCAGCAGAGAAGCTCCACCTCACGTGCTCTCACACCAGTCTTAGAAACGTTAGGAGGGCACAGTAGGTGGGCACAGCTTAGGCACTGACAGGAATGGCAGGGAAGGAAGAAGTGCTTCTCTGTAGTGCCAAAGGTGGAAAGAAATCGGAAATGGGCAGGGTCATTATGGACAAAGTGCCATCAACACGGCCCGGTGCGAATTGTGCGTACGCACGATTGTGCGAGGCACGTTCAGAGACTCGGTGCTAGACTTTGGACAGCTACGAGTGCTAAGTGATGCATTTGTTCCGTGGGGGGCAGGTGCAGAACACATTTGCAGTTACGAGAAACAAATAAAGGTGTGTTGAGCTGTACGGTCGTTGGTAAGAAAGAAGCCATGCGAGATGGGAGCGAGGCACAAAACTGAAAGCAGACTGAGGTCAGAAATATGGGACACGTTCAGTGGATAATGGAGAAAAGAGGTGCGGCTGCCTTACTGGATGCAGGAGGATGTGAGGGGCCATATCTGCTTGCAAAGGTCCAGTTGAGAAGCAGGTGCTGTTTGTGTGGAAATGTTTGAGGGGGAGGGAAGCAGAGGAAAGACAGAAGGGACATGTGTTTAGCAAGAGCACTGGAAAGGGAAGGAAAAATTGGTGAGAAAGTGCATGTGGAAAAAAGAGAACATACCGGTTGGCTGCGCTGGAGCAGGAGTCCTGGCAGAAGGCTGGGTGTGAGGGGCCGGTGGTAGAGTGGTTAGGCGGCATGATGTGAGCTTGGTAGGCACCTAGAGAGATAAAGGAAGTACTAAGATTCCGGGAAGTGTTAGATTCCTGTGTGGTATTTGTTGAAGCACAAGGCTGGTATTCCCTGCAGAAGCTGTAAGACTAGGCACAGGCCCGTCAATATGACAGATATCCAGACACATAGGAATGAGAGGTTGTAGAAATGCTGGAAAAATATGCAGAGAATGGAGTGCGTGCACTGTTAGGCAGCCTTTGCTGGATGCGAGTGTGAAGAAGCCCTGGAGATGGGAACCATAAAGAAATATTTGAAAGCGGTGAGAAGGATTGGAAGGTGTTAGAACTGGGGGTTCCAGTGGGATGAGATGTGGGTGGTGTCAAGGATGGTGCACCTGTATGAGAAAATGTGTAATACCATGAAACTGTAATGTGCAGGGATTGCTGAGCCCTCCCCTGTGGTCAGGCCTTAAGCAGCCAGCTTGGGTGGGGGCCCTGGTAAGAGAAGGCGTGAGGCAGTTGGACTTCCACATGTGCAGAGCTGGTCAGAAATGACTGACGTGTCTGTTGTGTTCTCTTCCGGATGGTGGCGTTTCGCCGCTGCTGATGTTGCCGGTCCCCGAGAGGATATTGCGGTGATGTGGCGTGCATAGAGAGGAGAAAGATGGCATCTGTTATGTTCCAAAAGGTCTTGAAAGCACGTGAAAGGGTACTGCAGAAAACTTGTCATGAGTGAGTGGTAGTGTTGGGAAATATATCAGGTGAAAAAGGTTGTGTAACTTTAGTCAAGGGTTGGTTTGGTTTGTCTTTACCCTGGGAAAAGGAATTTTAGGTGTCTTCCGGGGCATTGTTGTGCCAGCTGAGGTCTGGTGAACTCAGCATACCAACATACTAGGAGTGACCCCCAAAGATAAGCATAAAGATAAACACTATGAACAGAACATCCACCAGGAACTCGGGGCTATCCAGAAGACATGATGGATATCACAGCTACCCCAGAGCACCTCCAGCAGGGCTGAAGACATCCTGGCACAGAGAAAAGACTGATAAGAAGAACTGAGGAATGAAGAATCTAATTAGCCTCAGAGGCGAGGAGATTCAACTCCAATGAGAAACCAAAAATGGGAAGTTTGCTCAACTGTGCACCAATGAGCACTGACCCAATGCTTCCCTATATATTTCTACTGTATACAATGTGCGAAAAATCAAGTAACATGTGTGTATCCTGCAATAATTGTGCACACCCAGGCTGTGTGTGGGTGAGATCATTTCTGTGGTCCATCCGGGCGAGAACACCATCCTGGCCAGACAATAAACTAATGCCTTCAATCTGTAACAAGAAAATGTTACTGTAGAGTTTTTGGTTTTTTTTCCAGCAGATTCAGTGATGCTAGTAAACACGTGCCACTACTGTAGAGGTGGGGGAAAAAAAAACAAGAGAGAAGAAGTGATCCTTGCAAAAGCACAGGATAGTGTAACATGGAAACACAATTGAAAGCACACAAGAAACAAGTAAAAAGAAACCCAGGAGGAAATAGTAGAAGCCCCTAGGAAATGCTGTAGAAAGAGGTGGGCAAAATGGACATAGCTGTGAGAAACACCTATAGGATAGTGCTGCAGTATCCCCCAAAAAGTGTTTTGTTTTTCAAAAGGTGGTAAAAAGAGCCAATAATGTTTGACAGAATGATAATTTCTGCTAATCCACTTGAGAGAAAGTGTGTAAAAATCAGGCAAAGAACATGAGTAAATTTCTATAGCACGACAGCTCCAAAAATAGTGAAAACACTAGTAAAACTCTGAAATTGTGCTAGGGAAAAAAGCCTCCGCTCCACTGTTGACACAGCGACGGGCGGGCGGAGCCGGGCATAGCTTTGGGCGGACTCAGGGGGCACCGAGGGGCGGGGTCTTGGGCGGGGCGCCAGGAGTACCAGGGGCGCGGCTGCGGTCCGAGCCCCCTGACGTCGGGGGGCGGGTGGCGGGGAGCGGGGACTGCCAGAGGCGTGGCTTTGGCCCGGGCCGAGTGACGGCAGGGGCGGGGACAACGGAGGGGCGAGGGGCAGAACAGTAGGTGGAGTATAGTGACGCACGCAGAAGCGGGGGCGGGGAGGCGGCAGGGCTTTGGTGACGTCATGGTACGGCGAAGAAGATATGCCTCCAAAAAAAGCTTTCAAGATTAAGGAGCCGCTCTGGCTCGGTGGAGATGGCCTTAAGCCGAATCGCTGCCCTTCAGGGGTTCGAGTCCCTCCACAGGCTACACTCTGCGTGTGCTAGGCACGTCACGGCCACGTAGTCTGAGAGCCAGTTGGGCCCGCCTCCCCCCACTGGAATGTAAAGAAGGCACGAAAGCCAAAAGGTGGCGCGGCCGGGCGGGGACCCCTCTACAGGGGGGGCTGCCCGGGCAGCTCCGGCGGCGCAGCGGGGAGCTGCCGCGGCAGCTCCCCGCGGGGGGGGCGGAAATAACGCCGCCCGGAAGGGGTCTGCCGGGGTACCCCCGCAGCCACTGCGCCGCGCGCGGCAGCGCGCGGCGCGCTTCGCAAAGGGCGGGTTGGGATGTGCCACGGGAGGCGCCACTAAAATACCCCGATAGTTTTTTTCCACCTACGTACACCACCTGCAAAACAAAAACAAACTCACACACTCAAAAACACACAACCCCCTCTCCCTTGCAAAACACAACAACAACACAACAACAACCTACTACAAACTAAGAAATACACTACAAATAACTAACAACAACACGAACATCAACACAAACATACACGCTTCTCCACTCCAAACTACTACTACTCACATTTCACACAAAACAACTAACCACAACAATGCCTCACACCACCAACAACAAATCCCTATCACATACACCCCACACCTCACCAAACAACTACACCCTCAACAAACACAACAAAACAAACATACACACAACCAACAACAAATCACACCAACACCTACTTACCCACATCAACTTCTTCTTTACTCTTTACCTACTTCTTCTTACCACCTCACACCTCACCCTTTCCATCCACCTTCAAACCACCTCCAATTCTCACTCAACAACAACCACTCACCAACTCCTACTTCCCCATCTGCCTCACCACAACACACAATCCCAAAACAACACCACGCTACACACCTACACGACCCTCCACCTACGCCTACAAACGCTAACAAAAATTCAGCAAATACTTCCCCTTCCACAACATTCACCAGGCTGCACAAATCTACTACAATACATACAAATATTCACAAATCAACTCTCTAGACATTAAAATCAACAACACCACCACTTCCAACTCTACTCAGCTTCTGCCTCTCCATCGTATTCCTAACACTTCTTACACTACAAATTTCACTAGGCTCAGCTCAAAACTCATACACATTTCTACACACATTTTACCACATACGTAACACAAAATAACATGCTTGCCCTTACACCTCCACATACTTATTACCTCTGCCTCAAATGCATACCACATCCACAGCCTATACAAATGCACTTCACAATTCATTCCCATTCTCAAGGCTCCATTACATCGGCCGTACACAACTGCACCTCAGCAATTATCCACCTACAAAAATTGGCCTTCCAAATGGCATAACACAAAAACATAACTTTGCCTAACTCTTTCACTGCCATATTGAAGGAATGACATAGCTCATGTTCCCTAGCAAACAAGAACTGCAATAACCATCCTCCCCTGGTCCCTATAGGACACACTGAAAGATGCTTCACAAGGTTGACTTCAAACACAATACCAAATGCCACACAGCTCACGTGGTGCCTGATTCTCAGCCTCCGTTCCAATCGCTCTTCCACTCTGCCACATCGCATAGAAGCGGGGAAAATGCCCAAAGGCATTTTGAGCCTGCATCATCTGCCGATGCTGCTTGGGTAATGGTTTAGTCTGAACATGTGAGCAGCCCAGGCCATGCTTCTCATACATCTCTGTGGTATGGATGAACTCATTTCACTCTGACCGCAACATAGGAGCGATGCTTTACTTCCCTTGATGCAATGAACACCTCTCTGGTCACCACAGCTCTGCTATTAGGTTACCCTGAGACACTGCAGCCTGACAGGGATCCTTCTCACAAACCTAGGGAGAAAACTTAGCTTTACATGTCAGCACCTTCACTGATGACTTCTTTAAAATTCACTGCAAGATGTCATTCATCTAATTGAAAGAATCAATATCTTGTATGGCTTGTGTGGCAAATAAGAACATTACGACTCTAACATCTCTTAAATGAAAAGCTTTCCATCATGGCCCATGACTCTGATCTCCCTCCCTCTTCCTGCTGATCGAACCTGCCTCAAACCGCTACCTCTTTTCAACACCTAGGAGAATCCTTAGACACACTTGCCATGACACACCCAGAGCTCCGAGGCCAGCCTCAGGCCTACTTCCTAGCACCTTCTGTCAGACACAAATCCTGCCAGCTGAACAACTTTACGATACAAAATCCCACATTTGCCCGTGGGCACCTGGCTGGGAACAATGCCTCTTTTACAAAGGAATGACACATTACCACCCTCACATGGGATACACAGTTTGGAGGAATCCAAGGGCACAGAAGGCTCTGCCACACTTCAACCTGGCTGCAAACATGGCCTCTTTTAAACAGGGAACAAACTTTTGCACCCTTCTGTCCTGCACACCGTGGCAAATGCCTCCTAACACCATAAAAACCATCACACCACACTTCATAACAAGCCTCAAGAGACGCTATATCACCTCTCGGTTACCTCACTCCATTCACTCACATTTTCTGACAAAAAAAAAGACTGCTTGAACCTTTTAAAAACCTGCTTGGGGGGATTAAGACGACTGCGCTATACTGATAGCAATCATAACAATCACTTCCATACATTCATTTTAATTCTTCACTACCCACAACAACAACTGCAACTGCTACTTCACAACAACACATCTATAGAACTACTGCACCAATGACATTAAAGGAAACAAGGACAATAACCACATCAAATCTCATCTTCCCCCACACCAATGATCATGGACACATCTTCTCTCTACCTCAGGGACATGCTCTGGGGACTACCTGACACCATAAAAGCTCTAAACAATCTTCACCGCTCTAAATAAAGACACTGCACATGTATCATAGAGAAATCTCCCAAACACACTGATGCTGCTACCACCATCACAGCTTCTGTGCTTCCACATGGGGAACCCAGCAGAGCACAGCCACAACACCATCTTGTCAGAGACTGAAATAGTTCAAGCCTCAAACATTGATATAAAGTGTTGCTCATTATAACAAAAACCGTATAAATATGCTACAATCAAAGAAACCTCCCTGAAGATACCTGACTGGGACTTTGGACAGAGTCAAACTGCCGAGATTAGATAAAGGGAAACCCTATTATTCAATCATTTCAGGCTGAGGGAAAGGTATGCATACACAAAGGCCAAAGCCACTAGCTGCACTAAAGATCATCCCTGGCTGAGTTTGGAGTGGGGGCACAGCACAGCTCACAGAAGCCAGGTTGACACAAACTGGCCCAGCTCTGAAACCCCCAACCCCACAGGCCACATCCACGGGACTTTCACGTGAGAGGCAGCTGAGGGGGAGTCACAGTCCATCACAGACCCCCCAGAGTGCTAGCCCTTGCACCACAGGAGTGCAGGTGATGCAAGCAGAGTCTGCTGCTAGAGACTGCCCCTCCCCTGCAAGGACATGCCTGGACATTGCCCCTGGCCTGAGTGTATATTAACCCATAGCATCCTGTGCTTTCTAGGGGACCACCACCACCAAGACGACCAGCTGGAGAGGATCAACACAACATCGTTAGGATCCACGGATCATGATATTTTCTCTTTCCCTCTTTCTGTCCCCCCCACCTCTTTACCTACTTCTCTTTTTCTCTCTTTTCTTCCCTCTCTCTCTCTCATATTTTCTATCAAATAAAACCCATACTATTGACTGGCATATGGTCTCATTATGGTTCTTTAGAAATACCTCTGGCTGAATTAAGGTATAAATAATTGTATCATAACACACCATCTGCACACCACAGCCGGCCACATAATATGGGCTGATACTGCTTACAGATCCAGGGATTCTAAGTCCAACTCCCAAACACACAGAATCCCTGGATCTGGATTCAGGATATTCCCAGGTGGGTACTAAGTCCAGCTCTCTACACACAGCACCCACCTGGGGCACATCCTGGTTGAACATCCACAGATTCTAAGTCCAAATCCCAAGCACAGAGAACACACCTGAGGCTGATCCTGGTTCCAGATCCAGGGACTTTAAGTCCAGCTATCCACCCACACTATCCACCAGAGCTCAATCTTGGTTCCACATCTTTACATTCTGACTCCAACTCCCAAGGACACATTATCCACCTGGGGCAGATCCTGGTTCCAGATCCAAGGACTGTAAATCCACCTCACAAGTAAACATTACCCACCAGAGACTCATGCAGCTACCAGATCCAGGGACCCTAAGACCAACTCCCAAGCACGCAGTACCCACCTGTGACAGATCCTCATTCCAGTTCCCAGGGATTCTAAGTCCAACTCCCGAGCACACAGTACCCACCAGGGGCAGATCCTGCTTCCACATCTGCAGCATTCTAAGTCCAACTCCCGAGCACGCAGTACCCGCCTAGGGAAGATCCTGCTTCCAGATCTGGGGATGCTAATTCCACCTCCCAAGCACGCAGTACACACCTGGGCGAGATCCTACTTCCAGATCCAGGGACTTTAAGTCCAACTCCCAAGCACAAAGTACCCACTTGAGCAAGATACTGCTTCCAGATCCGGGCATTCTATGTCCACCTCCCAAGCACACAGTACCCACCTGACCCTCATCCTGCTCCCAGATCCAGGGATTCTAATTCCAAAACCCCAGCACACAGTACCCAATTGGACAGATCCTCTTTCCAGATCCAGAGACTTTAAATCCAACTCGCAAGAACGCAGTACCCACCGGGGGCTGATGCACATACCAGATCCGGGGACTCTAAGTCCAACGCCCAAGCACACAGTACGCCCCTGGGGCAGATCCTGTTTCCAGATCCAGGGATTCTAAGTCCAAAACCCCAGCACGCAATACTCACCTGGGGCAGATCCTGGTTCCAGATCCGGGGATTCCAAGTCCAACTCCCGAGCACGCAGGACCCACCTGGACAAATCCTGGTTCCAGTTCCCATGTATTCTAAGTCAAACTCCCAAGCACACAGTACCCACCTGGGAAAATCCTGGATCCAGATCCGGGGATTCTAATTCCAACTACCAAGCACACAGTACCCACCTGGGGCAGATCCTTGTTCCAGATCCGGGGATTCTAATTCCAACACTCGAGCTCGCTCTAACCACTTCAGCAGATGCTGGTTCCAGTTCCCAGGGATTCTAAGTCCAACTCCCGAATACGCAGTACCCACCTGGGGCAGATCCTGCTTCCCGAATTGGGGATTCTAAGTCCAACACCCAAGCAGGCTCTACCCACCTCATCAGATGCAGGTTTCAGTACCAGGGACTTTAATTCTAACTCTCCACCCTCAGTACCCACCTGGGGCAGATCCTGCTTCCAGATCCAAGGATTTTAAGTCCAACTCCCGAGCATGCATTACCCACCTGGAAAAATCCTGGTTCCAGTTCCCAGGGATTCTAAGTCCAACTCCCGAGCACGCAGTACCCACCTGGGCAGATCCTGGTTCCAGATCCAGGGATTCTAAGTCCAACTCCCGAGCACGCAGTACCCACCTCAGCAGATGCTGGTTCCAGTTCCCCGGAATTCTAAGTCCAACTCCCGAGCACACAGTACCCACCTGAGCCTGATCCTGCTTCCAGATCCGGGGATTCTAAGTCCAACACCCGAGCACGCAGTACCCACCTCAGGCAGATGCTGGTTCCAGGTCCCAGGGATTCTAAGTCCAACTCCCGAGCATGCAGTACCAACCTGGGGCAGATCCTGCTTCCAGATACAGGGATTCTAATTCCAACTCCCGAACACGCAGCACCCACCATTGGCAGATCCTTCTTCCAGGTCCAAGGATTCTAATTCCAACTCCCGAGCACGCAGTACCCACCTGGGCAGATCCTGCTTCCAGATCTGGGGATTTTAAGTCCAACACCCCAGCACGCAGTACCCACCTGGGCAGATCCTCTTTCCAGATCCGGGGACTTTAAATCCAACTCGCAAGAACACAGTACCCACCTGGGGCTGACGCAGGTACCGGACCCGGGGACTCTAAGTCTAACTCCTGAGCACGCAGCACCCACCTGGGGCAGATCCTGTTTCCAGATCCGGGGATTGTAAGTCCAAAACCCCAGCACACAGTACTCACCTCGGGCAGATCCTGCTTTCAGATCCGGGGATTCTAATTCCAACTCCCGAATACGCAGCAGCCACCATTGGCAGATCCTTCTTCCAGGTCCAAGGATTCTAAGTCCAACTCCCGAACACGCAGTACCCACCTGGGGCAGATCCTGGTTCCAGATCCAGGGATTCTAATTCCAACTCCCGAGCACGCAGTACCCACCTGGGGCAGATCCTTTTTCCAGATCCGGGGATTCTAAGTCCAACTCCCGAGCACGCAGTACTCACCTGAGCCTGATCCTGCTTTCAGATCTGGGGTTTCTAAGTCCAACACCCGAGCACGCAGTACCCACCTCAGCAGATGCTGGTTCCAGTTCTCAGGGATTCTAATACCAACTCCCGCGAACGAAGTACCCACCTGGGGCAGATCCTGCCTCCAGATCACCAAGATTCTAAGTCCAACTCCCGAGTACACAGTACCCACCGGCTGCAGATGCTTCTTCCAGATCGGGGGATTCTAATTCCAGCTCCCGAGCATGCAGTACCCACCTGGACCAATCCTGGTTCCAGTTCCCAGAGATTCTAAGTCCAACTCCCAAATACGCAGTACCCACCTGGGGCAGATCCTCATTCCAGATCCGGGGATTCTAAGTCCAACTCCCGAGCACGCAGTACCCACCTGGGCAGATCCTTGTTCCAGATCCGGGGATTCTAAGTCCAACTCCTGAGCACGCAGTACTCACTTGGGGCAGATCCTGCTTCCAGATACAGGGATTCTAATTCCAACACTCGAGCTCGCTCTAACCACTTCAGCAGATGCTGGTTCCAGTTCCCAGGGATTCTAAGTCCAACTCCCGAATACGCAGTACCCACCTGGGGCAGATCCTGCTTCCAGATCCAGGGATTCTAAGTCTCACTCCCGAGCACGCAGTACCCACCTCAGCAGATGCTGGTTCCAGTTTCCCGGAATTTTAAGTCCAACTCCCGAGCACACAGTACCCACCTGAGCCTGATCCCGCTTCCAGATCGGGGGATTCTAAGTCCAATACCCGAGCACGCAGTACCCACCTCAGCAGATGCTAGTTCCAGTTCCCAGGGATTCTAAGTCCAACTCCCGAGCATGCAGTACCAACCTGGGGCAGATCCTGCTTCCAGATCCGCGGCATTCTAAGTCCAACTCCCGAGCACGCAGTACCCACCTGGGTTGGATCCTGGTTCCAGATCCGGGGATTCTAAGTCCAACTCCCGAGCACACAGTACCCACCTGGACAAATCCTGGTTCCAGTTCCCATGTATTCTAAGTAAAACTCCCAAGCACGCAGCACCCACCTGGGGCAGATCCTGTTTCCAGGTCCACGAATTCTAAGTCCAACTCCCCAGCACGCAGTACCCACCTGGGGCAGATCCTGCTTCCAGATACAGGGATTCTAATTCCAACTCCCGAATACGCAGCACCCACCATTGGCAGATCCTTCTTCCAGGTCCAAGGATTCTAATTCCAACTCCCGAGCACGCAGTACCCACCTGGGCAGATCCTGCTTCCAGATCTGGGGATTCTAAGTCCAACTCCCGAGCACACAGTACCCACCGGCTGCAGATGCTTCTTCCAGATCGGGGATTCTAATTCCAGCTCTCGAGCATGCAGTACCCACCTGGACCAATCCTGGTTCCAGTTCCCAGAGATTCTAAGTCCAACTCCCGAATACGCAGTACCCACCTGGGGCAGATCCTCATTCCAGATCCGGGGATTCTAAGTCCAACTCCCGAGCACGCAGTACCCACCTGGGCAGATCCTTGTTCCAGATCCGGGGATTCTAAGTCCAACTCCTGAGCACGCAGTACTCACTTGGGGCAGATCCTGCTTCCAGATACAGGGATTCTAATTCCAACACTCGAGCTCGCTCTAACCACTTCAGCAGATGCTGGTTCCAGTTCCCAGGGATTCTAAGTCCAACTCCCGAATACGCAGTACCCACCTGGGGCAGATCCTGCTTCCCGAATTGGGGATTCTAAGTCCAACACCCAAGCAGGCTCTACCCACCTCATCAGATGCAGGTTTCAGTACCAGGGACTTTAATTCTAACTCTCCACCCTCAGCACCCACCTGGGGCAGATCCTGCTTCCAGATCCAAGGATTTTAAGTCCAACTCCCGAGCATGCATTACCCACCTGGAAAAATCCTGGTTCCAGTTCCCAGGGATTCTAAGTCCAACTCCCGAATACGCAGTACCCACCTGGGGCAGATCCTGGTTCCAGATCCAGGGATTCTAAGTCCAACTCCCGAGCACGCAGTACCCACCTGGGGCAGATCCTTTTTCCAGATCCGGGGATTCTAAGTCCAACTCCCGAGCACGCAGTACCCACCTGAGCCTGATCCTGCTTCCAGATCTGGGGTTTCTAAGTCCAACACCCGAGCACGCAGTACCCACCTCAGCAGATGCTGGTTCCAGTTCCCAGGGATTCTAATACCAACTCCCGCGCACGCAGTACCCACCTGGGGCAGATCCTGCCTCCAGATCACCAAGATTCTAAGTCCAACTCCCGAGTACACAGTACCCACCGGCTGCAGATGCTTCTTCCAGATCGGGGGATTCTAATTCCAGCTCCCGAGCATGCAGTACCCACCTGGACCAATCCTGGTTCCAGTTCCCAGAGATTCTAAGTCCAACTCCCGAATACGCAGTACCCACCTGGGGCAGATCCTCATTCCAGATCCGGGGATTCTAAGTCCAACTCCCGAGCACGCAGTACCCACCTGGGCAGATCCTTGTTCCAGATCCGGGGATTCTAAGTCCAACTCCTGAGCACGCAGTACTCACTTGGGGCAGATCCTGCTTCCAGATACAGGGATTCTAATTCCAACACTCGAGCTCGCTCTAACCACTTCAGCAGATGCTGGTTCCAGTTCCCAGGGATTCTAAGTCCAACTCCCGAATACGCAGTACCCACCTGGGGCAGATCCTGCTTCCAGATCCAGGGATTCTAAGTCCCACTCCCGAGCACGCTGTACCCACCTCAGCAGATGCTGGTTTCAGTTTCCAGGGATTTTAAGTCCAACTCCCGAGCACTCAGTACCCACCTGAGCCAGATCCTGCTTCCAGATCCGGGGATTCTAAGTCCAACACCCGAGCACGCAGTACCCACCTCAGCAGATGCTAGTTCCAGTTCCCAGGGATTCTAAGTCCAACTCCCGAGCATGCAGTACCCACCTGGGCGGCAGATCCTGCTTCCAGATCCGGGGATTCTAAGTCCAACTCCTGAGCACGCAGTACCGACCTGGGTTGGATCCTGGTTCCAGATCCGGGGATTCTAAGTCCAACTCCCGAGCACACAGTACCCACCTGGACAAATCCTGGTTCCAGATCCCAGGGATTCTAAGTCCAACTCCCAAGCACGCAGCACCCACCTGGGGCAGATCCTGCTTCCAGATCCAGGGATTCTAAGTCCAACTCCCCAGCACGCAGTACCCACCTGGGGCAGATCCTGCTTCCAGATCCAGGGATTCTAATTCCAACTCCCGAATACGCAGTACCCACCATTGGCAGATCCTTCTTCCAGGTCCAAGGATTCTAATTCCAACTCCCGAGCACGCAGTACCCACCTGGGCAGATCCTGCTTCCAGATCTGGGGATTCTAAGTCCAACTCCCGAGCACACAGTACCCACCGGCTGCAGATGCTTCTTCCAGATCGGGGGATTCTAATTCCAGCTCTCGAGCATGCAGTACCCACCTGGACCAATCCTGGTTCCAGTTCCCAGAGATTCTAAGTCCAACTCCCGAATACGCAGTACCCACCTGGGGCAGATCCTCATTCCAGATCCGGGGATTCTAAGTCCAACTCCCGAGCACGCAGTACCCACCTGGGCAGATCCTTGTTCCAGATCCGGGGATTCTAAGTCCAACTCCTGAGCACGCAGTACTCACTTGGGGCAGATCCTGCTTCCAGATACAGGGATTCTAATTCCAACACTCGAGCTCGCTCTAACCACTTCAGCAGATGCTGGTTCCAGTTCCAAGGGATTCTAAGTCCAACTCCCGAATACGCAGTACCCACCTGGGGCAGATCCTGCTTCCCGAATTGGGGATTCTAAGTCCAACACCCAAGCAGGCTCTACCCACCTCATCAGATGCAGGTTTCAGTACCAGGGACTTTAATTCTAACTCTCCACCCTCAGTACCCACCTGGGGCAGATCCTGCTTCCAGATCCAGGGATTCTAAGTCCAACTCCCGAGCACGCAGTACCCACCTGGGCAGATCCTGCTTCCAGATCCAGGGATTCTGAGTCCAACTCCCGAGCACGCAGTACCCACCTGGGCAGATCCTCATTCCAGATCCAGGGATTCTAAGTCCAACTCCCGAGCACGCAGTACCCACCGGTCTATGTTCCACCTCAGCAGATGCTGGTTCCAGTTCCCGGGATTCTAAGTCCAACTCCCGAGCACGCAGTACCCACCTGAGCCAGATCCTGCTTCCAGAATCGGGCATTCTAAGTCCAACACCCAAGCAGGCAGTACCCACCTGAGCAGATGCTGGCTCCAGACCAGGGACTCTAATTCCAACTCCCAGCCGCAGTACCCACCTGGGGCAGATCCTGCTTCCAGATCCAGGGATTCTAAGTCCAACTCCCGAGCACGCAGTACCCACCTGGACAAATCCTGCTTCCAGATCCAGGTATTCTAAGTCCAACCCGGCACGCAGCACCCACCGGCGCAGACCGCTTCCAGTCCAGGGATTCTAAGTCCAACTCCCGAGCACGCAGTACCCACCTGGGGCAGATCCTTTTCCAGATCCGGGATTCTAATTCCAGCTCCCGAGCACGCAGTACCCACCTGGACCAATCCTGGTTCCAGTTCCCAGAGATTCTAAGTCCAACTCCCGAGCACGCAGTACCCACCTGGGCAGATCCTAGTTCCAGATCCGGGGATTCTAAGTCCAACTCCCGAGCACGCAGTACCCACCGCAGCAGATGCAGGTTCCAGTTCCCCGGGATTCTAAGTCCAACTCCCAAGCACACAGTACCCACCTGAGCCTGATCCTGCATCCAGATCGGGGAATTCTAAGTCCAATAGCCGAGCACGCAGTACCCACCTCAGCAGATACTGGTTCCAGTTCCCAGGAATTCTAAGTCCAACTCCCGAGCACGCAGTACCCACCTGGGGCGGATCCTGCTTCCAGATCCGGGGATTCCAAGTCCAACTCCCGAGCACACAGTACCCACCTGACAAATCCTGGTTCCAGTTCCCATGGATTCTAAGTCAAACTCCCCAGCACGCAGTACCCACCTGGGAAAATCCTGGTTCCAGATTCGGGGATTCTAAGTCCAACTCCCGAGCACGCAGTACCCACCTGGGGCAGATCCTGTTTCCAGATCCGGGGATTGTAAGTCCAAAACCCGAGCACGCAGTACCCACCTGGGGCAGATCCTGCTTGCAGATACAGGGATTCTAATTCCAACTCCCGAATACGCAGCACCCACCATTGGCAGATCCTTCTTCCAGGTCCAGGATTCTAATTCCAACTCCCGAGCACGCAGTACCCACCTGGGCAGATCCTGCTTCCAGATCTGGGGATTCTAAGTCCAACTCCCCAGCACACAGTACCCACCTGGGCAGACCCTCCTTCCAGATCCGGGGACTCTAAATCCAACTCCCGAGCACACAGTACCCACCTGGGGCACCAGGTACCAGACCCAGGGACTCTAAGTCCAACTCCCGAGCACGCAGCACCCACCTGGGGCAGATCCTGTTTCCAGATCCGGGGATTCTAAGTCCAAACCCGAGCACGCAGTACTCACTTGGGGCAGATCCTGCTTCCAGATCCAGGGATTCTAATTCCAACACTCGAACACGCAGCAACCACCTTCGCAGATCCTTCTTCCAGTTCCAAGGATTCTAAGTCCAACTCCCGAATACGCAGTACCCACCTGGGGCAGATCCTGCTTCCCGATTGGGGATTCTAAGTCCAACACCCAAGCAGGCTCTACCCACCTCATCAGATGCAGGTTTCAGTACCAGGGACTTTAATTCTAACTCTCCACCCTCAGTACCCACCTGGGGCAGATCCTGCTTCCAGATCCAGGGATTCTAAGTCCAACTCCCGAGCACGCAGTACCCACCTGGGCAGATCCTGCTTCCACATCCAGGGATTGTGATTCCAACTCCTGAGCACGCAGTACACACCTGGGCTGATCCTCATTCCAGATCCAGGGATTCTAAGTCCAACTCCCGAGCACGCAGTACCCACCTCAGCAGATGCTGGTTCCAGTTTCCCGGGATTTTAAGTCCAACTCCCGAGCACGCAGTACCCACCTGAGCCTGATCCTGCTTCCAGATCCGGGCATTCTAAGTCCAACTCCCAAGCATGCAGTACCCACCTGGGGCAGATGCTGCCTCCAGATCCGGGGCATTCTAATTCCAACACCCCAGCACGCAGTACCAACTTGGGGCGGATCCTGCTTCCAGATCCAGGGTTTTTAACTCCAACTCCGGAGCCCGCAGTACCAACCTGGACAAATCCTGGTTCCAGTTACCATGTATTCTAAGTCCAACTCACGAGCACGCAGCACCCACCTGGCGCAGATCCTGCTTCCAGATTCAGGGATTCTAATTCCAACTCCCGAGCACGCAGTACCCACCTGGGGCAGATCCTTTTTCCAGATCCGGGGATTCTAATTCCAGCTCCCGAGCATGCAGTACCCACCTGGACCAATCCTGGTTCCAGTTCCCAGAGATTCTAAGTCCAACTCCCGAGCACGCAGTACCCACCTGGGCAGATCCTAGTTCCAGATCCGGGGATTCTAAGTCCAACTCCCGAGCACGCAGTACCCACCGCAGCAGATGCAGGTTCCAGTTCCCCGGGATTCTAAGTCCAACTCCCAAGCACACAGTACCCACCTGAGCCTGATCCCGCATCCAGATCGGGGAATTCTAAGTCCAATAGCCGAGCACGCAGTACCCACCTCAGCAGATACTGGTTCCAGTTCCCAGGAATTCTAAGTCCAACTCCCGAGCACGCAGTACCGACCTGGGGCGGATCCTGGTTCCAGATCCGGGGATTCCAAGTCCAACTCCCGAGCACACAGTACCCACCTGACAAATCCTGGTTCCAGTTCCCATGTATTCTAAGTCAAACTCCCCAGCACGCAGTACCCACCTGGGAAAATCCTGGTTCCAGATTCGGGGATTCTAAGTCCAACTCCCGAGCACGCAGTACCCACCTGGGGCAGATCCTGTTTCCAGATCCGGGGATTGTAAGTCCAAAACCCCAGCACGCAGTACTCACCTGGGGCAGATCCTGCTTCCAGATACAGGGATTCTAATTCCAACTCCCGAATACGCAGCACCCACCATTGGCAGATCCTTCTTCCAGGTCCAAGGATTCTAATTCCAACTCCCGAGCACGCAGTACCCACCTGGGCAGATCCTGCTTCCAGATCTGGGGATTCTAAGTCCAACACCCCAGCACGCAGTACACACCTGGGCAGACCCTCTTTCCAGATCCGGGGACTTAATCCAACTCGCAAGACACGACCCACCTGGGGCTGACGCGGTCCACCGGACTCTAGTCCAACTCCGAGCACGCAGCACCCACCTGGGGCAGATCCTGTTTCCAGATCCGGGGATTGTAAGTCCAAAACCCCAGCACACAGTACCCACCTCGGGCAGATCCTGCTTCCAGATCCGGGGATTCTAATTCCAACTCCCGACACGCAGCAGCCACCATTGGCAGATCCTTCTTCCAGGTCCAAGGATTCTAAGTCCAACTCCCGAACACGCAGTACCCACCTGGGGCAGATCCTGGTTCCAGATCCAGGGATTCTAATTCCAACTCCCGAGCACGCAGTACCCACCTGGGGCAGATCCTTTTTCCAGATCCGGGATTCTAAGTCCAACTCCCTAGCACGCAGTACTCACCTGAGCCTGATCCTGCTTTCAGATCTGGGGTTTCTAAGTCCAACACCCGAGCACGCAGTACCCACCTCAGCAGATGCTGGTTCCAGTTCCCAGGGATTCTAATACCAACTCCCGCGAACGGTACCCACCTGGGGCAGATCCTGCCTCCAGATCCCAGTTCTAAGTCCAACTCCCGAGTACACAGTACCCACCGGCTGCAGATGCTTCTTCCAGATCGGGGATTCTAATTCCAGCTCCCGAGCATGCAGTACCCACCTGGACCAATCCTGGTTCCAGTTCCCAGAGATTCTAAGTCCAACTCCCAAACACGCAGTACCCACCTGGGGCAGATCCTCATTCCAGATCCGGGGATTCTAAGTCCAACTCCCGAGCACGCAGTACCCACCTGGGCAGATCCTGCCCAGACCGGACAGCCCCCCGGCCGCGCCCCCCGCGTGCGTCCTCCCAGCCAACTCCCAGCACACAGTACCCACCTGAGCCTGATCCTGCTTCCAGATCGGGGATCTAAGTCCAACACCCGAGCACGCAGTACCCACCTCAGCAGATGCTGTTCCAGTTCCCAGGATTCTAAGTCCAACTCCCGAGCACGCGTACCAACCTGGGGCAGATCCTGCTTCCAGATCCGGGATTCTAAGTCCAACTCCCGAGCACGCAGTACCCACCTGCTGGTCCAGATCATTAAGTCCAACTCCCGAGCACCGTACCCACCTGGACAAATCCTGGTTCCAGTCCGTATTCTAGTCCACCCCGCACGCAGCACCCACTGGGCAGATCTGTTCCAGATCGGCTAAGCCAACCCGAGCACGCAGTACCCACCTGGGCAGATCCTGCTTCCAGATACGGGATTCAATCCAACCCCGACCGCAGCCCCACCGCAGTCTTCTTCCAGGTCCAGGACAAGCACCCCGAGCACCAGTACCCACCTGGGCAGATCCTGCTTCCAGATCCGGGGATTCTAAGTCCAACCCCAGCACCAGTACCCACCGGGCAGATGCCTTCCAGATCGGGGCCGGCGCGACCCACTGACCAACCTGGTTCCAGTCCCGGATTCTAAGTCCAACTCCCGAGCACGCAGTACCCACCTGGGCAGATCCTTGTTCCAGATCCGGGGATTCTAAGTCCAACTCCTGAGCACGCAGTACTCACTTGGGGCAGATCCTGCTTCCAGATACAGGGATTCTAATTCCAACACTCGAGCTCGCTCTAACCACTTCAGCAGATGCTGGTTCCAGTTCCCAGGGATTCTAAGTCCAACTCCCGAATACGCAGTACCCACCTGGGGCAGATCCTGCTTCCCGAATTGGGGATTCTAAGTCCAACACCCAAGCAGGCTCTACCCACCTCATCAGATGCAGGTTTCAGTACCAGGGACTTTAATTCTAACTCTCCACCCTCAGCACCCACCTGGGGCAGATCCTGCTTCCAGATCCAAGGATTTTAAGTCCAACTCCCGAGCATGCATTACCCACCTGGAAAAATCCTGGTTCCAGTTCCCAGGGATTCTAAGTCCAACTCCCAAATACGCAGTACCCACCTGGGGCAGATCCTGGTTCCAGATCCAGGGATTCTAAGTCCAACTCCCGAGCACGCAGTACCCACCTGGGCAGATCCTGCTTCCACATCCAGGGATTCTAAGTCCCACTCCCGAGCACGCAGTACCCACCTCAGCAGATGCTGGTTCCAGTTTCCCGGGATTTTAAGTCCAACTCCCGAGCACACAGTACCCACCTGAGCCTGATCCCGCTTCCAGATCCGGGGATTCTAAGTCCAACTCCCGAGCACGCGTACCCACCTCAGCCGACCTCATTCCAGATCCGGGGATTCTAAGTCCAACTCCCGAGCACGCAGTACCCACCTCAGCAGATGCTGGTTCCAGTTCCCAGGGATTCTAAGTCCAACTCCCGAGCATGCAGTACCAACCTGGGGCAGATCCTGCTTGCAGATACAGGGATTCTAATTCCAACTCCCGAATACGCAGCACCCACCTGGGCAGATCCTGCTTCCAGATCTGGGGATTCTAAGTCCAACTCCCGAGTACACAGTACCCACCGGCTGCAGATGCTTCTTCCAGATCGGGGATTCTAATTCCAGCTCCCGAGCATGCAGTACCCACCTGGACCAATCCTGGTTCCAGTTCCCAGAGATTCTAAGTCCAACTCCCGAATACGCAGTACCCACCTGGGGTAGATCCTCATTCCAGATCCGGGGATTCTAAGTCCAACTCCTGAGCACGCAGTACTCACTTGGGGCAGATCCTGCTTCCAGATACAGGGATTCTAATTCCAAAACTCGAGCTCGCTCTAACCACTTCAGCAGATGCTGGTTCCAGTTCCCAGGGATTCTAAGTCCAACTCCCGAATACGCAGTACCCACCTGGGGCAGATCCTGCTTCCCGAATTGGGGATTCTAAGTCCAACACCCAAGCAGGCTCTACCCACCTCATCAGATGCAGGTTTCAGTACCAGGGACTTTAATTCTAACTCTCCACCCTCAGTACCCACCTGGGGCAGATCCTGCTTCCAGATCCGGGGATTCTAAGTCCAACTCCCGAGCACGCAGTACCCACCTGGGCAGATCCTGCTTCCACATCCAGGGATTGTGATTCCAACTCCTGAGCACGCAGTACACACCTGGGCTGATCCTCATTCCAGATCCAGGGATTCTATGTCCAACTCCCGAGCACGCAGTACCCACCTCAGCAGATGCTGGTTCCAGTTTCCCGGGATTTTAAGTCCAACTCCCGAGCACGCAGTACCCACCTGAGCCTGATCCTGCTTCCAGATCCGGGCATTCTAAGTCCAACTCCCAAGCATGCAGTACCCACCTGGGGCAGATGCTGCCTCCAGATCCGGGGCATTCTAATTCCAACACCCCAGCACGCAGTACCAACTTGGGGCGGATCCTGCTTCCAGATCCAGGGTTTTTAACTCCAACTCCGGAGCCCGCAGTACCAACCTGGACAAATCCTGGTTCCAGTTACCATGTATTCTAAGTCCAACTCACGAGCACGCAGCACCCACCTGGCGCAGATCCTGCTTCCAGATTCAGGGATTCTAATTCCAACTCCCGAGCACGCAGTACCCACCTGGGGCAGATCCTTTTTCCAGATCCGGGGATTCTAATTCCAGCTCCCGAGCATGCAGTACCCACCTGGACCAATCCTGGTTCCAGTTCCCAGAGATTCTAAGTCCAACTCCCAAGCACGCAGTACCCACCTGGGCAGATCCTAGTTCCAGATCCGGGGATTCTAAGTCCAACTCCCGAGCACGCAGTACCCACCGCAGCAGATGCAGGTTCCAGTTCCCCGGGATTCTAAGTCCAACTCCCAAGCACACAGTACCCACCTGAGCCTGATCCCGCATCCAGATCGGGAATTCTAAGTCCAATAGCCGAGCACGCAGTACCCACCTCAGCAGATACTGGTTCCAGTTCCCAGGAATTCTAAGTCCAACTCCCGAGCACGCAGTACCGACCTGGGGCGGATCCTGGTTCCAGATCCGGGGATTCCAAGTCCAACTCCCGAGCACACAGTACCCACCTGACAAATCCTGGTTCCAGTTCCCATGTATTCTAAGTCAAACTCCCCAGCACGCAGTACCCACCTGGGAAAATCCTGGTTCCAGATTCGGGGATTCTAAGTCCAACTCCCGAGCACGCAGTACCCACCTGGGGCAGATCCTGTTTCCAGATCCGGGGATTGTAAGTCCAAAACCCCAGCACGCAGTACTCACCTGGGGCAGATCCTGCTTCCAGATACAGGGATTCTAATTCCAACTCCCGAATACGCAGCACCCACCATTGGCAGATCCTTCTTCCAGGTCCAAGGATTCTAATTCCAACTCCCGAGCACGCAGTACCCACCTGGGCAGATCCTGCTTCCAGATCTGGGGATTCTAAGTCCAACACCCCAGCACGCAGTACCCACCGGGCAGACGCTCTTTCCAGATCCGGGGACTCTAAATCCAACTCGCAAGAACACAGTACCCACCTGGCGCCCCGCCACTCCGAGCACGCAGCACCCACCTGGGGCAGATCCTGTTTCCAGATCCCGGGATTGTAAGTCCAAAACCCCAGCACACAGTACTCACCTGGGCAGATCCTGCTTCCAGATCCGGGGATTCTAATTCCAACTCCCGAACACGCAGCAGCCACCATTGGCAGATCCTTGTTCCAGATCCAAGGATTCTAAGTCCAACTCCTGAACACGCAGTACCCACCTGGGGCAGATCCTGGTTCCAGATCCAGGGATTCTAATTCCAACACCCGAGCACGCAGTACCCACCTCGGGCAGATGCTTTTTCCAGATCCCGGGATTCTAAGTCCAACTCCCGAGCACGCAGTACTCACCTGAGCCTGATCCTGCTTCCAGATCTGGGGTTTCTAAGTCCAACACCCGAGCACGCAGTACCCACCTCAGCAGATGCTGGTTCCAGTTCCCAGGGATTCTAATACCAACTCCCGCGCACGCAGTACCCACCTGGGGCAGATCCTGCCTCCAGATCCAAGATTCTAAGTCCAACTCCCGAGCCCACCGCAGATCTTCTCCAGTCGTCAACCACTCGACATGCAGTACCCACCTGGACCAATCCTGGTTCCAGTTCCCAGAGATTCTAAGTCCAACTCCCAAATACGCAGTACCCACCTGGGGCAGATCCTCATTCCAGATCCGGGGATTCTAAGTCCAACTCCCGAGCACGCAGTACCCACCTGGGCAGATCCTGCTTCCAGATCCGGGATTCTAAGTCCCACTCCCGAGCACGCAGTACCCACCTCAGCAGATGCTGGTTCCAGTTTCCCGGAATTCTAAGTCCAACTCCCGAGCACACAGTACCCACCTGAGCCTGATCCCGCTTCCAGATCCGGGGATTCTAAGTCCAACACCCGAGCACGCAGTACCCACCTCAGCAGATGCTGGTTCCAGTTCCCGGGATTCTAAGTCCAACTCCCGAGCACGCAGTACCAACCTGGGCAGATCCTGCTCCAGATCCGGCGTCACCCGCACCGTACCGCCATCCTGTTCCAGATCCGGGGATTCCAAGTCCAACTCCCGAGCACACAGTACCCACCTGCAATCTGGCAGTCCGCTCACCCCGGCGTGGATTCTAAGTCCAACTCCCGAGCACGCAGTACCCACCTGGGGCAGATCCTGCTTCCAGATACAGGGATTCTAATTCCAACTCCCGAATACGCAGCACCCACCGCGTCCCCGAGCACCGTACCCACCTGGGCAGATCCTGCTTCCAGATCTGGGGATTCTAAGTCCAACTCCCGAGCACACAGTACCCACCGGCTGCAGATGCTTCTTCCAGATCGGGGATTCTAATTCCAGCTCCCGAGCATGCAGTACCCACCTGGACCAATCCTGGTTCCAGTTCCCAGAGATTCTAAGTCCAACTCCCGAGCACGCAGTACCCACCTGGGCAGATCCTCGTTCCAGATCCGGGGATTCTAAGTCCAACTCCTGAGCACGCAGTACTCACTTGGGGCAGATCCTGCTTCCAGATACAGGGATTCTAATTCCAACACTCGAGCTCGCTCTAACCACTTCAGCAGATGCTGGTTCCAGTTCCCAGGGATTCTAAGTCCAACTCCCGAATACGCAGTACCCACCTGGGGCAGATCCTGCTTCCCGAATTGGGGATTCTAAGTCCAACACCCAAGCAGGCTCTACCCACCTCATCAGATGCAGGTTTCAGTACCAGGGACTTTAATTCTAACTCTCCACCCTCAGCACCCACCTGGGGCAGATCCTGCTTCCAGATCCAAGGATTCTAAGTCCAACTCCCGAGCACGCAGTACCCACCTGGACAAATCCTGCTTCCAGATCCCAGGGATTCTAAGTCCAACTCCCGAGCACGCAGTACCCACCTGGGCAGATCCTCATTCCAGATCCGGGGATTCTAAGTCCAACTCCCGAGCACGCAGTACCCACCTGAGCCGATGCTGCTTCCAGATCCGGGGTTTCTAAGTCCAACTCCCGAGCACGCAGTACCCACCTCAGCAGATGCTGGTTCCAGTTCCCAGGGATTCTAAGACCAACTCCCGCGCACGCAGTACCCACCTGGGGCAGATGCTGCCTCCAGATCCCAGATTCTAAGTCCAACTCCCGAGCACACAGTACCCACCGGCTGCAGATCCTGCTTCCAGATCGGGGATTCTAATTCCAACTCCCGAGCATGCAGTACCCACCTGGACCAGATCCTGCTTCCAGTTCCCAGAGATTCTAAGTCCAACTCCCGAATACGCAGTACCCACCTGGGGCAGATCCTGATTCCAGATCCAGGGATTCTAAGTCCAACTCCCGAGCACGCAGTACCCACCTGGGCAGATCCTTGTTCCAGATCCGGGGATTCTAAGTCCAACTCCCGAGCACGCAGTACCCACCTGGGGCAGATCCTGCTTCCAGATACAGGGATTCTAATTCCAACACCCGAGCACGCCTAACCACCTCAGCAGATGCTGGTTCCAGTTCCCAGGGATTCTAAGTCCAACTCCCGAACACGCAGTACCCACCTGGGGCAGATCCTGCTTCCAGATCCAGGGATTCTAAGTCCAACTCCCGAGCACGCAGTACCCACCTCAGCAGATGCTGGTTCCAGTTTCCAGGGATTTTAAGTCCAACTCCCGAGCACACAGTACCCACCTGAGCCTGATCCCGCTTCCAGATCGGGGGATTCTAAGTCCAACACCCGAGCACGCAGTACCCACCTCAGCAGATCCTGGTTCCAGTTCCCAGGGATTCTAAGTCCAACTCCCGAGCACGCAGTACCCACCTGGGGCTGATCCTGGTTCCAGATCCGCGGATTCTAAGTCCAACTCCTGAGCACACAGTACCCACCTGGGTTATCCTGGTTCCAGATCCGGGGATTCTAAGTCCAACTCCCGAGCACACAGTACCCACCTGACAAATCCTGGTTCCAGTTCCGTATTCTAAGTCCAACTCCCGAGCACGCAGTACCCACCTGGGGCAGATCCTGTTTCCAGATCCCGGATTCTAAGTCCAACTCCCCAGCACGCAGTACCCACCTGGGGCAGATCCTGCTTCCAGATACAGGGATTCTAATTCCAACTCCCGAACACGCAGCACCCACCATTGGCAGATCCTTCTTCCAGGTCCAAGGATTCTAATTCCAACTCCCGAGCACGCAGTACCCACCTGGGCAGATCCTGCTTCCAGATCTGGGGATTCTAAGTCCAACTCCCGAGTACACAGTACCCACCGGCTGCAGATGCTTCTTCCAGATCGGGGGATTCTAATTCCAGCTCTCGAGCATGCAGTACCCACCTGGACCAATCCTGGTTCCAGTTCCCAGAGATTCTAAGTCCAACTCCCGAGCACGCAGTACCCACCTGGGCAGATCCTTGTTCCAGATCCGGGGATTCTAAGTCCAACTCCTGAGCACGCAGTACTCACTTGGGGCAGATCCTGCTTCCAGATACAGGGATTCTAATTCCAACACTCGAGCTCGCTCTAACCACTTCAGCAGATGCTGGTTCCAGTTCCCAGGGATTCTAAGTCCAACTCCCGAATACGCAGTACCCACCTGGGGCAGATCCTGCTTCCCGAATTGGGGATTCTAAGTCCAACACCCAAGCAGGCTCTACCCACCTCATCAGATGCAGGTTTCAGTACCAGGGACTTTAATTCTAACTCTCCACCCTCAGCACCCACCTGGGGCAGATCCTGCTTCCAGATCCAAGGATTTTAAGTCCAACTCCCGAGCATGCATTACCCACCTGGAAAAATCCTGGTTCCAGTTCCCAGGGATTCTAAGTCCAACTCCCAAATACGCAGTACCCACCTGGGGCAGATCCTGGTTCCAGATCCAGGGATTCTAAGTCCAACTCCCGAGCACGCAGTACCCACCTGGGCAGATCCTGCTTCCACATCCAGGGATTCTAAGTCCCACTCCCGAGCACGCAGTACCCACCTCAGCAGATGCTGGTTCCAGTTTCCCGGGATTTTAAGTCCAACTCCCGAGCACACAGTACCCACCTGAGCCTGATCCCGCTTCCAGATCCGGGGATTCTAAGTCCAACTCCCGAGCACGCAGTACCCACCTCAGCCTGATCCTCATTCCAGATCCGGGGATTCTAAGTCCAACTCCCGAGCACGCAGTACCCACCTCAGCAGATGCTGGTTCCAGTTCCCAGGGATTCTAAGTCCAACTCCCGAGCATGCAGTACCAACCTGGGGCAGATCCTGCTTGCAGATACAGGGATTCTAATTCCAACTCCCGAATACGCAGCACCCACCTGGGCAGATCCTGCTTCCAGATCTGGGGATTCTAAGTCCAACTCCCGAGTACACAGTACCCACCGGCTGCAGATGCTTCTTCCAGATCGGGGGATTCTAATTCCAGCTCCCGAGCATGCAGTACCCACCTGGACCAATCCTGGTTCCAGTTCCCAGAGATTCTAAGTCCAACTCCCGAATACGCAGTACCCACCTGGGGTAGATCCTCATTCCAGATCCGGGGATTCTAAGTCCAACTCCTGAGCACGCAGTACTCACTTGGGGCAGATCCTGCTTCCAGATACAGGGATTCTAATTCCAAAACTCGAGCTCGCTCTAACCACTTCAGCAGATGCTGGTTCCAGTTCCAAGGGATTCTAAGTCCAACTCCCGAATACGCAGTACCCACCTGGGGCAGATCCTGCTTCCCGAATTGGGGATTCTAAGTCCAACACCCAAGCAGGCTCTACCCACCTCATCAGATGCAGGTTTCAGTACCAGGGACTTTAATTCTAACTCTCCACCCTCAGTACCCACCTGGGGCAGATCCTGCTTCCAGATCCAGGGATTCTAAGTCCAACTCCCGAGCACGCAGTACCCACCTGGGCAGATCCTGCTTCCACATCCAGGGATTGTGATTCCAACTCCTGAGCACGCAGTACACACCTGGGCTGATCCTCATTCCAGATCCAGGGATTCTATGTCCAACTCCCGAGCACGCAGTACCCACCTCAGCAGATGCTGGTTCCAGTTTCCCGGGATTTTAAGTCCAACTCCCGAGCACGCAGTACCCACCTGAGCCTGATCCTGCTTCCAGATCCGGGCATTCTAAGTCCAACTCCCAAGCATGCAGTACCCACCTGGGGCAGATGCTGCCTCCAGATCCGGGGCATTCTAATTCCAACACCCCAGCACGCAGTACCAACTTGGGGCGGATCCTGCTTCCAGATCCAGGGTTTTTAACTCCAACTCCGGAGCCCGCAGTACCAACCTGGACAAATCCTGGTTCCAGTTACCATGTATTCTAAGTCCAACTCACGAGCACGCAGCACCCACCTGGCGCAGATCCTGCTTCCAGATTCAGGGATTCTAATTCCAACTCCCGAGCACGCAGTACCCACCTGGGGCAGATCCTTTTTCCAGATCCGGGGATTCTAATTCCAGCTCCCGAGCATGCAGTACCCACCTGGACCAATCCTGGTTCCAGTTCCCAGAGATTCTAAGTCCAACTCCCAAGCACGCAGTACCCACCTGGGCAGATCCTAGTTCCAGATCCGGGGATTCTAAGTCCAACTCCCGAGCACGCAGTACCCACCGCAGCAGATGCAGGTTCCAGTTCCCCGGGATTCTAAGTCCAACTCCCAAGCACACAGTACCCACCTGAGCCTGATCCCGCATCCAGATCGGGGAATTCTAAGTCCAATAGCCGAGCACGCAGTACCCACCTCAGCAGATACTGGTTCCAGTTCCCAGGAATTCTAAGTCCAACTCCCGAGCACGCAGTACCGACCTGGGGCGGATCCTGGTTCCAGATCCGGGGATTCCAAGTCCAACTCCCGAGCACACAGTACCCACCTGACAAATCCTGGTTCCAGTTCCCATGTATTCTAAGTCAAACTCCCCAGCACGCAGTACCCACCTGGGAAAATCCTGGTTCCAGATTCGGGGATTCTAAGTCCAACTCCCGAGCACGCAGTACCCACCTGGGGCAGATCCTGTTTCCAGATCCGGGGATTGTAAGTCCAAAACCCCAGCACGCAGTACTCACCTGGGGCAGATCCTGCTTCCAGATACAGGGATTCTAATTCCAACTCCCGAATACGCAGCACCCACCATTGGCAGATCCTTCTTCCAGGTCCAAGGATTCTAATTCCAACTCCCGAGCACGCAGTACCCACCTGGGCAGATCCTGCTTCCAGATCTGGGGATTTTAAGTCCAACACCCGAGCACGCAGTACACACCTGGGCAGATGCTCTTTCCAGATCCGGGGACTTTAAATCCAACTCGCAAGAACACAGTACCCACCTGGGGCTGACGCAGGTACCGGACCCGGGACTCTAAGTCTAACTCCTGAGCACGCAGCACCCACCTGGGGCAGATCCTGTTTCCAGATCCGGGGATTGTAAGTCCAAAACCCCAGCACACAGTACCCACCTCGGGCAGATCCTGCTTCCAGATCCGGGGATTCTAATTCCAACTCCCGAATACGCAGCAGCCACCTTGGCAGATCCTTCTTCCAGGTCCAAGGATTCTAAGTCCAACTCCCGAATACGCAGTACCCACCTGGGGCAGATCCTGCTTCCAGATCCAGGGATTCTAATTCCAACTCCCGAGCACGCAGTACCCACCTGGGGCAGATCCTTTTTCCAGATCCGGGGATTCTAAGTCCAACTCCCGAGCACGCAGTACTCACCTGAGCCTGATCCTGCTTCCAGATCCGGGGATTCTAAGTCCAACACCCGAGCACGCAGTACCCACCTCAGCAGATGCTGGTTCCAGTTCCCAGGGATTCTAATACCAACTCCCGCGCACGCAGTACCCACCTGGGGCAGATCCTGCTTCCAGATCCAAGATTCTAAGTCCAACTCCCGAGTACACAGTACACCGCAGATGCTTCTCAGATCTTCTAATTCCACCCCACATGCAGTACCCACCTGGACCAATCCTGGTTCCAGTTCCCAGAGATTCTAAGTCCAACTCCCAAACACGCAGTACCCACCTGGGGCAGATCCTCATTCCAGATCCGGGGATTCTAAGTCCAACTCCCGAGCACGCAGTACCCACCTGGGCAGATCCTGCTTCCAGATCCAGGGATTCTAAGTCCCACTCCCGAGCACGCAGTACCCACCTCAGCAGATGCTGGTTCCAGTTTCCCGGAATTTTAAGTCCAACTCCCGAGCACACAGTACCCACCTGAGCCTGATCCTGCTTCCAGATCCGGGGATTCTAAGTCCAACACCCGAGCACGCAGTACCCACCTCAGCAGATGCTGGTTCCAGTTCCCAGGGATTCTAAGTCCAACTCCCGAGCACGCAGTACCCACCTGGGGCAGATCCTGCTTCCAGATCCGGGCATTCTAAGTCCAACTCCCGAGCACGCAGTACCCACCTGGGTCGATCCTGGTTCCAGATCCGGGGATTCTAAGTCCAACTCCCGAGCACACAGTACCCACCTGGACAAATCCTGGTTCCAGTTCCCTGTATTCTAAGTCCAACCCAGCACGCAGCACCCACCTGGGGCGACCTGTAGTGGTTCTAAGTCCAACTCCCCAGCACGCAGTACCCACCTGGGGCAGATCCTGCTTCCAGATACAGGGATTCTAATTCCAACTCCCGAATACGCAGCACCCACCTTGGCAGATCCTTCTTCCAGGTCCAAGGATTCTAATTCCAACTCCCGAGCACACAGTACCCACCTGGGCAGATCCTGCTTCCAGATCTGGGGATTCTAAGTCCAACTCCCGAGTACACAGTACCCACCGGCTGCAGATGCTTCTTCCAGATCGGGGGATTCTAATTCCAGCTCCCGAGCATGCAGTACCCACCTGGACCAATCCTGGTTCCAGTTCCCAGAGATTCTAAGTCCAACTCCCGAGCACGCAGTACCCACCTGGGCAGATCCTTGTTCCAGATCCGGGGATTCTAAGTCCAACTCCTGAGCACGCAGTACTCACTTGGGGCAGATCCTGCTTCCAGATACAGGGATTCTAATTCCAACACTCGAGCTCGCTCTAACCACTTCAGCAGATGCTGGTTCCAGTTCCCAGGGATTCTAAGTCCAACTCCCGAATACGCAGTACCCACCTGGGGCAGATCCTGCTTCCCGAATTGGGGATTCTAAGTCCAACACCCAAGCAGGCTCTACCCACCTCATCAGATGCAGGTTTCAGTACCAGGGACTTTAATTCTAACTCTCCACCCTCAGCACCCACCTGGGGCAGATCCTGCTTCCAGATCCAAGGATTTTAAGTCCAACTCCCGAGCATGCATTACCCACCTGGAAAAATCCTGGTTCCAGTTCCCAGGGATTCTAAGTCCAACTCCCGAGCACGCAGTACCCACCTGGGGCAGATCCTCATTCCAGATCCAGGGATTCTAAGTCCAACTCCCGAGCACGCAGTACCCACCTGGGCAGATCCTTCTTCCAGATCCGGGGATTCTAAGTCCAACTCCCGAGCACGCAGTACCCACCTGAGCCTGATCCTGCTTCCAGATCCGGGGTTTCTAAGTCCAACTCCCGAGCACGCAGTACCCACCTCAGCAGATGCTGGTTCCAGTTCCCAGGGATTCTAATTCCAACTCCCGAGCACGCAGTACCCACCTGGGGCAGATCCTGCTTCCAGATCACCAAGATTCTAAGTCCAACTCCCGAGCACACAGTACCCACCGGCTGCAGATGCTTCTTCCAGATCGGGGGATTCTAATTCCAGCTCCCGAGCATGCAGTACCCACCTGGACCAATCCTGGTTCCAGTTCCCAGAGATTCTAAGTCCAACTCCCGAGTACGCAGTACCCACCTGGGGCAGATCCTCATTCCAGATCCGGGGATTCTAAGTCCAACTCCCGAGCACGCAGTACCCACCTGGGCCAGATCCTTGGTTCCAGATCCGGGGATTCTAAGCTCCAACTCCTGAGCACGCAGTACCCACCTGGGGCAGATCCTGCTTCCAGATACAGGGATTCTAATTCCAACACTCACGAGCTACGCATCTACCCACTTCAGCAGATGCTGGTTCCAGTTCCCAGGGATTCTAAGTCCAACTCCCGAATACGCAGTACCCACCTGGGGCAGATCCTGCTTCCAGATCCAGGGATTCTAAGTCCAACTCCCGAGCACGCAGTACCCACCTGCAGCAGATGCTGGTTCCAGTATCCGCAGGATTCTAAGTCCAACTCCCGAGCACGCAGTACCCACCTGGGGCAGATCCTGCTTCCAGATCCGGGGATTCTAAGTCCAACTCCCGAGCACGCAGTACCCACCTGAGCAGATCCTGGTTCCAGTTCCCAGGGATTCTAAGTCCAACTCCCGAGCACGCAGTACCCACCTGGGGCTGTCAGGGGTTGAGAATTTCTTCCCATTCCCGTTACTAAGCAACAAATAGTTGGATGTTTAGAGTAATCAAAAGACAAAGGTGGGCTTGGGCGAGGCAGGGTAAGGGAACACCCAGCCCTTGAAACGGGAGTCTCACTCTCTCTCTCTCGTGGTTCGGACGCTGAGAGGAGAGGCTGCTCTTTGCTTTTCGGCTGGACCAGAGGGAACCCAACTGTGCCCTGTTTTCTCTTCTCCTGACTGGGTGAGCTTGGATTCAACCTTTTCTCCCCACGGGGAAGGGCACGTTTCCCCGGGCTGCGTTTCCTCGCAGCCGCTGCCGGGAGAGTCCCGCGGCCCCTGCTGCCTGCCCCTGCCCTCTGCCGCACGAGACCGCGGTATCTGCTGTGACTGCAGAAAATCCTCGCTGGCTGACTGGGGAGAGGGCCAGCTCCTGACCCGCCGCTCCGCTCGCCGCTCCGAGCTGCTTTTGCTGCCTGCTTTCTCAGCTCTCCGCCATTATCGGCTGCCACTACCTGACCTGACCCTGCGCCACAGCGCCACCTGCAGCCGCTCGGGAGTCATCGCGCCTGCTCTGCCCGGCCGGGAGCTCAACAGCGCCACCTGCAGCCGCTCGGGAGTCATCGCACCTGCCCTGCCCGACCGGGAGCTCAACAGCGCCCCTGCTGCTTGCAACCGTGATTACACCACACGGGCAAAGGCTTAGTAGCTCACAAGCCATCTGCTATTGGTTTTCTGGTTCTAGTTCTGGTTGCTATTATTGTTATTGCTTGTTTATAGATACTAGTAAAGAACTGATATTCCTTTTTTCCCATACCTTTGCCTGAAAGCCCTTGATTTACAAAATTAAATAATTCGGAGGGAGGGGAAAGGAAATCACATTCTCTGCCCTAAGAGAGGGTTCAACCTCTCTTGGCAGACACCTGTCTTTCAAACCAAGACATTCTGATAGAGTCAGACTACACCAATGTTGTTCTGCCAATGGGCAGGGTCAGCACCAAAACCACAGACACCAGCTTCAGGAATTAAGTGTAATTTACAACAGCTCAAAGCAGCAAGGAATTACCAAAGGAGAAGCTCTTCAGCATTGCCACCAAAGATTGCCTACAGGGATTACAAAGATACAACACCAGTGCCCTTAATATTTCATAGTCCTCCAGAGCTGCACAGCAGCTGGGAAAGCCCTTGTCACAGCCAAGCACTGGACAGCCCCTGCCAGAACTGGGAAGTCCTACGGGTGAATCCCCCCACAGGCAAAGAGGCTTCCGACTGTGCTGGGACAGAGCCCAGCTTGGACAGTGTGCAATAAACAAGATCACACAACTTCCAGTGCGGGCACATCTGGTTTCAGCCTCTTCCTGGGTTTCTCCCAAAGCCTGGCCAGGGCTCAGGGAGCAAGCCGGGGAGTTGCCTTAGCCCATGGACCTCCCAGCAAGGCCCCAGGGCCTTGTTTTTCAGGGCCTTGTCCAGCTTCTCAATACAGAAAGGTCAATACACGTTTTGTTAATGAGCAGATACGAGATCTTTGCAGTAATGATCCTGTGCATTTCATTAATGAGAGAATACACATAAACCGCCTGGTTTGAAGGTTCACCCAGAGGTCAACTTCAGCTCAAGGCTCTTGTTCAGGCCTCAGTATTTCAGTAAGTCACAAGCTGTTTGAACCTCTGCAGAAAGCTTGCTCACATCTGCTGTGGAATCACATTCAGGCAGCATTTCTTCTGCCCATTCCAGAGGATAATTAGCTGCCATGAAAGAGTAATGACTGATCCTGGAATTACAGAAAGCAGGGAGAGGAAGGACTCTTTTACTTCCACCCAGAAAGTCAAAGGATATGAAAAAAACATTAGGTGTACACCTGAGCAATTTCCTAAGCAGAACCAGGACATAAGATGCCAGTCATTCCTGGCTTCCAAGGCAGTGCTGGGAGCTCTGGCACTCACCTTTAGTCCTTGTCTTGGACAGCAGGGCAATCCAAGGGACAGAAATCCAGGCTTCTGCTGCTAGATTTACCAGGAGCTACCAAACAGCACTATTCTGGCTGAACAGAGCAGCAAAACCAGCACACCCTTCCTTGGGCAAAACTCAAGCTACTGTAAAGCTAGGAACACAAGACAACCTTCCCTTTCCACTGAAGGATATTGATCCAGCTCTACTGACATGTGGACATTTGAGACAGCAATCTGTAACATCTTGTGAAATCAAATCACATGCCCAGATATTTTCCTGCTTGTGTCATTCAGCTCCTCACTTACCCTTCATAGTCTTCTGCCAAGTGTTTGCAGAAGCTTTGCTTCTAACAAAAGTATTAACATCAGCGTATTTCTAGGTTTCGACAAATCTCTCATCAAATCATCTTGTTTTTTGACACAAAAACCTCATGTACAAAATGTTACCATGTTTTCCTATTCAGACTTATTTGGAAGTTTTTAAGAAAACCAAGATCTCACAGGGACTCACAGAAACTTTCCCAACTCCATTTGCTGCTTCTCCTTGTGCGTGGGCCCAAAGACATTCTGGGTCCCCCTTTGCCAGCAACCTCAGGAGAAGAAAGTGCAGTTATCGCCATGAATTATTGCCACAGGCTTTGGGTTCACTGTTGGGTTACATTTCTATTATATTCTGTAAATACAAGGACAGAGCTGTCACCCTGCTGGAGCTGATTAGTCCATTCTCTGCTCTGCTCTCACAAACCTGTCACTTTGTTGAGACAGACATAATGACACATACACTTGTTGTAATCCAAAGCTGTAAGAAGTAAGGGGTTTTTATTATTCTCTGCTGTTGTTCTTATACCTCTTCACAGTTACGGTGCCTTATTAAGATTGGCTGCTAGTAAACAATGACAAGGCAGTCTAACAAACAATGACCATTCAGGCAATAATTAAATTAGCTATACAAGCAAAAGTATAGTTGGTTACATATTATATGCAAGTTCCTTCTTGTACACATTTCATGTTCCATAACAAGAACATCTTCTCCTTGTGTTCAGAATATTTTCTTTCATTGATTATCATCTTGGCTTTCACTGTGGGTTTCATTGTGGCTGCAAAATCTCACGGGTAAATTCCGACTGGCATGAGGCAGGGCTGTGATGTCACAGGGCTCTGCTGGCCCACAGCACTGTGAGGTCACAAAGCTGTGGCTAGCTATAGAAGAGGGGCCAGCAGCCGCAGCTGCCAGTGCAGTCGCAATGGAACGCACAGGAGCCACGAGCGCCGTCGGTGCCGTCGTATCTGCGCTTTTCCTGCTGCTGGCCGCTGTGGCTGTCTAGTGGGCTATTGGCCACTGGATGCCATGGAGGCAGCATGCAAAGACCGTACAAAATCGTAAGCATGCTGGGGTTCTGCCCAGAGGGTCACAGAGAAGCTGAGGAGCCCCTATGGCTCCCAGGTGCTCCAGGCCTCAGGCAACCCCTCGCAAGCGACCACGTGCTCCCACGAGCCCCCTGGACAGCCCCTGCAGCTGCTGTGGCCCGGGAGCTGCAGGAAATGATGCTGCTGCTGTGGGCTTGCAATGGGACTCGTGAGCCGCTGTATTCAGGGATGGGGCAGGTGTTGTGGGCACAACTGGAGAAGCTGGTGAAGCGAGGCCACCTGCCCCTCTGTGGCTTGTCCAGCTCCTCCAAGAGCCCCCATCCCTCCAACAGGCTGCTGCCAGCAAGAACCTTGATCCCTCAGCCCTGGCAAGGATGGCACACTGTCAGACATCTGCCATCCATGCAAGAGTCTCCAGCTGTCAGAGATCCTCCATCCTTCCAGGAGCCTCTGCTCTATCTGACAGCCTCCATTCCTGCCAGAGGCTTAGTGAGACCTGTCAGCCTGCAGAAGGTGCAGAGCCAGTGGACAGGTCTCCCAACTCCCCTGGACTCCTGGACTTGACCAACACAGGCGCATCCCTGAGCACTGCCATGGCCAGGGAAAGCCCACCAGTCCAAGTGGGAGCCCAGCCCGATGCAGGAGAGCCTTCTCAGGAGCAGGTGGCGGGGCAGCAAGTGTGCCAGAGACAGCAGTTGCCAGCCCACAGCACCCGGGACACTATGCCGGCTGTGCCAGCTGGCAACAGCCCGTGCTTGGTGGCAAAGACTATCCCCAAGAGACCTAGGAGGTTCCTCCGTCTCCAGGAAGCTGCTCTGAGATGGCCACCGCATATCACAAAGGCCTTTCCAATAGCAGGTGAGATCTTCTGAGGAGCTGTCTGAGGCTCCCTGGGGGTTCTTGAGGGGCAGCCCCAGGCCAGGCCAGTGTCCCCGAGAGCAGCCTAGTCCCTGGCTGCTTCCAGTGCCTCTGACGGGCTGCTTTTGGGCTTCCAAAACGCCTCTCTGCTCTGCAGTCGCTCCTGGGACGCCCCTGTGCGAAGAAGCCTCGGGCTGCAGCCCCGGCTGTCCTCAACAGCAGCGTCCAGCCCACGACGCTGGGGACAGCGACGGTGCCGCCCCCGCCCCGCTGCACTGCGGCTCCTGCAGCCACCCGTGCGCGCTGCCCTGGCCCAGCTGTGCCGCTCGCCAGCCCGGCGGCTGCAAGGCTGTGGCCGCTGCCCGGCGCGCGGCAGGAAGCAGGTGAGAACGAGGTGGCCCGCGGTGGCCCACTTCCGTAGCAGGCACTCGGGGCTGGGGGACCCCGGGCGGAAGGCTGATGGCTCGCTCTCAGCCGCAGGGCGAAAGAAGAAGCTGCAGGAGCTGTACCAGCTGGGCCCGCAGCTGGGGCGCGGTAGCTTCGGCACGGTCTTCTCGGGGAGCCGCCTCTCGGACGGGAGCCCGGTAAGAGGGCGGGACGGCTGGGCGTGGCAGGAGGGCCAGGCCGGGGCCGGGCAGGGCTGGAGCTAAGCCCGCCTCTCTCGTGGGCTTGCAGGTGGCCATCAAACGCGTCGCCCGGGAGGGCGTGGTGCAGTGGGATGAGCTGGTGAGTGAGCGCGGCTAGCGGGACGGAGCGGGGCATGGCGGGCAGGGATAAGACCAGAGCCCCGAGGGTGAGAGGCGGGGGACGGCGGGGCTCGGAGCGGGCGTGGGCTCGGCGTGCGAGCCGGAGGGAGCACGGCGGGCCCGGGGGTGCCGGACAGCGGTGGAGTGGCCGAGCAGGAGGGCACCCCCCGAGCGTGCCCTGGGCGGGAGGAAGCCCAAGCCCCAGGGAGGCTGCCCAAGGGGCACTGGGGCATGGCAGGCAGGGGGCAGCGGAGCCCCAGGGCAGCATCAGGCCTGCTGGAGGCATTTTCTCCTCCTCACAGCCCGACGGCACCTGTGTTCCCATGGAGATCATGCTCATGGAGAAGGTGGCCTCCGGCCGCCGCAACATCATCCAGCTCCTTGACTGGTTTGAGCTGCCTGACAGCTTCCTGCTGGTCATGGGGCGTCTGGAGCCATTGCACGATCTCCGGCACTTCCTGCTAGAGCGGGAGTTCCTATGCGAGGAGGTGGCGCGCCGGCTTTTCCGCCAGGTGCTGGAGGCCGTGCGGCCCTGCACTGCCTGCAGCGTCCTGCACTGTGACATCAAGCCCTCAAACCTCCTTGTTGACCCGGAGAGCGGCGACCTGAAGCTCATCGACTTCGGCTGCGGCACCTTCCTGCAGGAGCAGCCCTTTGACTACTTTGCCGGTGAGCCCACATCCGGGGCCGTGCTCCCAGTGCCAGGCATTGCACGGCCGCATCTGTTCCCTCCTGGTCTGCGGCATTTGGCCGGCTGCCCTTTGGCTCAGGGCAGATGCTGTGCCCCAGGATGGGGTGCTGCCGGCCCTGCCGACAGAGCGTGGCTGCAAAGCCAGGCCCCAGCTGCTCGGCTTGGCAGGCCCGCGAAGGCTTGGGCTGCGCGGCTGCCCTTCTTTGTCTGCTGGCAGAATTGGTTCTTGGCTTTGGCTAGGGTGCTGGAGCAGGGGCTGCAAACCTGCAACCCTGGCAAAATATTATTTTTAGCTGGGTAATCTGATGCTATTTCCATGTGAAATAGCACTCAATCTCTACAGCAATAGAAACAGAAGGGTTTTTGTAGGACCTCTCAGTGCTTGTTTTAGGGTGTTATATGGCAGTGCACTTGGTCAGTTTGAGTCAGTGGAGGACGTGAAGTGAACATTTTAGCAGAAAATTGGAGGTGATCTCTATGTCACTGAAACTGCGGAATAGACAAAACCCCTCCAACAACATTTTAGTGTTAGAGTCCAGTCATTACTTTATTTTTGGCCAGGATGTGTAACAGAAATAATTTTGTGCACACATAGCACAGGTGTGCTGAGAAAATAATTCCATGACACATTAATTTTACTAGATTTTTAGGATACTTATACAGTCAAAACTCATAGAAGTTCATTGGTTTAATGTTCATTGGTCCTAAGATGTTCCGTTCTTAGTATTTGGTTTTCTATTGGATCTGAATTCATTGGCTTTTGATGCTAATTAGGTCCTCATTATTAGCTCAGTGTTCCCAGAGCAGGTGTCTCTGATCATGCCAGGGGTGAGGTTTGGAGCTCATGTTTGTTAATAGACGTCAGCTGGTGGAACAATGCCCTGGAAAGAAACTTAAAACACTTTTGCTCTGGGACAAAAGCAGACAAAGCCCCTGACTAAAGTTATATAAAAAAAATTTAAACTGTTATATATTCCAACACACTGAGGGGGACACGAGGGTCAGTGAGGGGGTTGCGGGCTGCCCTGGCTCTCTGAGGGCACGGCAGGATCTGAGCTCCATAGAAGCTGTGCTCGGCTCCTGTGGCTGCAGCCCTGCTGCTGTCAGTGAGGTGCTGCGGCTGCCCTGGGGCTCTGAGGGCATGGCAGGCTCTCTGAGGGGAACGAGTGCGCGTGCTGAGGGAAAAAGGGTGGGAAAAACCAGTCTGCACCAGTTTGGGCTGTGCCAGCCGCTCCCCTCAGAGACATGGTGGGAACATGAACCGTGTCTGCCCATTGCGGTGGGTTCCTGACCTGCTGGTGCTCTCGCAGCCTGCGCAGGCAAGTTGGAGCAGCTGTGTTCGCCCAACTTGGCGAGGCGCTGGGGGGCACACGTAAACCACCTGGGAGTCACCCTCGAGCAGACCCTGGACTGTGGCACCGAGCAAGAAGGGGTGGCATCATTGCAGAACTGCACAGCCTTCCAGTTTGTGAGGGGAAAAGAAGAGGTAAGTGAGGGGACAGCGAGAAGTACGTAGGGAAGGAGTGCTGGTGTTGCAGTGTGCAAGCAGGATTTAAGGTATGCATATTAGCATGAGCTGTATATGGTTTATGTTCTAGAAATCTCTCCCTAGCTGAATGTATTATTGGTTTCCTGAGTCTGTACCCTCCTCTGCTGTAAACCTATAGGTTGTAACCTCTTTTCCCCTCCTTTTCTCTTCCCCTCTGGCTTTCCCTGGTTGGCTCTTCAGAGCTAACCACTTCCCTCTTCCCTCTCCTTTTAATCCCCTGCATCCCTTTGTTCTGCGTTTGCAGTCTCTAGTTCCTTGCCCCTTCACCACCCCTTGCTCTCCGCCCCCCTTCCTCTCCCTTAGCCCTGTGCCTGTGGACCCTAATAAACCCCCTTGGAACCACAGGCTGCAATCCTACACTTCTTTATTTGCTGTGCCTCCACAAAGATTCGTGTCCCCCGCAGCGCCACTGTCTGCTGCAGTGCCACGTCTGCCCCCGGTGTGTCTCGGCCCCAGATGGCCCCCCCCCCCTCCTTGCGCCATGGGGTGGCCATCCGTGAAACATGAGGCTGCGTCGCCGCATGCTGGAGGTCGAACTGGCTTTGTCCGCCCCTGTCTGCGAGGCACTGGGGGGGATAGATAAGTGGTGTGGGAATCGCCTCAGGGCAGCCCCTGGGCTGAGACATGGAGGGGGAAGGGACAGCGTCGTTACAGTGTTTCACTTCGTGAGGGGAAAATGTGTGGGAACTCTGAGGGGAGGGCACCAGCTTCATGGGGGAAGAAGGTCTGAGTTCCCTGGCATCACCTGTAGGCTGCAGGATGAACATTTTGGAGCAAAATTGAGCACTGTGGGAACAAAAGCTGCAGTCATCTGTGGAGGACATGTAGTGGACATTGTTAGTGGGAAAACCAGAGGCAACCTGTAGCTGAGAAAATGGGGACAAGTCTGAGGTAATCTGTGGAGCAAAGGCAGAGAAAATTTGTGATAAAACCTGAGGTAATTTTTGAGGGGCAAAAGGAGCATCTTTGACAGAAAATCAGGGATAACAAAGAAGGGTGATGCCCAAAAAGCTAGGCTGAAAATAAAGCCCTATAGATGGGTGTCTGTAGAGCAGGTATTTCTTTATTGCAGCGCTGGGAGGTGAGGGGGATTTCTCCACCTAACTCACCCGCCTTTGTCAAGTGCTCTGCTTTATTTATACAGTAAATATCACTTAATGGTACTATGGTATTATAGCATCTATTAACGTTACAGTATATATTGATGTTACTGTGTCATCATACACCACTGCAACAAATTTGCATAAGATGATCTGATGATTATAAATAGTTCTTTTGCACTGCACTTGTGCCTCCCCAGTTCGGTCGTCCTGAGGGACTTGTGATGAAGACTCAAGGTTTTCTTTGCATCTGAGCTTTTCAACTTTGTCTTCGTAGCATGCGCCGTTATGGTGTTCCTTGTTCTCTCTGGTTGTAACCGGTATAAGTTCTGTATTTTGTGGCCAAATGGCTTTGCATTTGCCAGTTTCTCATTAGTACTATACTTGTCAATCTTTGAAGCTATACACTTGGTGACCTGGGTGTTTGTTTATTTTTTGTTCGTGTGTTTTTCTGGGATTTTTTGTTTTGGTTTTTGGGGGTTTTTTGTTGGTGGGAATTTTTTTTTTTTGGAGGATTTTTTTGGGGGGGGGAGATTTTTGGGGGGGGGGTTGGGGGGTTGTTTGGCAGCTTTTTCAGCAGGTTTTTTTTTGTTGTTTTTGGGCTTTTTTGGTTTGGTTTTTTTGTTTGATTTTTTGGTTTATTTTCTGTTTGGTTTTTTGGTTGGTGTTTGGTTTTTTGGTTGGTTTTGTTGTTTTTTGCTTTTTTTGTTTGTCATTTTGGGTTTTTTGGCTGTTTTGTATTTTGGTGGTGTCTTTTGGGTTGTGAGGGTTTTTGGGTTGTGGGGTCTTTGGATTGTGAGGTTTTTGGTGAAGGTTTGTTATTTTGTTTTTTGTTTTGGTTTTTTTGGGGAGGGGTTTTTTTTCTTGTTTTTGCATTTTGTTTGTTTGGGTCTTTTTTGTCTATGCAGTGTTAAACTGCTAGGTAACCATATATTAGGTATTACATTAAAAAAAAGTCACTATTCAAGTTATATTAGTGTTTAGACAGTTTTGGTTCATATTGCTATAGAAAGTTTTTGTTTAAATTATATTGCTATAGCAAGCTGTGCTTGGGGTTCTGAAGATACAGCAGCCTGTGGTTGAGGTTCTATAGCTATAGCGAGCTGCACTTGGGGTTCTATTGCTATAGCTGGCTGTGCTCAGGGCTCTGAGGCTCTAGTGCACTGTGATTCAAATGAGGAAGCTATCTTGTAACTCTCACTCAATTTATATGGGCATCTGGACATAGGTGACGTTTTTAGCTGAAAATCTGAGGTACTTTAGAAGAGCACTGTCGTGGTCAGAGTGGGGAGCTGAAGACAAAAGCGGTTTAGAAAAGTCTTTTGAGTCATGACGTGCAAAATGGTGCCCTTGCTTCTAAACTTGGCAGGGAAATTTAGTGTGGCTAAAACTGTTTTTAACCATGAACTTCATCAAAGCTTTATGCCTAGAAGGTTTTATAAGTGTAAAGAAACATGTACAACATTTTGTTGTTTGGAAGAAGAGATTGCAAACCAAATATCTTCATAGAAATTCATGTCACTTGTTATGATAATGATTAGACAACAAAATCTTAATCAGAAGTATTTAGTACAGCGGGTAGAATCTGTAAAAACTAGTGTAGTGTAACACACTACTTTGAAGCAGTATTGAGGCAATAATATACAATCATGAAAAAAAATTGTAGGAGTTGATGTCACTTAGCTATACCAATGAAGAGGGAGAGTATCCTTCACATACGCCAGAGAAATAACAGAGTGGTGTCCCCAGTCAGGGAGGGATTTTGTAATACACATTCTATGAAAAAAGTATATTACAAGACCGACTATTACATTTAGGGAAGGGGTGGCTTGAGTACGTTGCCATGGGGCTGTTGGGTTGCCGTCACCTTCGGGGCAGGAGGTGATGGCCCTTTAGGCCTGAGCTTGTTGTCATCCATTGGCAGAAACCGTGGAATGATGAGGTGAGAGGAGCCAGCTAGAGAGGAGCAGCAGTGTTGAGCTCAAGAGTGGAACGGCAAGGCAAGAGTAGAGGCAGGCAAGGCAAGAGTAGAGGCAGGCAAGGAGAACTGCGACGGGGAAAGGGAGCAGTGGCAGCTCTGAGCTTTGGAAGAGGGGGACAAGAGAAGCCCTCTAGGCAAATGCCATAGCTGCCATGCCCAGGGCATCTTCTGGGTGCACCCCAGCTGGCTCTGTGCTGGGCGACCTCCCTGTAAGCGAGAGGGGCAAAGTCTTTGCTGTTGTTGGACTTTTGCCAACGTTGTGCTGCTTTGGCTGCCCAGAGAGAGGGGCCACGTTGTAAGCAGGGTCAGGGCCCCTCTCTCCGCACCTGAGTCGGGGACATGGAGCTCTCCCGGCCCCCCAGCCCACCCTGTAAGCTGGGCACAGGGCTTCTCCCCGAGCCCGGCAGCTTTCTGCCTAGTTTGCTGTCTCCTGGCCAGTGTGACCTCCCCGTACTCAGGGCGCGTCATGGCCTCTGTCCCTGTGCCACCCCTGAGTAGCCTCAGGGTGGTAAGGCCCCTGTGTGTCTCCGAAGAGCAGGGGCGAGGCCTGAGGCCTTCGCCTTCTGCTCGGCAGTGGGGGCGGTTCCTTTGGTCCAGCGGCTGCACAGAGCTTGCTCCCCCTTCTGGGACTGCGTTCCCCTCCCCTGTGTCCCCCTGCGTGTAGTTGGTGTGCATAAGTGAGTGTGGCTGTGCTTTAGACCCCCTTAAAAATAGGCCAGTGTAGCTTAGACTTCCCAGGAGGGAAAGAGGAGCTGTGTGCAGGCACTGAGCTGAAGGAACCCTCGCCACAGCTGAGCGGGAGGGGAAAGCTTCAGGCCTTGGCCCTGCTTTCTGAGGGTGGCACCAAGCCGTTTAGTGCTAGCGTGGGCATGGTGACCCGCCTGTAGCCAGGGCCCGGGTCTCTGCCTGTGCTGCGCGGCTGCCCGTCCTGCAGGCGCTACCGACCTGCTGGCACGCCACGGCCCCATAGTGAGGGGCACATGTCACGATTTTGTGGAGCTCCTTGTCCCCAGGAGCGGCCCCAGGTCCCTGTAACTCAGGGCTGGAGAGGCTGCTTTAGCCAGGTGACAGGAACGAGAGCGCTCTGTGGCGCTTTGTTGGGAATGCCGGGCCATGGGGGACGGCCCCGTAAGTGGAGTTGTGTGCGTTCCTGGGCCTTGGCAGGCGGTTGGAGGGACCCCCTGTAATTGGGCGAGTATCCCTGACCCCGGCTTGCGTGTCTGGGTGCCTCGGTGCTCCCTCAGCTGGCAGCCTAGGTGGGGGTTAGCCTCCCGGAACTGGAGAGGAGAAGGAGCCCCGCCATAGGCCTCGGGGCCCAAAGCCAGTGCTCTGGAGTCCCGGGCACATTACAGACCAGGCAGAGGCCGGAGGCCCCTGTAAGCAGGGCTGGCAGCCTCTTTGGCTGCTGCTGTGCGTGCCCAGCTTCATTTGCCCAGAGGGCCTCGCTCCCAGCGCCGGATGGGACTGCGCCAGATGTCGCAATGGTGAGCCAAGCTGAAGTTGGGGGCTTTTGTGGAGCTGGGCCTGGGGGCTGGTGTCTGTGGGTGGTGGCTCAAGAGTCTCCCCGTGGGGCTGCTGGGTGGCCGTTCCCCTCAGGTGTGGGAGCCAGAGCCTTTTGGTGCTGAGTGTCTGGTCGTCTGTCGGCAGAAGTCGTGGGACGACGAGGCAACGGAGCCAGCGAGGCGAGAGCTGCAGTGTCAAGCTCAAGAGTAGAACGGTGAGGTCAAGAGCGAGCACGGTGAGAGCTGCAGTGGCGCTGCGGGTCAAGAGTTAGAATGGCGAGGTCAAGAGTAGAATGGCAAGGCAAGGCGAGCGCAGCGACGGCCTGGAGGTGAAGAAGGGGCAAGAGAGGCCCTCTGGGCAAAGGCCATAGCCCCCATGCCTGGGGCACCTTCTTTCTGGGTGCCCCGGCTGGCTCTGTGCTGGGCAACCTCCCTGTAAGTGAGAGGGGCAAAGTCTTTGCTGTTGTTGGACTTTTGCCAACGTTGTGCTGCTTTGGCTGCCCAGAGAGAGGGGCCACGTTGTAAGCAGGGTCAGAGCTCCTCTCTCTGCACCTGAGTCGGGGACATGGAGCTCTCCCGGCCCCCCAGCCCGCCCTGTAAGCAGGGCGCAGGGCTTCTCCCCGAGCCCGGCAGCTTTCTGCCTAGTTTGCTGTCCCCTGGCCAGCATGACCCACCCCCCCCACCCCCCCCCCGTACTCAGGGCACGTCATGGCCTCTGTCCCTGTGCCACCCCTGAGTAGCCTCAGGGTGGTGAGGCCTTTGTGTGTCATCTCCGAAGAGCAGGGGCGAGGCCTGAGGCCTTCGTCTTCCGCTCGGTGGTGGGGACGGTTCCTTCGGTCCGGTGGCTGCATTTTCTCTACATTGTAATGAAATGTCTTTGTTTTCTTCTGAAAGCTATGTAGAGAAGCTGAGCACTTTCTGTGCTGCTTCCCACACAGAGCTTTTCCTGCAGAGCCTTCCGAACTCTTGGTGTGAGGGTAAGTGGGAGTAACATCCACAGCCCATGACAGCAGCAAAATGAGGCTAACAAATACCCTTCTGAGGATGCAGCGCGACAGCTTCATCCATCCCGCTGCATTTGCATTGGGAGTGTAGAATGGCTGCATGTCATGGGCCACTTCCACTGCCCACAGTCATTTCTTTAATAACTTGCAGTGCACAGGCATTAAAGGGGAGTCTATGGGACATTAGTGTGGTGGAGAAAAGAAATTCAGAGATGGCAGCATTTAGAAGAGTCTGGTTTGTGCTATTTGATCATTGCAACTTTCTGTTCAGTAGTTCTTCAGATATAAAATGGAGTTTTTATGGGCAGTGTCAAGGCATGGGCTGTGGTGAGGCTTCCCTGTGTTTGTTTATGTGTGCTGAGTTTGAGGGTGGGCTTTTCCAAAGGTAAGCTTATACCCTTGCAAGAGAAAGTGTCTAGGTTAATTATGCAGCTTATGCTGGTTGTTTCTGGCCCATGAACCAGGTAGATGAAAACTGCTTCAAATGGGCGTGAGTACTTCTTTTTCTCTAGAGCATCATGAATTCACACAGAATTGAGTATCTTTGCTAGTCATGATTTTCCAGAAATATCAAGTGCTGCAATTCCATCCTGGGGAGAACTGATTGAAAGCAAAGTGCCCTGAAATGCAGCTTCTCCAAACTTTATCCAGAGAGAAAAGTGGAGAACCTAAACCACCTGGAATAGGTAGTCACTTCTGAAAATCTCTTCATAAACATAAATGAAAATCCTTCTGTCATTTGAGACACCTTTTCAGGGATTGCCTTCCCATCCTGTGTTTCCATGTGCAAATTAGGTGTCCCGAGGTCAGTGAGATGTGTTGACTTGTACAAATGCTTCGGGTGAGTGCTGGTGCGCTTGGGAATGAACATGTTATTTCACAGACAAAATTGGTGTTCTTATAAGACCACTAGGACTGAATTCAGGCGGGGACAGTGTGTCATGCTGAAAAAAGGGAACAGTAAAGGTTATGTTCATGTATAAATAGAGGGTTTTTTTCTGTGATAAATATAAGGCAGGTTTTTAAATCTGGTAGAGTCCAGATGGGAAACTCCTAAACCCTCTGCAGGCTCCTAAAATAGATGCTTTTTGCTGCTGTGGTAATGAAGAGTCCTTCATTTTTCTTATTGGTGGGAACCCAATTTTAACACCATAAAAAAGATTTCATGTTGTCTGCTTTTAGAGTAAGTCCTCAAATTAACTAGAGAGGAACACCAAAGCTTGTCCCCCTTAGCATCAGCAGTGTTTTCCTCGCAGCCAGGCGGGTTCTAAGCCTTCCGTTCTTGTTTGTGGAACTCACTGTGCGCAGGAAATGTCTCCTGGGTGGCTTTGCTTAATAGCAGTTAAGAATCAAGGGCCTCAGAAGTGAAGTGTTCGGAGCATTTCTGTTATTGAAAGGCTGGAGAAAAAGGTGTTTCAAAAATAAAACATGCTGACGGCAGAAGCTGCATGGAAGAGCAGAAGGGCTCAATCAAGAGGGATGACTATTCTGTGGTGTTCTTACTGACCTAGCAGCCTGTATTTCCTATGTTGATGTTTTTACTGATACTGCTGCCAGTGCGAGTACAGGATGGCTGCAGAGGTTATGACTGCCGGCCCGGTAGGGGAACGAGTGTCTCTGTCTTGTCTAGAAACTGGGAAAACTCAGCAGCTCTTTGTGTGTGCAGCTGGAGAGAAAGGGGAGCTCTTGGGCCACGTGTGGGGAAAGGTCACCTGTCTGTGCATGTCAGACACCTGAGTTGGGCTCTGTTGTTGCCACAGGTTAGCATGATGCTGAGAGGTGGCACATTGTGGGCTGAATGGCAGCGTCCTGGCTGCACAGAAACACTGACATGAAGGAAAATGAGCAAGCAGCCATTATTGGCTGCTTGGGCCCTCTCCATACCTGGAATATGCAGGAAATAAAGAGAACATGCTTTTCTGCAGCTCAGCAAATCAATACTTAGTCATTACTCAAACTATCTGTTGGTATAAATGGATGCCACCTCATGGATTTCAGTGGCATTATCATCTAGGAAAGCAAGCAGAGGTAGTGGTGTCTGGGAAGGCATGGAACAAAATCAAAATGTTCCTGTGGAGATGTGTGTAGTTTTGTATAGTTACCTTCTGGTGATATTTAGGGAAGCCTGATATTTTAGGAGCCCCTGTGGGTTTTCTAGATGGCTAAATAGTTAAAAACATACCAGAAGCACAAGAAAGGCACAATATAGTCAATGGACAAGAAAAAGCCGGTCCTTAAAACAAAGCCATGTGTAAATTCTGAGTTCTGCTTACTGGAATAATAGTTTGTTTATTTTGCAATGCCAGCTTGTTTCAAGAGTCGGTTTCAAAGCAGAGAGCAATGCAGAGGGAAAGGGTGGGGGCTCTGTCTGCCCATCAGTCTGGGTTGATGGGTGGCAATCCAGTTCAGTGCTGGTACAGAGGACTTGCTTCTCTGACTGCCGCTTTGTGGTTTTGTGGTACCCTCTTCTTTTCAGGCAGTTAATTTGGGCAAGCTTTCGAGTTTTCAGCATTATCATGACACCACTGATAACAGCTGAGCACAGCTGGTACCTTATGACAGCTCTCACTACTTGGAACTAACAAATACCTAGATTGGAAAGCACGTGGATTCAGTGACCGTAGCTCCAGTATTTAACAAAAACTGTCAACAATCCCAGTCATAGTACAAGATTAATTGACATGTACAACAATTAGCCAGCAGTTAACAATCAGAGATTTTTTTTTTAAATCCCTGGTAGTCTTAGCTATAAGAAGAAGCAGGCAGAGGGAAGAGAGTTTACTTCATCTCATTCCTGACCTCCAGTTAATTTGTGGAAGAGTTCTTCATCCAACGTTTCATTGTGGTCTTTGGAACGTGTTGACAAGAAGATATAGCCCCCGATATACTCATGGATGATTTTGCAGTCTGCGCTCAGACATGTGAAAGCGATGGACACATTCTGGTCAAACTCGATGGCAACCTTGGGAGAAAAGATATGGCAAAATCAAACAGAGATAAACGGGGAGGAAAGAAAAGTGTAAGAGCACAGCTGGGTCACAAATACTGTGATAAAGCAGTATACCTGCCTCTACTAGCCAAGAGTTCTGGGTCTGCTGGATGCTGAGGGTGTTAGGCTGCTTGTTTCTGAATTTGCTGCTCTATCTATTCACCACCTTTTGTGGTGAAATCTTTTTGCTTGTTCAGGCAGGCAACAAAATCTTCTAGCTTTTTTTTCCAATGGCATATAAAGTGAACACTGGGAAGAGCAGGAATGGCCCTCCTGACTCTGCAATGAATTGTGTTTAATCTGTCCATTGTTATGTGCTGACCTTTAATCTGCCTTTGGGGTCCCAGTTTTGGGTTTTCACTTACTGTTAGTTCTAAAATGCAGCAAACTGAGCTTAGTTGATCACTGTGAATTCTGCTTTTTTTTGAGAAGGATTTAAAGTGAACCCAGCAACCTGACCCAGAATTACAGGCTCTGGCACAGCGAGTACTGCAGGAGAGCAATAGGGAGGGTATCTGATCTCTCCTAGATCCGGCAGATGGATGTGGAAAGCTCCATAAGCAGGAACAGTTTACAGCCTGCTTCAATTTACATCAGGTCACACTAGTTCCACCCCAGAAATCTACCATTTATAGAGCTGGCTTCAGGCTTTGAAACCCCAAATCAGGGACCACATATTGACACATGGTCTTGCAATCTCAGTTTGGGATCTGAAAGACAAACGGGGTTCCTGTATCCTCAGTCTGTGATAGGGACAGAATCACCACAGTGTAGAGGATGATGCATGAGCTAAACTATACAGAGAGCTAAAGTGAGATTTTTACTGACAGAGCAGTAAACGCAACATGTTGGAATTCACTTTGGAGTCTCTGTATTTCATCCCATCAAAATCAAAGCTGTAAAGAATAAGCCTGGTAGGAACCTTTGAAACTGGCTTCATTTCTGATTTTTGACTACAGACTCCACTAGAAAAACTGCAGATAGCTTATTTAATAACATATCACAACATGTACAAAATCTTTTCACTTAGGTTTGAAAGTATTTTCTGAAAGCATCCTCCAGTGTGTGAAATGCAAGGACTGAACACAGCTGTTCCTGGTTTACCTGGCGGATTTCCCAGTTCACATTCCACTGCTTCATGTTGGAGAACCTCCATGTTGTGATAGGATCTCCTGTGGCCATATCTATCCTTATCAGCCTGTTATAGGACACCCCAAGCACATCATCCTTTTTGCTTCCTTTAAACCTAAAAAAAACCCAAAACCTTTGAGCAGATCTGCTTTACAATGATTTCTGTGTAGAGAAGTATTTCTGCTGCTCACCTCTGGAAGTACAAAAAAACAAGGGAAAAGTCACAACAGCCTGGGATTGAGGAGAGTTTGGACCCACCTTTAGAACACGACTTTTATTAAGCAAAAGTGTAGGCTGGTGAGGCATAGTCTAAGATGGACCATAATCAGGCAGGTAGATCTGGCTGAAATCTTTCCAATTCACTGTTTTCTGCTAAAAAAATACCATTCTTCCTAAATGCATGAACTTGATTATATTTTTACTGGAAAAAATGCCAACAATAATTTTTGTTGCTTCATTTTTCTGGTGTTGAAACATGTTCTTCTAGTTTTATTAACCTATATTAACCTAAATTATATAATCAAAACAACTCATATATACATATTTCTGAGTATAAACCCCATTACAAAATTACTGAGGCATTTTAACATTTCAACTTTCTTTTGATTATAGATGAAAAATAACTACAAAAGTATCAGAATCTTTGGGGGGCAGAAATGTTTGCATTGGGAATAGCTAGGAAAAGATTATGCTGGTAAAGAAACTACCTTCCTCTATCTTCATGCTGAAAGCTGGGAGAAATCTCATCAATCTGCTGTGAGTATTTTCAGTATTTTTGATCCTGTTTGTGAACCTTCTCTCCTTAGATGCAGCTGGACCTTAGGGAAAGAATGTGAGCTGGACACAATTTGTGCTTTACTTAATGCCCCACTGAGATACTGCCCAGCAGTTGGTAGGAATTCACCACTACAAAATGCAGGTCAGGTATTGGGTTTGTTTCCGTTTTTAACAGGATTAGTGGTGACAGATGTGGCAAAAAATCTGTGCCAGTGTTAGTAAACTCAACAGGATCAGAGAGTATTTCTGCGCACTGAGTTTAGGCAGAATTCTGGCTCCAAACAAGCACGGCTGTCTCAAATGACTCCCAGGTACAGTTTAGAAGTTGGAACATCCAAGGACCAACATAATCTCATAGTTCACATGAGGCTACTGGATTTTGGGAAGTCAGACTTTAATAGTGCAGATGTGGGCTGTTCTATGCCAGCTGGCCTCTGTGCCAGAGAGTGCTTCCCAGCTGGTTCAATTTATACCACAGATGATTCCTAGCTAGCCCTGGCAGGTGTGTTGAGCACATATTAAGGATGGTGCCTCCAAGTATGGTTGTGTTTGTACTTTTCAGCTTTTTGGTGCTTTGTCAAGAGGAAAGACCGCAGGTCAGAACCCTGCTGTGTCCAAGAAAGCTGCTGTGAACACAACAGCACCTATCTTGTGCTCACTGCTCTTCTGGATTAACGTAAAAAGGGGATCATTTGCTGTTTTCTTAATGAAATACAAAAGAAATTAGCATTTTATCATATTGCAATGAGCAAGGGTCAGAGTCATAATGCAAACCTGAGCACACCAATTAGATGTGCATTGTTTACATTTTGGAGAGTTTATGACAGTAAGGGTTTAATTCTAGTGAGAGGTTACGTCAAGCTAAACCTTGACAGGTCTGTACCAAGGCGGATGTAATGCAGAGTCTCACTCCAGGAATGGGTGCTACTCCTACAGAAAAAACCAGCAGTATGGAAATCTGGAACTGGAACCTAAAAAAGTCTGTGGGGGAAAAAACGGAGAATGTTCCCAGAACAGAGAGTCAAAGAACTTGCTGAAAATCACTGAGCATGAACATATTACAACAGCTTGACATGAGTGAGAGTGTGATTACCTTACAATGTAGTAGGATAGGCCAAACTCGGGGAGGGACTGCCATGCTTGGATAAAACGCAGCTTGGCCTCCACCAGGGACATCTGGGATACATTTTGGTGAGCTTCCAGAATACGAGCGGTCAGCTGGGAAACACAGGAAGAGAGAAGGTTTTCAGCTGACTGGAGAACAAAAATCCTGTTGCTTTCACTAAATCAGAAACCATGAGCTCTGATGCTGTGTTCAGACATTTCGTTGTCATTGTGTGCGCAGATGCAGCACAGAGGGCACTTGGGGACAGATCCTGAGTGCTGAGGGCAGAATGGATAGCAAGGTCTCAGGTCTGGGTTTGTGCAGCGCAGCCCTGGCTCCATATACTGCTTGGGAGACCCTCCTTAGGATGGGCAGGCTGAGTGCTTGCATAGCAAAAGCAGTGGACAAGGAATTAGGTGGAGAGGAAGGAAAGACACCCATGCCAAGAGGACAGGAAGACCCTGTGGTTTCAGATGCAAACAGTAGCTTTCAGCCCTTAAAACCCTTCCTTTCTTACTCTGAAGACACTTTCAGGAACAGTGCGATCAGGAGCAGAGCACTGACTTAAGCCAGGGTTTGGATGAAGGAGAGGTACTTGGAGGAGGTGCCAAAACACCTGTCCTTGTGTTCAGTTTAAAGAAAAGGCCTCTTGCAAAGGGACAAATGATTATTGCAAGATCATTGTACTGTATGGCTCCTAAATGATGCTTTGATCCAGCCTCATCCCTAAGCAACCACTGGAATTGCCCACACCAGCCATCGAGCCATGCTCAGGATACCTGCTTGGACTTGAATTTTTTGGTATAGCGTGGTGAGACGAAGCATTCAGGTTTCATATCTACAGTCTCTGGCTCAGAGGCAGCCTGGGAACACATGGTCCAGTTCTTCATCTGTAGGAATGAAAGGATCTTTTGGACCTCAGGCTGGTAGGAGCTGTCGGCCATCGTTCTGCCTTTGGAGGCTAAAACACAAGCAGCCATCCACCGAGCATACTGATCCTCCTACAAGACAATCCATTGTTTGATGCTGTTCTTCCTCCCTGATTGGATAAGTTCCACCTACACCTAGGTTTTAAATTTTCAAAGAAATCCGTACTTTGAAATAGATTCACTTGGAAATTTTATTGCATGACTAGTTTTCACCTAATGAACATTTTTACATAGTTTGATCTGGTACCTTGCAATGAACTGAAACCTAATGTAAGATCCTTATCATGCTCTCCTCCTCTGAAATGGGGAGAGTTCTAATTAAGAAAAAAAAAAACAAAATCCAAACCTCAGTCCTCTGAAAACATTGGAACAAAACACTGTACTTTTTGTTTTTTAAATAGTTTGTTCTGGTTTTCTTTCTACCAGCTTAACTTGGCAACTGATGATAAACAAAAGATCATTGTCCTTATGTACCCATAACCTTTATGTATTTGTTAGTCCACCACAGAATTCTTAACTTTTCTAAAGATACAGATAATAAACTCTCTGCAGCATTTTTCTATACAAATTCTAGAACAGGACAATCTGCCATAAATCTGGTATCCAGACTTTTCCTTGTCTTATTACTCACGTTATCACATCTTAAATATACTTCATTCATGCCATCAGCAACAGGAATTAGTAATTTGATTCCAAACTTCTTCGCTGCAACATTTACATCTGGTACAACTTCACAACCTAGATGACAGAGAATCAGAAGGAAATTAATTTAGTTCATTACTATATCGGTAACTTTAATTATTGCTTTTATACTAAGGAACACTACTTCATGGTTGTTTTCCTTTGACATCAAGGGCCAAGACTTTTGAAGCTTAGGCCCTAAGGTTTTTGTTCCAGTTCACAGCCTGGTCTGGCTTGCCAGCATGATGAATGCTCTGAGCTCAGGGAGCACATGAGTCAATGTGAAAGTGAAAAGATGTGTGCGCTCCCAAAATCTCAGCCTGGTCTTAGGAAACACTCAGCACTTAAAACGGAGAGGAACTGGTGGGAGAGGCTACTTGGTGAGGTTCCAGACACCCTGGCTGTTTTTCCCATGCATTCTTTGACCTACTGAGGATATGCAGGTTGGGATGCAGAACCATTTGTTCACAGGGGTCAAACTTCTATTTCAAAGGTTTCTTCTAGGATGAGTCTTGGGCATCACTGGTTCCCTGATGCTGAACAAAGGATGTCCCTTCAGGGGTAGATGCAGATGGAGTCTATACAGGATGCCAATGTTTCTGTGTGCACACTCAGGGCTCCTTCTCCAGTAGCTGGTTGTAGCCATGGGAATCCCCATGCATGACACGAACAAGGCCCAGAGAAGCTCCTGGAGCTGTCCCTGCACAGCAGAATGCAGGGACCACCTCTGGCATTCCTGTCCATGGCATCATCCATAATCCTCTGCTGCCAGTGTGGATGTGCCAAGGACAGAGGGGAACACTCCCATTTAACGTAGAGTGAAAATATTTGGAAATAAAACATCCCACAAGTCACTCTCTCTACCTGACTCATCTTTAAGAATTCAGCAGCACAAGGCATTTCACAAATCAGGCTCTGATAATCCCATCTTGGTTAAACTGTTGAACCCTTTCTGTTTAGGCTTCTTCTGCAGGTGCAGTCTGCCTTCTTAGGAGTCTCAGGAACTGAAGAAGCTCCCACATTAAATGCTGCTGTGTTTGCCTTCCTGAGTCTACCAGGGATTTGTTGTTTTATTCAGTTCACAAATGCAACAGAAAAAGGAAAGAATGGCAATTTACTACCTTTTAGGTTTAGTTTCTCAACAGGTTCTCCCTGTGCAGATTCCTTGGTTTTAAAATAAGATATTGAAGTGTCTCTGAAGACAAACCAATATGTCTTGATAGCTTTGAGTGCCAGCTTCTTGGGCCTACAAGAAAAAAAGAAATCCCATTTGTTTATATCAACACATACAAATAGCTAAGTCCCTCACAAATATTACAGTGCCTTTGAAATTCAAGATCATACCCATGGCTTTGGTTGGGTTTCTCACACCTGTGTCAGTAAGCAGGTGGGAAATGCCTGGATCCAACCCAGGTTATCCCAGGTATGGATGTGGTTTTTACTTCAGATTTTAGCTGAATCCCATCTATGATTTTTCTCTTTTATTTTTCTTCCATTCCTAATCAAAGCTGTTCACTTCTAACAGACTAATTCTCTCTTTTCCATTAACTCAGTAACACACATGTAACCTCCTGATTTGTTAACGTGCACTAGAATTGGCATCAGTTTTTCATAGCTCCTTATCTTGAATATTTGCACTCATAAAACCAACTTGTATTCAGTGTAAGGAAGCAGAGACCATCTTTTTTTGCTTAATCTGAATAATATCTAACACAACAAAATTGTTTCTTCACTAAATTTATAGAGGCTTTGTAGCCCTCCAGGAGAGAAAACCAGAGGTATTAGCACTGTTTGAATAGAGAAATAATTCACAACTAGTGACAAAGGTCTTTAGTGAAGTGAAAAAGAAGAAAAAAAGAAAAAAACTCCAGTATTTCACTTTAAATCTAAGATGATGGTACAAAGAGTATAGAACTAGCTGGAAAACAGTGATATATTATATATACCCTTGCCTTCTCCAGACCCTTTCTAAAAGTTCTAGTTTAGAATCCTTTCTAGAAAATGGCAATTTTTTTGTTTAAATTAAAAAAACTTGGATTTTCATATCTACCAAATAATTTGGCTTTTAGTTTTCCAATACAGGGACATTCTTCAAAAATAAAGGACTATAATTTTTGTTTTTAGACAGACAAAATTATTTTTCTATCCCCGAAAAACTCACTGAAAACTTTTTAGAAAGCTTTTTCTTGTTGTTTTTGAAAAAAATGTTGCAATTCTCCACAACACTGTCCCCACATGAAAGCAGCATTTACTGGTGTGCTGCTGTGGGGCATACTGTGAATAAATAGGAATAAAAGTTCACCATATGAATAGTCAGAAGTAGGACATGCAAAACTTTGCATTTAGGTTTACAGTTAATCAAATAATTATAGTCACAAAGTGGTGTTGTTCCTTTAAAGGGAAGTTTAACACTCTCCCTGGATTCTACAATGTCTTAGGTTTGGTAAGTGATGTATCATTTATACATCTTTTCATGATGAAAAATAACCTTTATAAGCTGAATGCTTATAAAAACAAACTGCTCTACTGCTCGGGAAAAACAGAAAATCCATTGTTAAAAACTTAAATTCCCTTTCATCTTAAGCCACCTTAATAATGTCAAATAAAATTCCAAATTGCAAATTAATAATTAACAATTGTTAGCAGTTAACAGCAGTTAAAATTTTTCAGGTGCAGTTGTCAGTTCCCAGATTGAAAATACCATCTGTCAACGGAATGCATCTGATAATTATTTGTACAACAGAACACTTTATCTTTTTAAAACACAAAGACTGTTTTGTGATAAAATGCATTACAGACTTAAGGTCTCTACAGTTGTTTAAAATCACCCACAAATCAAGATATTATAATGGGATCACAGAAACTCATTTTGATATTAGAAAAAACAGACAGGTTAGAAAGAGGTAATTTGGTCATTTCTTTTGTTTAAAAAATACATTCCCTGGGGTTACTTTCAGCAATTCTGCTCAGGGAGAAGTGCAAGTTTCTTCTAGGTTTTCATTGGCAAAAAGAAGTAAATGTGATTGAAAAGAAAACTGTAGCCTCTTTTGTTTAGAGAAGATGACTGATAAGCAGTGGGAAATACAAAGAGCAGGGTCTTTTAATAAGTAAAAGTACAGCTACCCAGCATCCCAGGAACTGGAAAGATTTATCAAGAAATTTTGTCAGAAGCAGGAAGAGAAAGATTGGAAGAGAGTATTAGGCTGGTTAGACCTATCTGGGGTATTTGTCAATTTGTAACTGTCAGATCTACTGTTAGATTAGAATGAAAAACTCAAGAGATCTCTTGCAAGGTTAAGCTTTTTGTTTTGTATGTTTTATTATTAATTTTACCAACTCACCTAACTAGCTTGAGATTATCAGCAAGTTTCGGGATGTCTGTGATGTCCTCCTATCAGAAATAATTAGGAATAATTTTAGTACAATGCACTTTGTAATCAACTGTTAAAAAAAATCCAGAACCAGGAAGGCTCATCAGAGTCGACACTACAGCAAAAGGAATTCTGGGATCCCAAAAGACATACCAAAATATTACTTTTGTTTCCACCTTCCAGTGTCACTTCCAGATTAGAAAGGGCGGCTTCTACTTCATCTACTTCTGACTCACAGGTGGAATCTTGTGTCTCTGATGATAATGATAACTTGCTTACATGGTACTAAAATAAAACATCAATATCCAATAGTCAATTTATCAATTAGCAACACACAATCACAGATTGTTTGGTCTCCTGGGTCTTGGATAACTGCATGGAGTTCTGCAGGAACCAACAGTTTTTCCCAAGGAAACAGCCATGTCCACTGTGATTCCAGTGCAAAGGCTGATAATGGTTTCCCTATTTTATTATCAGTGTTTGTATTCCTTCACTGAATAACTGGCCCTGTTTTGGGAGGCTGACTCAGGGCTACACTTGGATCCCTAGTCCTGCCATCCCTAACAGGTGGAAACTTGGAAGCAAGGTTCTCTGGTGTTCTGCAGTGACAGGCTGTGAATTTCTGGTAGCTCCATTTACATTTCAAAGGAAGGAATTTATTATTAATAAGGGTTTGTGTCTTATTACTTATAGTCAGAGACTAAGCCGTGGTAAGTCATGTTACATTTCCATGTACTCCATTGTCGCTGTTGAGCGGCTAGCTGAGGACTGACCCAAGTTCTCAGACAAGGAAAGAGAGGAGAAAAGAACTTTATTGTTTTGAATTCCATATATATAGATTTTACAGAGGTGCCCCAGATTGGTCAGCCCGAGACCTCCCCCTAGGCCCAACTGGCCAAGCCTGAACTGACTCAATCCGGAGAAACTGTTTGCAAAACATCCAAACTTTATCTTGTTTATGAAATATAGCAAAATGTTCCTACGGGAAGAACCTGTGCTAGCCACACTCCATAGTGTCCCTATCCTTACATTGTGCTGTAACTTTTTTTTTGTCTGTTGTGAACGTGTGTATTACAGAAATTTTCAGGAAGAAGAGGTGACAGGATGGTAGCTGGTATGGGAAGCAACACTTCATACTAATACCGGTATCAAAGTTACATTCCAGGTGCAGATAGTCTTTGTAAATAGTTCAATTGTTTAAATAATAGTGTTACTGCTGCTACTGAGTTTAGTTGGTTTAGCTGATGAAGGATGCTGCTGATGGTTTCTCACCCAAAGAGCAGACCCCCAATCCAAGCAGAGCTCTTGGCCTGGATTCTGTCCTAGTCTTCTCCTAACCTGTGCCTGCCTCTTGAGGGAACACATTTTGCAACCAATACATACAGTATTTGACTCCAATACATGCCTGTAGCGCAGCGAAGATGAGCATTTCTTCCTCTGTGCAGTCAATTTCCTCCAAGAGGATGGCCCAGCGGGCTTGTTCGTATATTTGGTTGATTCTCACTGCATCGTACTGAAGGAAAGAGAAAACTCTGGTCACTAGTGACCTCCTAGGTACAGACTCACAATCAGCTGTTTTAACACTGGGCTGAACCACAATGGTTGCTTCCTTCCTCCTCCCACCTCTGCCTTGTTCCCCTCCTTGTCGTGTACCAGCTCTTGTGATTGTGCGCACAGTCCCAGGGCTTGCTGAGCCAACAGAAAATGAACCAGGAGCCTCTGGGTGAGGCAAAAGGTGAGACTCTGACATCCCCTTTTGAGGCAGGAGGCCTTGGACTGGTGGAACTGAAATGTGAAACCACACTGACACGTGACACGGCTGACTCGAATGTGACCTGCGAAACTCTTGTTCCTCATTTCTTCTCTTCTGCTCTTGCCTTTTTCGGTTCTGGTTCTCTTTGCACTGGCTTGACAATTGCCAGATCTGCTTTAATTCACTGTTTTTTTGATATTTATTATTTCTTCTAATGTATTTGGTTAGTAAGCTGAAGTGACTCACAGAAATATTCCAGTCCCAGAGGTGGTGAAATGTAGGTGAGATGAGAGTAAACCTTGGTGCATGACCTCTCCCAGCAGAGGTGAGATATTAGGGTGCCTGAAGCTTTTTTTGGTTGTTTCATCCTATGGCTCTCGGCCTGGCCGGGGCAAAGAAGGGAAAATGTTCGGGCTGATGAAGTGGAGACATGTACTTGGATTTTAGTGAGGGTTGCATTTCAGCCAAAAACATACCAGATAAACTGGAAAGTGCCCTCATTGCTTCTGAGGGCTTCAGCCCAGAAAAGCTGAGAAATTCAGCGAGGGCAGTGCAACATAAATCTGATTTTTAAGCCCAATTTCAAAGACGGGACTCATTACATCATTTAGGATACTGCTGGTCTAGTTTTCCCCTTAATTTTTCTTGTTAAAAGAGACACAGAAAGTAAACCAGTCCCTGTGGAAATATGGATATTTTTTCTGGTGCTCTTCAGATCCCATCTTTATATTTAACATCTTATTTCGCTTGAGAAATAGTGATTCAGTGTCCAGAGGGTAAAAGCGCAGCTGTAGCTGAGGGGAAGAAGCTGGATTTGATCTCTGAAGGGCTTGTTATAAATCCTAGCAAAAATCCTATATACAGCTATATACATTCTATATTACTATATAGGTCCTGTACATGAAAGCAGGCAAACAATGAATAGCAATAAAAACAAAGCTCTTACTTTTGGATTCAAATCAAAGAAAGTATAATATTTAAAGCGTAGAAGAAGCTGATCTTCCTCCAAAACGCCTTGTTCCATAAGTGATCGAGATGAATCCAGCCAGCTGTGGAAGAGAACAACCCACAGATTCATCTGGATAGGAAAAACCATCACACCTGCAGAGCTTCAGTGCAGTTGTGAAACAAAAGTGGGAACAAACAGCTCTAATTCCTGCAAGTCCAGGGGAAACTCACATTAACTCAAGAAGGTGGAGCGTTCATATAGATTTCCAACTTCCATTGAATAAACACAATACCTATGATTGTCCTAATTTTTTTTTTCTCCAGCACTATTCAAAACATCAGGACTAGATGCCAGAAACTAAGCAGTAACTAGTTGTAAGATGACTGATGCCAATATGATTCTTTCTTCTTCATGTCCAGAAATGGAAGTTCGTTTAAGAAAGGACGAGAATCTTCCTGTGATATTTCGAACTCCTACTTTTGATTTCAGTATTTGCTGGTTTATAAAATTCCAGCTACTTCTGCAATCCAGTGGACTCCAATGAAAACATCTAAGTCTGTTAAATGCTCCCAGATCTAAGAATGACAATCCATACTTAATGCAAGAGAGACAATCCTCTCACACATGCACCATGAAAGTCCTGAGTGCTCTGTATTCTCTGTGCATGCACAATAAGCAATGTACAGAACTTGTGTAGAACTCAGTAAGTAAACTACTTCTAATGCAAAATTATTGAATTTATGTACATCTGTTTAAAGCCCTTAGAGTTTGCCATCCAAACTGTCCTTTAGCTATGCCCACCATGCTGAACTGAATTTGCCTTCGTCTAACAACAGACTTAAGTCCAGAGCCCGCACAATGACGTCACTGAGCATTTCAAATCAAAAGCATCTCAGGAGAAGCACCCTACCCTGCATTAAGTTTGGCTTTGTCAGCCAAAGTCCGTGGCTGGTACATCTCCGCCAGAGTCTCTGGAGAACAGTTGGGATGACTGAGGGCCAGGATGCTGCAGTTCTGCTCAGTCAAGGAACTGTCACTGAACCAAGTAATTGTGGAAGAAGCTGGTGACCCACTGACAGGATCATAAACAGGTGTCATGGTTTTACTGTATAAACCTGGATTGGCTGCAAATTAAGAGCATAATGTTATTCCCATGAGAAATGGTCCTGTCTACCACTTCAAAAACTAACCCTTTTCTTTCAGGACAGCCCCTTAAATCTGCTGTTTCCAGCTGGCTTTGTCCTGTCACAGGTGAAGTGACCTCAGGGACAGAAATGCTCTTTCTTGCTCTGTGAGATATCTCAGTTGTGTTGGAAATGGGAAACACATGCTTTTAAGCCTTTATTCTTCATCTTCCTTGCAGGCTGCCAAATTTCATTAGTATTTTAAGTGCGATCCCACATTTTCAAAGGACAGTAGCACATCCTGTGTGCAGGGCCACAACCTGTTTTCTAGTATGGCCTTTCTCATATCAATGGAAAGGAAAACATTTATAGAGACAACAGAAAAATACTGATGTATTGGAGATTTCTTGAAGCCACTGATTTCAGGCCCACTGTATCTCTAAGACCATCCTACATGAAACTGGGCTCCCTGGTCTCAGCTACATAACAAAGAATTTCTTCCTCTTTTTGACTTTCAGTCAGAACAATAAAATCATATGGATTTTTCATTACCTGGTAATCCAGAACTCACTGGAGAATTGCACAGGTCTAAGATATCTTCTGTAACTAGTTCTTTGCTGTTCTTGTCTTTTTTCTTTTTCTTTTTAAGTGTGCCTTCTGATTGTTTCAACAAAGAGAGTTCTTCTGACCGTCTGATATCTACAGTGGCAGTTTGGGAAGTGAAGCAAGATGATTACATCCAAAAGAGCACCCATGGTTTGTAATAGCATTTCAGGAAGCTTCATGTTGCAATCTGAACTTTATTTTTAGCAGATTGAAAGTAGTAGCTATGGAAAATCCACTCATTCTATAACAAGGCTGTGAGAGTGAGTTTGGACAGAATTTAAATCTACTTTTCTAGGAAGTGTAACTGCATTTCAAACACCAGGGAAAGGCTCTTTCTCCCTAATGGCTGTGCAGTCACCTATGAGCATAATAACATCAATGAAATATCTGAATTATAAGTAAGCAAGAAACACAGAAATTGAAAATCCTGCCTTTTATTATTCACTATATTTCTCATACAAGATTCTCTCTCAGCTCTCACTGTTCCCTAATGGACTACTGATTCAGATAGGTATTCCCAGTCACAAACCTAGCACTTCATTTCTGAAAAACTCTTTTACTCTGGGGTAAGCAAAGACATTTTTGACAGTATTCACTCATGCCAAGTTACAGTGTTCCTGTATTGACTCAATCTGGAAGGAAAATGTAGGTAGGAATATTTAATTTGGCCAAATACTAGTTGAACAATTATGGCATCATTTTATCAGAGCTGTTAGGTATAATAAAGACACTACACTTTTCACAATCCACTGCTAGGAGATAAAATTGAAAGTGGATCAATATGAGGCAGCAAATTCCTTCTGAAGATGAGTATGTTAATGGGCTAAGCTTTGAAGATCTAAATTAAAATGAGGAATTTAATCCCTATTTTGCCCTAAACCAAAAGGATTTTGAAGACTGCTTGCAGACTCAACTGATTCCTGTTGATCACAGGCACACATCTGGCATGCTCCAAAACTTCTACTTGGAAATGCTCCCTTATTAGAAAGAGTAGGGACTTGGGGACTCAGTGCCGTGAGACACTCATGGGCTGGGCCGGGGTTGTTAGGTTGTTAGACCTGAACAGATCTGGGCATATAAAAGTTTGAACATTTAAAATATTCTTCTTCTGAAGTGAACACATATAACAGTTAGACACAGTAGAATCATTAATGTTACTGAAAACAGGTGATAAATCAGTTGACACCAGTAAAATTGCCTGTGGCGAAGGCTGATGTAAGACACTGATAATCTCAAGCTCTTAGTCAATGGCATGGAATAAGCAGGACCAAGTCCTGCTCCAGGAGGACAAGGATTCCTACAAAATTGCTAACTTTTGTTATCGAGTACTCCTGCAGCTTAGAGTACATTTCTGACAGTGCATCAATTATCACAGAGACTGAGAACCACTGACATGCACTGCACACTAAAACCAAAAAAAATCTGTCTCAAATTTCTCTTTGAGCTAAACAGCTTTATGAGGAAGGACTTTGCATCAAAACAAAATCACACAATAAAATACTCCTGCTTGGTTACCAGAGGAGATTTAGCTTTACTTACTGAGCATTTTGCAGATGTCACTGACAGCTCTGAACACCATCGAAGAGAAGCTGACTTTCAGTCTCACAGTCTTCATGTTTGGCAAGCGAAGCCGCAGCATTTTGTGCTGAGTAGTAAAAATCAGCTTAGCATCTGCCTGCACCCCGCATTTATCCAGTGTCCAGTGGGTTTTCAGGAGCCAACACTTTTTTTGCTCCCACCAAAATGCATAGTCTGACCAATCCTGTGCTATTTCTAGGAAAATACAAAATGATTATTTACAAACTATGGAGTAAATATGCAAAACACTTGGTTTGGAAATAGGTCTCTGCAAACAGGAATATTTATTTAGATTAAAGCAGCAGCTACAGGTCCTGAGACCTAGACCCCATTTGTTGAATTCTTGTGGCAGTCACTGAGAACTTTGTTTTCCCTGAAGAGCTAACCTAGGTGCTGACTCTAGCACTGCCTTAATCTTGAGGATATCCATACAGAAAGAGTATCTCCTGAATCTGGTGCTATACATGGTCCAATGCTGTTGGGATTGTGCTTGGATAGGGACTAACAACAAGAGTACCCACTTCACAACTTGTCAATGCAAGCTGAAAATCCTCACACAAAATCTCATGTGCACCCTGATGGGCACAAGCTCTCCCACAACCTCCTGGGAGCAGCACTGAGCAGCTCATCTTGTGAGTGTTAAGAACCAGCTTCAAGCCCATTGGAGTCCTGGTTACACACAGCTATGTAGCAGCACATGCACAAGGAAAAAGATAAAGTACTGCTGCTCTCAGTTCCATGGGAATTCCAAGATTAGAGACTTCCCAAATGTCAATGTGTAGTAGCAGGTAAAGCTTCTGTGTGATCTTGGTCAAGCTGCTCCAGTCTTTGCATCCTTCTTTGTTCCTCATCAGCTCCACAAAGCAGAGGCTAATCCTCAGCATATCCATAACACAGCAGAACCCTGTCCTATTCTGGAGTCCCCTGCTAAGAACTGTATCTCAAGAGAGTTGCTGACACAAATAAAAGTTACACATTTGCTTTAAATATTAATATAGAAAGCTTTTCACACCAGTTGAGTATTAGTTAAAAAAACTACTGTGAAAAATTAGCTTTCAGACCCAGTGGAAACTCTGGCTACCATCAGTTTCTAGCTGAACTGTGTGTAAGTATGCAGACAGGGTGACAGAAGTGATCACAGATTGTCTTCCTGTGCTCAATTGCTGTGACTGTACACAGGGTATTTTACTTTCATTTCTTAACTTTGACTTGGCCAGCCTTGGCTTTTCACAGCTCTTTCCTACTCGACATATGCAGTGGATAACATGGCTCAAATTTTGCAAATGCCACAATAGCACAGGAAACAGTAACTTCTGAAATGCCTTTTAACAACTAATCCTGTCTCTCTGACTGCTACAGGTGGATAAACAGGGTATCACCTACCTCTACTGCCCCCCAAACTACCCACCTATAGCATCTTTCTGGAAAGGAAGTTGAATTGTAAGCCTTCATCTAACTGAAAGGCAAACCCAAAGTTTTGTTGGCACTATGGTAACACAGGGGCTTTAGCCACAGAGGGTGGAACACAGGGAGGAGTTCTGACCACAAAAACCCCAGAGTCTGAGCATGCCTACTCTCTGTGCCATGACACAGAAATGAGGCAATGCATTTTCAAAACACGCAGAACCCTTTCTTTGTAGAGGGAGAGCTGCACATATTACTTAGTAACACTGTGTAAATTAAACAGGTTTACTCACTGATTTGTTCTACTAATTTCAGCATCAGTCCTCCAACGTGAAGGTCCCCTGTGACCTGTAGTGAAAATTCCTTTTGTACATTTTCATGTTGATGATCAACTGTCAGCGAGAGCTCCCAGGTGTGAGACCCATACTCATTTGAGGAAACCATCTTGGGAAGGGTCGGTGTAAGCTCTGCAAAAGCAAACCAGCCAAACAAACAGAATGTTTTTCCTTCACTCTCTGAAACAAATGCATTTCTCTACAGTCCCAACATCATTCCATGCTGCCAAGACTTCACAGCAGTCTTGGCTGGAAATTTGGGGGTGTTATCTTGTTACCTCTGAACTAGACTCTGCTCTTGTGATTGCTCTTGCAAGATAGGCATGTGGGATTTTTTTGTTTTATTTTGATTTTGCCATGCCCCCAACCCAGATGCCTCCAGTTGCGTAGAGACAGCTCAGTTTTACCCAGGTTTTCCCACCATACAGTGCTAATCACTGTAAAGTCTGCAGTTGTGGGTGGGATGTGCTTTGGCAATCTGTCCAGTGAACAAAGGCATTTTGTTGACTTGTACACTTATGGCTGTAATTTTCACTGCAAATCAAAGTTTACACTTGCAGTTCTGCCAGCTTGCTCCCATGGGACCAAATCCAGAAAGTAGTTTTACCTATTTGGGTAGATACAAGGGGAGACAAATAACTTTAGTGGCTCTCTGCCAGCATTATCCAGGCACAGATCTGCAGTTCCTGCTGACTTGCACAGGGATGTAGGTACGTGTCCTTCTCAGCAGGGTGAAAACAAAACTCCTGACTTTAGAAAAATCAAAACGCTCCTAGTCATGGCCCTAAGCATCAATAAACGACTTCAAAAATAATCCATGGCCAAAGGATGAGAGCTATGTGATTTTATTTCAGGAGCACAGGGGTGCAACCTGACAGACAAACTCTACTTTTACCCACCCTTGTTCCACTATAAACCTTGTTACAGAAAAGCAGCAGTCTCATTTGCCCTTTTGGGCCAGCAAAAACATTTTGTAACTGATCTGGATTTTTTTAGGGTGTCTTTTCAAATTTGGTTTCGCTTCCCAATCTAATTCTGCACACAAATGCCTGTGCTGACATGGGTGAAAATGAGCAGCCCAAGGGGTGAGTGAAGCCCTTTCTTTCACTCATGCTGGCTTGGAAAACCACGGCCTCAGTGCACTAATCGTGGCACTCCATCATTCCCTAAAGCCGCTCACTTCCCTACTTCCTCTTCAGGCCAGAAGGTTTCAGTTTGAAGATAAGGCAACACAAACACTTGTAAATCTACCGGAGTACGGAGCACAGACAAAGCCTGGTCTCAAAAACGGGGCAAGCAAACCGACGAGGACAGCAAACCTCTCAGTATTAAACCTCAACCGAAACCAAACGGTCAGGGCTCCACATCCCACAGCCTTCAGGTCAAGCCTGGATCTGCTCAGGAACACACCCCAGCTCCGAGGCTCCACGTGGGCTCAGCTGCCAGGCCTGGCACGGGTGGATCAAACAGGCCAGAAAACTGTCCTCAGGCTACTGCTGTCTCCACTTGGGATTTTCCAGAGCACTTTGGCCAACACAGCTACTGAAAAGCAGCAATGCCTCAACAGATCGAGCTCTCCGCAGATTTTAGCTCTTACAGCCCCAAACCTCAAACGGTGGGTGGGAATGGAGAAGGATGTGAATCGTGCCAGAGCAATCTGGTACCGACCCGGTTTAAGGTCAAGAGGGGTGCAACGATGTGTACCGAAGTATCAATGGGGCAGGCGGTGCCTGGCGCAGCTCGGAGGGCGCCTGGGGGGACCGGGGGTGCCCGGGGAGCGGCGCCCAAGGAGCTCCCGCCTTTGAGGAAGTGCCGGGCGGCCGCGGCCCCGTGGAGGAGGCGCCCGCGGGGGCCCGGAGCGCGCCGAACTGCAGCGAATGGGTTGTAACAGAAAGAAGTAAGGCCGGGCCGTCGGGCATTCCCGCCCCGGCCCCGCCGCAGGTGCCATGGGGCAGCGCAGAGCCGGGCCGGGGTCGCTTCGGCATCGCCCCGCGCTCCCTGAGGCGCCCCGCGCTCCTCACCTGCGCTCCCCGCTGGCAGCACTCCCCTCGCCTCCTGCGCCCTTCGCCGCCACCTGGCCTCTGAGAGACGGCAGGGGAGGAGCGGCACCCCCGGGAGAGGCGGCCCTTCCTCTCTTCCCCTTCCCCTTCCCTCCGCCCCGCTCGCAGGAGGAGAAAAGCGCTGTCCCCTCAGGCGGCTGCTCAGGGTCACTGGCCCGCATCCTGCCCAAGGACAGCACCTCATCGGTGACCCCGGGCCATCGAGCCGCTTCAAGTGGTGCTTTTAGAGGTTTGAGGCTAGCCGGAGAAAATCAGTTTCGAGGGTGCGATTGAAAAGAACAGAAAGGTGTGTTTGTGAGGTGGGGATCTGTTAGAAGAGGCACAGAATAAAAGTGGATTGAATCGACAGGAAATGGGCAAATGCTGCTCCATGAGCCAGATTTCCACAGAAAAGTCTTTCTTGCCTCAAACTTTTGACTTGCTTGGTGGCACAGTGACGAGGTAAACCACAGTGGGAAAACCAAACCAATGACAGAAAAGAGAAACAGAGAGATCAAATGAAAAAAATTCTTTCATATTAAATTCATATCCTGGAAAAAAGACTGCATAGATATAAAGGATGAATCTTTGACACACCATGGGCAACAAATAGTTACTTTCATGAGAACAACACAGCTGTGAAGTTGTCAAACCACAGATAAATATCACAGGATATTTGTCCCCCTAGGCTTGGTCCTTGAGCTGCTCTGATCATGCTCATCTCTTTAGATTGTCTGTGCATGCACTTGTCATATCAGACATCCTTGGAGGCAGGAACTTGAGAACTCATGAAGACTTCCAGGGCTTTCTGTCACCTGAGGACACACAGAGGCCTTTAATCACTCCAGCCAGATCCAGCTGGGACTAATTTCAGGCATTCTAGTTTAGCTCAGACTGGATGGGAGTTTGGTTCTTGCCTGAGTCCATGTGGAGTAACTCTGCTTTTGCTATTACTTGGCACTGTCTTGATTCAATGGCTTTTTAGATCCTTGTAGGACTGTTTGGTAAACTACCTGCTAATTATTATTTAAATAAAGGTACCTATGCACATGACCAAGTAACTTCGTATAGAAAAGACAATGGGATAATATAAAATTCAGATTTGAGTTACTTTCAATAGCTGAGAAAGCAAATGTAAAAACTTGAAAAGTTGTTCTTGGGCTGGAATATTCTGGTGTGTGCTCCACAGCTACTTGAGCTTTTACTTTTACTGGTTACTTTTACTTTTACATCCTAGTTATGGGGTTAGGATGCAAAACTAAGGTTTTCCTGGTGCTCCATTCAGCCTAAGCAGAGATATGATGCAGAGGTCCAGGTAAGCTTGTAAGCAACCAAGCCTGCTGCTCAGCTCAGAAACGCATCCTTGGGTTTTGTTCTCTAAACAAATAAACCAAAACCACAGGCTCTTGATGAAATTGAGATGAATAGATGCTCGGGAGATAATCGATTAAAAAACAGGTGGTTGCTTGGCCAGTCAATAAACACTGACTCTTATCTTTAGGTTGGTCCAAATCCTGACCTCTTCTAAGTGAAGCACTATTTTCCCCTCCACTTGCCTGTGAATAACTAACTTGAGAGAAGAGACTATAGAGTTTGATGTCGGCTTTGTATGGCCCCCCGGTACCACCCCCGCCCCCCCGCCCCGGAGGGCTGTGGCTCATACTCCTCTTGAACTGCTCTGGGGCTGCTGGAGAAATCTGTCTCACCCATGTGCCAGATCCCTTAGAGATGGAAATACACTTCTTATGTGGTGGGAGATCTGGATGAAAATGAAAGATCTCGAGAAAAGCCGTAAGACCAAGAAGTTGGGGTAAGTTGTCTGTGGATCTAGCATGAAGTGTTGCAAGAAAATAGGTGGGTTTTCAGTCAACACTGATCATACCCCCAGCATTAGAGGCAGTGATGGTTTACATCTGAGGAGTTAAAAGTTAAGGAATGATTCGGAGGCAACGTGTTCCTCTCAAGAGGCTGAAGAAACCAGATTTGGAGACCTGTAATTCTCTCATCCTTTGACACAGTGTGTGGGGAGAACTGTAACAGTAACAAATTTCTCTTCCAGAGTTTCCATGAAAAAGGACAGGAAACCTCCATTTACAGCTTCTTAATGAGTTTATATGCTAAAAGCCTCCTCCAGTCAGGAATGAGGCTTACTGGATATAGGTAATGTAAATTTATTCTTGAGGTTACTGAGCTAAGACTGAATGTGATCTGTTTAGAGTTTGATTCCTTTTTCTAAGGGTCTACTAAACACCTATAGCTGAGAATCTCTTAGTAGACAAATGTATGTTTTTGGGGACATGAGAAAGTAACATGAAAAAGACAGAATTATAAATACTGAATTTTAGGTAACCTGTGTATTTCTTTTCCCAATGTACTTTTACTAGCTTCCCTGTACCTTTCCTAGGCTAGTGTCTTAAATTAGCACCAAGTGGTCATGTAAGACTCGGTCTGTTGTTGTGTCTGTGCTCTTATTAACAAACATGAGGTCTGGAGAAATGTCTTCTCTTTTCATAGGCCCCTGTGTTTCTATTATGATCTTTCCTTAACTGTAGAAAAAAAATGCTCAGTATTTAACTTTGGGCATGGTTTAGGTCACCTCAGTTTGGGGATGCATTAGGTTTTCTGATCTCTAACCCTTTCCTCTCCAACTTGCCTTACTTAGATTCTCCTTGCATCCTCCATGCAATAGCTGTAATACTTTCTCCTGCTACAGAAGCAGTATTTCCCACTCAAGGTTTTTCAGGCTGAGTCAGAAAGTGGATCTAGAACAGAACCACAGGCAGATGGGGAACAGCAGCAACTTGTTGCAAGTGCTGCATTTTCCTGAAGTCTCTTTACACACTTACTCACTTGAGCTTTTCCAAGTAACTACTTGTGAGAGTGCTAAGAGTTTGGAGGGCAGCTGGTGAGTTCTCAGTGTAGCAAAAGTTACATCAAAAAGTTTCTAAAATATTCAGATGCCCCTCCAAGTACTTGGCGCTTGCAAATTTACTAAAGCCTTGAAGAAGCAACTGTTGCTGTGCTTAGTATCTGGACTTAGATTCCAGGTGAAGACTAAAGCTGAGGAAAGAATGTCAGTGTTGTGTACTCGTATCTTATAGCTGGTCAGTGGAGAGCTTTCTTCATGTAATGACATCAAAACCCAAGAGGGGAGATGTAAAAGAGCTGTGCCCTTTCTCCCCATGGAGAATTTGTGTTATTTTGTGATATGATTTCTGAAATCTACACTGGGCGGGCTGATTATTTTTGTTGTGCTAAATACAAATATTTTTCACTTGCTGCAGGTGAAGAAGTAACGTGTCTGTCTCTGTATCCTTCCCATTGCTGACAAAGAAATTAATGCAGGCGTGATCACCAGGCAGTACTGACAAAGCTGTTGAGAAAAGCTGATGTCTGCCACAGGGGCTCTGTAGGCCTTCATGTTGAAAATCTGCTCTCTGATAAATATCCACAGATGAGAAGGGGCAATACATTATCTTTTGGTGTCCCTCGGCTGTACTACTGGTTGGTGACACCAGCAGCAATGGTTGAAATATCTGAAGCTTTAGAAAAATTCAGCTCCTGTAAGAGAAAAATAGAAGTCCTATAAGTGGTATTTGCATTAAGAGGAACAATAACAACTCCCTCATCTCCTGTTTTAGGACAGTTGAAGCTGCTGTTGCAGGGCTGGGGTCTGACACTAATATGTCAAGGTGTCCCTCTGTACAGAGCTGACAGGGCTGACCCATAATAAGTCAAGTTCAAAAAGGATGTCTCTATGTTCCTACCCTCTGAGTGTTGGGACTCCTGGGGGTTTTAAAAGATTGCTTTCTGTCTCTGGCTGTCTCACGCTTGAAAAGCACCTCATAGTGAAACACTTCTCTGCCTGGTGCAAAGGGTGAGTCATTTAACAGTGCTACAAAAACCCCCTTCCCTATGAGGAACTGAGAAGGGTGAGAGAGAAGGATCTTGTTGATCAGACCAAGGAAGGAACTGCCCGGAAAGGACCACAACAGTGTTCATGTTCCCCAGACAGCTGACTGATGACACAGACCTCTCTTGCTGCTTTCATCTGAAGCAATGAAGCTTTGCAAAGATTTAATTGCAAATAGAGCTGTTTTTTCATGACCAAGGATGAACTCATCTTGCCATTCAGCCTTTTTACTTTCCTTCAGTCTGGTGGTTGCAGAATAGAGCAAAAAAACAACAAAAAAAGGTGGTTTAGACTGTCCTTTAGGCTTTTAAAACAAGTGTGGCTTGGTTGTCAAATGTATTATGTGGTGTAAGACTTTCAGAAATTCTTGGTGTTACCTTTTCTGCATTCCTGCAAGTCAAGGCTACAAGGAGATGCTACCAAGCTTGTAGCCCTTCAAAATCTTGAAAATTTTGCTCCTAAATAGGTATCTGCATGGTTAATTAGAGGAAATACATTTTCCTTCTCCACCCTTAGAGCCCAAACACCTGCTGTGAGGTTTTAAAAGTTATGAGTTAAGATGTTATGTCTTACTGTGTACATAAAAGTTAAAGGCTACAAGATACAGCATTATATCAAACGGTGGCCAGTGGGTTGAATCTGCATTCCTATTGTGCTGTGTTTCTTGTAGATCCCAAGGTACTGTATCATGTCTGATGGGGATGTCTCGCAATTGTACTCTGAGCTGTGAAGAAAGAGTCCCAAAGGCAAATACAGGATTTGGTGCTATCCTTTCCAAAATAGGAATGAGAAAGGCTGGGTTCAAAATTATTGGCTGATTACATGCTGTTATTATAACTATTTTCTTTAGGATACTGTTTCTTAGTTGGAGTGACACTCTGAGATATTATCTGAGGCTAATAGTTTGAGGCTAATGATTGAGGCTAATGACTGAGGCTAATGATTGAGGCTATTTGGATGGGAGCTTTTAAGATAAATAGACTCACCTTTGTTTGACCTCTTCAGTTTAAAATTGTTCATACTAGTAGTACTCTAAGTCATTCTTCATCCTTTTGTAGATGCTTAAAATATTACAGCTGTACTTAGAAGATCTAAACGAAACTGAAAGTTCTGTGTCTGTGCATATGAGCTATAGTCTTTTGCACCGAGGAGACTGGAGCTGAAATGGGGGGGCAGGGTGGAACCTCTCAGGGTAAAAGTGGCCTCCTTCCATTCCCAGAAAAAGCAGAATGATTGGTGATTGCAGAGTGGCTCTGTTGTAAACTCAGCTGTATCTGTGACACAGGTGGTAGAAGCAGAGTTGTTCAGGTGTCACCCATTCCAGTTTGGAAGATCTTTCAGAGCCGTCAGCCCTGGGTCAGCCTGATGGGAGCCAAGTGCTGCTGCCTCAGGGCAGAGTTCGGGAATACAGCCCTGAGTATCACTAGGACTCTGTGGTGCAGGTGGGATCTGTGCTGGCTTCCAAGGAGCTCTGCACTGTGAGCTGCTCCTACCATCTGCCATCTCCTGACCTCCAGGCCATAGCCCTGGAGAGAGCAGAGCTCTTGCTGCAACGATTCTCCCTCTGCGTGGGCCACACAAGTGTGCCCTGGGGGCTGGATTAGACACGTGGGGCTTGATTAGATCTTGAGGGAAGAGCTCTTCCCCGCTCCCTACAACTCGGTGTGGAGGAAAAGGCAGCACTGTTTGAGTTAGGCAATTCATCAGCAAACTTGAGATGCTGCTGTGAAAGTGGGTTGTGCACCTTTCCTGAATGAAGAATGCCTGATGAAAGCAATGCAAAGGTTGTGTTGCTAAACTTTAGTTTTAAATCCCAATGTGCAACTTGTCTTTTAAAATTTTTTTTTAGTGCTAGACCCAGCCTTTTAAATATAGAGGCTTTAAATAAGACTTCCCTATGTCTATTCCTGCACCTAAATCAGTGTCAGCCTTTTCCAGAGGGCAGAGCAGCACCTGGAGTTCCCCACAAGGCATGTGACCTGTGAAAGCTGTAGTGTAATTAACACTCTGAAAAATCACGTTGCAGATTCATGTGCCTAAGGGTAGGTTTTTTTCCTTGTTTTTTCTTTTTCTCTCCCCCACATCCTTCCAGTGTCTGGCTGGATTACCAATTCTTGCAAGTTTTATTGTTACCCTTGTGTTAATTCGTGTTTCTCAGAGCTTCATCTCTGAAGGTCAGGCTGACTTTGAGGACAGTGAGGAAAACCTGACAATATGGATTCAGGTGTGGTCCAAACCCATTAGCAAATATTTTATTGATTATTCCTAAACTAAATAAGGGGGGAAAGTCTTATCAGGGTGCAGGTCTTTAAAAACTGGCAAAGTTTTCAAGCCTTGAAGTATAGCTTTAAATATTTCTTTTAAAAGGAGCAATCTCTGAAGAAGCCTAAAACAGTGGTTGTTGTAATAGTGGTGTTATTTCATTTCTTGTTTTTTGGCCCTGACCCAATGTTGAGTTTCTTGCCTGTGCTTGCTGAAGGACTAGTCATTATTTTACTTGCTGTGACAGAAGAAAACTCTGATTTCTTTGTAAGATCAAGTGAGACTTGAAAATGATCCTTTAGCTGCATTGCTTCAAACTTGGGCCATGTTTATTGTTGCTTTGCAGATAGAGCTGAGCACTGATAAAAGAGAAACTCCCTAATGGCAAACTTCTCCCCTGTCCTGACACACTGCACACAAGTCTCATTGAGTTTAGCCTTTTTCTTCTCTACCTGTGACTGAATCACATGCTGTCGCTTACTCATGCAGATCTGTCTGAGGACCGAAGAAATCAAAACATTGCAAGATGTGGTCATCAGAAATACCAAGGGAGGTCCAAATGTCCCACTTCAGGGGCTGGAGGTAATTGCCCTCGTGGGCCTTCCCAGAAGCCCAGCTATGCCAGGCTGCAAAAGCACTGACCTGTGCTGCATATAGGATACAGACTAACCACATGTTGGCCAGAGTGATAATTTCACCTCCCGAGGTTTTACATCTCCACGGGTGACAGGCAGCTGTAACATCTGTTGCTGCCATATCTCCGAAGCAACACAACAGCAACAATAATAAATGACAACAACAAGGAACAGCAGCAGAGAGAAAAAAATTGTGCAAGAAGCATGAGAAGCTCTTCTGTCACGTGAGAAACTCTTGAAGCTGGTAACAATACTGCCTGTGTGTGACCAGCAGATGCCACTGCAGCCCCAGGAACGGGGACCCGCGTAGCTGTAGTGCTGTAGCTTGCCGCACATGGGCATACCTGGTGGCATTCTCGGCCTTCTAAGCTGATGACATGTGCCGCTCCACCTGATACAAGGGGTGGTACGGGGCACGTATGGGGTAGAACCACGTTACAGACACATCTGCATGATTAACTCCTAGGGCATAGGATACTCTTCCTATGTAGGACTCTCTGGAATGGTTGTTTTCTGCTGAGTTTCCTGCTTGCTCTTGCCTTATGACAGAAATGAGATCCATCGTGTTGTTTCTGCCCCTGGATCAAGGTGTGCAATTAATATTTCTGCCCAGGTTACTGTTGCTTTGGGCCCAGCAAGCACTGGAGATTTCTGCTACAAATGGTGTGCTTGGCATTGCTCAGGATTTGATAAACATTGGTTATTGCATGTTCACAAAATAGTGTGAGTAATCTGCCTTCTTTAGTATAAAGATGATGTCTAGAAGAAAAGATCTTCCATTGAAATATTATTTCATTAAAAAACATTAAAATATTTCGTTGAAATATTATTTCATTTAAAAACAGGTCCTGATTTTTTTTTTTTTTAATATACACATGGGATTTCTTTTTTTGGTGGTTTGCTTTTTTTTTTTTTTTTTTTTTTTTTTTTTTTTTAGTAAAAGCAAGTAGTGGAAGCCATACAATTTCTTCTGTAGTTGTAACTTTTAGGTATATACAAAAATATATTTTTAACCCACCTGACTGGAGCATAATCTATTTAAAAGGTATTTCTTGTTACTCATACAAAACCTATCCCCGTCAGAGGCCTTAAATTGCTGGGAAAACTCTGGGATTAGGAACAGTGCAGCTGTACTGTACAGATGGCAGGAGAGCTTGAGGATGTGGTAGTGCTTGCTCTATGTCATTTGGGCTGTTGTGTGGAATTTGTTAATAGCAAAAGGAGTTGGCTGTTGTACCAATCTATATCTGGGCTTTTACAAGATTGCTAATGCTATTTCAGCCAGTTTACTTCACATGGAGGACTCCTCCTTCATGTCACATCTCACCATGTCTATTAGGCTGGTGTGTGCAGGGGCTTTGTGGGAGGAGCCCTGTTCTGAGCACCTGTAATGTGTTCAGGTAGCCCTCAAAGAGCACCTCACCAGTGTGTTCTCTTTTCCTAGCCTGAGTTCCTCTTAAGATGTGTCCTTGTTCTTAAGGGTAAGATTATGTATTCTGGATCACTTCAGAAAAGCACTTCCACAGGTACTTAACTTCTGGATATGAATGGTCCTGTTTAAGGTGTTCTTTTATGCTTGGCCTGGTGTGAGTCTTGCTGGACCTTCATGGATCAAAACATGGGTGATTTTTACCCTGGCTGACACTGGAAAGGTGGGTTGTTGTTTTGGCTAAAGAATATTGCAGTTTAAATAGTGCAGATCCCTCATGATTTGAACTGGATACCTGCTCATCCTTACAAATATACTCCCTTTTGATGCAGTCAGTCCCCATTACCAAGCCTTGAAGATCTCGAATCATGAGCTGCACTTCTCCAAAAATTAAATTTCATCCCAATATTTTAGTAAAGTAGGTCTGTCTAATTTCATCATTTTACTTGACACTTTGGTTTTTTATTTGAAATTTAAGCCCTTTGGATGTAATCAAGTTGTATCGTCAGTCTTTATTGTGTGGCTGAAAGGAAGGGAGATATGCCCTGACAAAGTGGATGGTGACATTCATGAGTGACTACATTAATAAAAGAAAGAAATAAAAATACAAAATATCTGAATAGCTGGATCTAAAGTTGTGGTAGTCTTTCAAGGTTTTGATTAAACTAGATTGGAGTCAGGGTCTTGTTTTCTCAAAAAAAACCAAACCAACAAGAGTGTGTTTAACAAGGGAAGAGTAAAGCAGTTTAAATGGAGCTTCTTTTTTCATAGATGGATCTTGAAAAATCCTTTGTCTCTGTACGTGGGTTATTCTCAACTGATTACACTAACGTGGTTGTTTCTGTAATTCAGTTATCTCTGCACTCAATGAGAACAAGCTAATTAAAAGTCTCTACTTTTGTTGGCTGAAACATATTATTTTTTTCTATGTGGAACTTCATGGCTTTTGTTTGTTCCTCGTGTCACAGGCCAGTTTTGTTCAGCGCAGCTGTGCTTTCTACTGCATAATTACTCAATATAGCTGGCTTTGTAGCCCCTCCTTTTTGTAGGCTGGACAAAATTACCTCCAGGGATTTGCAAATGTAGGTCAGTAGTGTGAAAACACAAGTCTCACTCCTATATTAAAGTTTGTTCACAACTGGGAAATCGGTTTAACTTCAGCAGGTTGGATTACAGGTGTTTTGATGTTTGAAGGCTGAATGTGTGTGCAGGGAAATCGCTGGGCTTCCAAGCATGGCCCCAATAGCCTGGGTTTGGAAACTGTGTTTTGTTTATAACCAGAAAGGTTTTTATTTTAGAAAGCTCTTGGGAGCTGAGCTTAACCCTGGGCTACAGTAATGTCAGGATTGAACAGGGCTGGGCATATTTGGTATTTGGGTTGGCGACAGCCAGTGCTGCGGAGCTGCGTGACTCAGTAGCTGACACACTTTCTCCTGGGTATGAATGCCACAGCATGTTGGTAGGAGGTGCTGCATGCTCCAAGAGTCATTAAATCCAAAGCACTGGATTTTTCCTGGTCATTAAAGATCACTTGGCTCCGTTGGTCAGAGCGTGGTTTGCCTGGCTCTTCAGACTAACCTGACTCCAGCTCCCTTTCTCTTCTCCCCTCATCTCCTCATTGGGGTTCAATGTTTGCTCTTGACTTTCCTGCTAAAGTGCTACAGATCCGTGATGCTGGTGCAGAGTATCTTGTCCTTCTTAGTTGTGGGAAGATCCATGAACTTCCACAGCTCTGAAATGAGAAGGGCAAATGCAACCTCATCTAGTGGGAGGGGTCCCTGCCCATGCAGGGACTTGGAAATCGATCATCTTTAAGGTGCCTTCCAACCCAAACCATCCTATGATTCTATGAGATATTCAGATAATGTAAACTGGATAATTTCTTTTGATTGTCAGTGCATGCAGGCCAGGGATCTTGTGCCTTCTGTTATTTTTTTTAAATCCCCTTCCTAAGATAAGTCCTTGGAGTGAAATCCACCTATCTGAAAGTCAACCATTTCAGGAACAAGGAGGAGTTTCCCCTTTCCTGCACCAGGACCCAGAGGAGCTTTGAGCTTTGCAGGTTCCCAAGGACCTGCTATACTGTGATAGCCCCAGACATGCCTCTTTGTATATCAATTTCCCGGAGTGAGCTCCTCCTCACGTCCCTGCCATGACAGGAGTGAAACACTTGCTTTGTACCTGGCAGATGAGTCGTGCCAAGCCAATGTGACTTGAGGATGTTGTAGCATCTCTGAGCTAGAATGTTGTTTATGGCCAATGGCTTTAAACTTGACTAGAGATGGTGGTCAGGTCACACTCTGGAGCAGGGAGCTCTCCTTTCTGACCCTTAAAGACCTGCAGGACTTTCCTAGTTCTGGGGATTGCAGGCTCTAAACTGATGAGGATGGAAGAGGGAAAATGAGGAAAGGAAAAATAGCAGTTGTGCTTGCTGAGCCCTGGACGGTTTTTGAGATCTGTGTCTGCTATAATTTTCCATTTGTGCAGATTCTTGGTGGCTTTTGGAGACGTCTTTTCTAGCAAGTTTCCTGTTTTAAAGATTTTAAACAAAAATTTCTTATGCATTATGTATTATTCTCTGCCAGCTCTGACTTACGTTTGATCTGGAATTTTTTTGGGACTACCCAAGTATGAAGGGAGTGTCTGTCTTTTAGACAGGAGTAGAGGAGAGGCTCAATTTCAAGGTGAGTATTCCATAATCTTTACAAATATCTTATTTGTAAAGATTATATTTTGATGTTTTTTGAATTACTTTCCCAAGAGCCACAGTTCTGTGTTTATTAGTGTGGTGGTTTTGATTGGCCCAAAACATCAGTAAAGTATTTTTTAACATCTAGGAGAAATTTGGACCCCTCAGAAGCTGTTGTGGTAGGCCTGGGGAGGTGTCTGAGGAGTGGGGAGAGGCACAAAGATGGCTCCTGTGTGTCCTGAGTGAAAGTTCTGGAAGTTTTTACAGCAAGTCCAGCAGAGCCAATCTCTGATGGCTCTGAAGGTGATGGACATGCTGCTGGCCAAGTTTGGGCCAATTAGAGGTGCTAGTTACGCCTCTGTGAAAACATATTTAAGAAGAAATCAAAACAAAGCAAGCATGCACTTGTTTGTAGTTGGAGGAGGAGAAGGTGGAGGTAAAAATATGAGGGGGAACAGCATGGAGATGCCAAGGTCAGTGAAGAAGGTGGGGGAGGAGGTGCTCCAGTGCTCCAAGTGCCGGAGCTGAAAACCCTCTGCTAGCCGTGGTGAAGACCATGGGGGGAGCAGGAGGTTCCCCCTGCAGCCCATGGAATCCACAAGGATGCAGGAATCCACAAGGATGCAGAAATCCACCCACAGCCCACACCAGAGGAGCAGGTGGATGCCTGGAGAAAGCTGTGATCCAGTTTGGAGTCTCATCGAAAGAGTTAAAGTTACAAAGGCCTTGCAAGGGAGAGAAAGGCCTTGCTCCTGGGATGGAAGCAGCCTGGCCTCGGCTCGGGAGAGTCTGCATCTTATGGACAAAGAGACTCATGTTGCAGCAGAATTCGGGCAGGATGTTGCTCATGAGATCGGACCCATGCCAAAGAACTTCCCAGAGGACTGTCTCTCGTGGGAGGGACCCCATGGATAAGTAGAGAACCCCTCTCCCTGATGGACTGACCAGAAAACACCCCTCACCCTGCCCCCTGTCTGTGTTGCTGGTTTGGAAAGAAAGAAGGGGGGTGAGCAGAGAGACTGCTTCTTAAGAGGGTGGGGGGTGAGAGCAGAGAAACTGCCTGAAGAGAGAGAGATATAAGTAGAGATAAAGAGTATTTGTAGTAGAAGAATTGTGGTGATGAATAGATTTATGGACCTGCTCTGTGGACTGAGAAAATACCCCATACCCTGCTTCCCTAGCCAGGCTTGTTGGTTAAAAAGAGGAAAGGGGGTGAATAAAAATGGGTTCGTAAGAGGGAGGGGGGGTGAGTGAACAAAATAGTGTATGAAAAGTTTATTTTTGCCTTGCATTTTATCCTTCAACTCTGTTAGGTAATTAAATCACTTTTTGCAACTTTAAGTTGGAGCCTGTTTGCCCTCTTTCTTTCTTCGTGTGTCCTCCTAGCAATGTTCTATCTCATTTGACTCACAAGATTGATGTGTATTTTTGCAGTTTTTTTCCTGCAGCAAGAGAGAGTCGAGGTTCCTGGTGTTTAGTCAGGGTCAAACCCTGACAATTAGAATTTTGGCTTGTTGAGTCCATAGTCTATTTTTTCTGGTATGTCAGATAAGGGTCTCAGTCAGGTTTCCAGCACACAGATAAATGGGAACTTTTATTTAAAAAATATTTTTCCAAGGTCAATTTCTGAAGTGAAAAGGTGCAAAGGAAGTGCCTACACAGAAAATGTAAATCATAGATCCTCTCCTCGAATTTCTCTGGAAATTCAGGTGACCGTCATTCCAGTGTTTGAAATCTTCTGGTGTATTGTAATCATTTGTAGTATGTTTTGAGATGTCATTCAGTGGCCATCCTGTGCATAGGTGCTTAATCAGAGCTTTTAAAGGCTCTGTTATATTTCTTGGAGGAGAGGTGAGCAGTTAATAAGTCTTTGACAGCGACAGGAGTCTTGTCTTAACCCACTCACTAACTCAATACCAGGAAAACTCCTCAAAGGTCTCATATTCAGGATTGCTTTTAAGTGGATACCTGCAATAGTATTTGCAGCTCACACGTTGATTCCATGCTGCGCTTGCTCTGCCCTCTCTTCAAGGACATGATCCAAAATCAATTATGAAATAAGCAGAAAGTCTTCCATTTATGTTACATTTTAGAGCAGATCCTGAAGAAACTGCAGAGGAAGTGATAACGGTGGGTCATGTGTCTTGTGTTTGCAGTACTGGAGAGCTGATGTCATGTTTATGAGAAGCCAAGATCAGAGTTCACAGGCTCAGGAAATGTCTGCAGAGTTTAGGAATGGTTTGTAACTTCTATCCCAATGACAGGTTTATTTGGCACTTTTTGATAAGTGGCCTGTTTGAAATTTCCTCTCCAAGTAAGCAATTTGTAATTCCCACTTGAAAGGGCTACTGTGGGGGATGGTGATGGCACCATATTTGAAAACCATTTACGGTTTCTAACATCCTGGCAGCTGTCATCCAGGAGTCCTGTGCCTTTGTTGTTTTGATCTGTCCAAAATGACTTTATATAGAAACTGGAAAGCTCTCTTTGTGTCCTGAGTGCTGATAAAAAAAATTATGGTCCCTTAAAACATATAAATAGAATTGGTGACTACGCTAAAGGATCATTAGAAATAGTTCCACTGTTTTCCTATAGTGAAATTTGCTCATTTATTTGGGTCACCTTTTTTCATTACACCTTACAGTGCATTTTTCTCCATTCCTCATCAAAACACCATCACTGTAACAGTCAAATTCTGCCAGTTCTGAGCCACTGCACTGTTTCCCAATCCTCATTTGCCAAGCCCAGCTCCTGCTTCCATAAGCAACAACGCAGTTGTTTTGCAGGTGTTGGAGGTTTCTTCCACTGACAGCTTCTATTGACTCCCAAAGAAAGTTGGAAGAACTCTTGTTGTAGTGGTGATGTTGCTGCAGTACTTAAAGGATGTTAAATATTGGGAGCACTTAAGTGTTTGTGATTGTTCAGCCTGGAGGAGAAAAGCTTCAGGGTGACCCAATTGTGGCCTTCCAATATCTGAAGGGAGCCAACAAGAAACATGGAGAGAGACCATTTACAAGGGCCTTTAGTGACAGGACAGTGGGCAATGGCTTTAAACTGAGAGTAGGTTTGGATTGGTTATTATAAAAACAGTTCTTCTCTGTGAAGGTGTAAATTGCATTCCCCATCCCTGGAAGTGCCCAAGGCCAGGCTGGATGGAGCTTTGAGCAACCTGATCTAGTGGAAGGTGTTCTTGCCCATGGTAGGGGTGGAACAAGATGATCTTTAAAATCTCTTCCAACCCAAACCATTCTGTAATTCTTCATCCAGGAAACAAAGTTTATTGGGAGAGGTAGCAACTTTTCTTAAACTGGCTTGTGTGTTTGGAAAGGGGGAGAAACTCAGCACCTCAAAGGATCTGGTAATGTGAATTTGGGCCCAAAACTTTGTTCAGCTTTTCTAAATACATTGGATAATTCTTGTTTACCTTTGGATTCCAACAGAATGTCAAGCTCTGGAGAGGGGAAGAGCATGTCTTGTGTGCTTTTAGATCCTAGAACTAAAAAGAATTATAACAGTGTTTTTTTCTTTTTATCATATTTGGGCCTTTTTATGATTGTGCAATACACTGAGGCAAAGAAGGAATATGAAGAATACAGACAGCTGCCCGCCAAGAGTGAAAATGATGAACTTACCTTTGGCTGATTTTTTTTTTTCTCTGTCTCCAGAAGCAACCTGGTGCAGCAAACCTAAACTTAGGTTTCAATGACACTGATTTGTATGTTGACGATTAGAGCAGGTATTCAGGGAAGTGTCACTGAAACATAAGTGCTTCAGAATCAGCACTTAGGGGTATGGGAGAACCCAACTCCATTGTGTTTAAAGAGGAGTTAGGTTTTTACCAGAGTTCTTGAGACACCCAAGTCTCCTAGAACAGGAATACTCTGAAAATCTATTCTTTACTATATGTGCAACACTTAGAAACAAATCCCAGACTCCCATGTCATTTGTATGCTCTTGAAAGAACCTCAGCTCCTTTTTAGGGGTAAAGTCTAGTTGGGCAAATGATGCCTTCCCTGTACTGACACTTTCAAAATCTAAATAGATGGAAGAGACCTGACTTGCTTGGGAATACCCTGAGGACAAGCAGTAAGGTTGAGAGGACAATCTGGATCCCTTTTCCATGCTGCTGCACTATTCTCTGGGGCTTGGAGTATTATAGGCCAGTTTTGAATCATATTCAAATTTATTTCTTGCTATCAGAGGTTTTTGCATCAAATATCACCTGACCTCTGTCCTCAACAGTGGTAAACCAGACAAGGCCATCCAAATGACTCCTTGTCTTAGTCTTGATTTTGGTCTGTTCTTGGCTTCCTGTTCAGACTGCTCAATGCCTGCTGGTGATGATGTCCCACAATCCCAGGGAAGGCGCTGCAGCTCAGCGTTACAAGTTGAATCTGGTTCCTGCCAGCAGAGGACACTGTTGTTCAATAAATTTCTCCCAAGAGGCTCTTGGGATTTGCTGTGGCTCTCTAGCCTGATGTTTTATACGCTTTCAATATACTTGGACGATTTGTTAGTCTTACAAAGCCTATTTTTGTTCAGGAGTGAAAACTTGTGAGACTTTAGAACACAGATAGAAACTTCACTATCACCCAGGTCCTGGAAGCAAAGAGCTTTGTTTCATGCCAGTTTTCAGCCAGGAATGCACTGCTCATGGAAGCGCTGCTGATTGGCATTAGTACTGCAAAGATTGTGTGTTTTGGATAAGAGATCATCCGGAGGAATTGAAATCTAGGGATACATTATGGATCTGTTATTATTGAAAGTTTTACCTGCACATGGAGTATGAGAAAGGATCATGCAGAATTTGAAATTAAGGAGGTTGATGCTGCTGCAGGAAGTTTTGTGGAAAAAACCTGTGTTTGTTCAGCCATTCCCTGATATCAGGTGTGGAGGAGGGAGCTGGGGAATCAACCTATTAATATAAAGGGCCAACAGAAGAAATGGGAGTTCCCACAGACAGAGGGCAGCCTTAAGCCGTGCACAGAAGAGGGAGGTGCTCCGAGGTGTTGCTGAAACTGGAAAGGAGTCCTTGTTTTTGTGCCGTAGCTGTACTCAGAGCTGCAAGCTTACATCCAGTCAAGTGTCTTCTGTAGGAGGTGGATCCCAAAATTTAGAGGACTCTTGAAGGGCACAAATATCTTGTTTGCCAAAACCAAGCAACCCAACCTGAAAAATCCTCCCTGCCTCTCCCCCACTTTGACGGTAAAAATGGAGATTTAGCAATTTTTAATGTTATCTGAAATTTCACCTCCGTTTTGCAAAATAATTTGCAGAATAAAAATAATGTGAAAGTGAATATTTCCTGCTTCATAAATGCTTTTAATGTTCACTGTAGTAGAAATTCCTTTAATTCACTGTTAAGTTTTAAAATGAAGGTTGGACAGAAGGTTTTAAACTGACCTCTGTTGCAATGTTTTCTGGCTTCTGAGACTGTTAAGCCAACAGGGAGGTTTCATCTCTTCGGTAGTAAGCCAATGGACATCCTATTTGTCCTTCTTCTCCTTCAGCACTTCTGGTGCCTGTCATCACCTATGGCTTTGTTTCTGATGTGTACTTAAATGAAAATGCCCTGATGCCACTGCAAACTCCTCATTGTGGCCTCCTATCCCAGGCATGCAAACAGAGCTATGCCGTTTCCTTCCCTCCTGTGTTAGGGAAGATATTCTACCTCAGCTCTGTTTAAAAGGATTACAGCAGGACAGGGATGTGTTTGACAGTCCTTGCTCTATCAGCTTCAGTTACACCATATTTATATTTGCGGAGGATGTGGCTTTGAGTTCTGATTGCAGTTGTTGGTTGAGTCAGGAAACCCAAGTTTCACCACTGTGATTTTTTTTTGTTTGTTTACATGGAATCCAAGTGTTGAAGATAGGTCTTTAAACAGGAAAAATATGATGGCTAAAAAGAAAACATGCGAATCTCCTTTCACAGGAAAAGAGAAAGTCACAGGCTTATGAGGACAGATGTGGTGAGCTTCATCTTTGCAGGTTCCCTTTCCCATTCTCTCTTGCAAAAGTTCAAGAAGTCTGCAAAACCTCCGCTTCTACAAAATATGACCATCCCTAATTATAAGGTTAAAGTATTAATATTGCATACAGCAATAGGAAGTGCGAGGAGGAAGTGCTACCCCCTCGGCTGAACACCCGCTTTTCAATAAAAATAGCAGATTTATATCAGGAAATGTGAAAGTCCCAAGAGCTTCAATGTCCTCTGAAGTAATTTCTTCCACTTCTGGGTAGTCAGCTTCCTATTTATTCAGCAACACTGTACCATCTGTGGGAGAGAAAAAACCAGGCTTGAATGTGTGGCCTCCTCTGCTGAACCTCAGGGAAAAAGCAATATATTCCCCACCACTGTTTTTGCAGGTTTGATTTAACACTTGCACAAACCTGGCATTGGCCAAAGAAGAAAAAGGCAGTTGGGACTACTGAAACCAAAGAGTTGGCAGCTGTTGTGCTGGTTTTAGGGAGGGAGCCACTGGCTTTGAGACCTCTTTGGGACAGATACCAGGGCTGGTCTGGCACCTCTGTCTTGGGCAGAGCCCCAGTTAAAGTCAGTAGGTCTCAGCTGATTAGGGACAGAGAGTCCCTAGGAGAGTTAGGATTTGAGAGTTTGAAATGGATGTTATAGTTCAGTGATTGAGAAGAATTAAAACTCCTAAAATTGATTTACTTAATGAACTTTATTATGTCACAGAGACTGGGTCATTGTGTGGTAAAGAGGGTAGAATGCAAGAAGCTTTTGAAATCCCGATGTCCTTGAGTTGTCCTGGCTGAGTGGTTTAATGAGTGGCCAAAGGCACAGGATGGCTCTTGCTTCCATCACCGATTCGAAGTGGCAAGTTGCAGATCAGAGACATTTCTTTTGATGGAATTGGTGTGTTCTCCCTGTTCACTGGAAAAGGATAGGAGACACATTGTTACCTGGTTGTGATTAAGAGTCTGGCTTATACTGATGGGCACTTGACTGATGGGCACTTACACCCTTGACTGAGCAAATACCAACCACATCAGTTTCTGGATGTATAAAACCAGCTGGGGTGGGTATGGCAGAGGAGGCAGGGAAAGTATTTGCCCCTTCCATGTTCCTAAAGCTTTATGCCAAGGTAGTGACCCCTAATTTAAACATTCATTTACTTAATAATTTTATTTAGCTTTGTCTTGCAGGTCTGCCTAGTCTCTATGTGTGTGAGGCTCATATAACTGGCCCCTCTGGCCCTATTATGCCCTCCCATCTCCCTTCAGATAGCATGTACATTTTAAGCATCTCAGCTTTTCTCTGAATTCCCCAGCTGCCCCTGCTCCCAACCGTCCACATCTGGAATTTGTTAGTGACAATCCATGGCATCACAAGTGTCCAGCCATCCACAAACACTGTCCTATGCTATGGCTTTGTCCTGTTGTGTGACTTGACTTCTAGGACACCTCCCTCAAGGTCTGAGGTGGTGGATCCTGATGCAGAAAGAACAAAGTCTCCTTCTTGTGTCTTAGCCTGATTTTTATTTGAGGTATGAGATAAACCAGCCAAATGGAAGTTTAAGAGTAATGCTCTCAATGTTTTTAAATTCTTTCTCATAAATTAGCTTTAATTAGAGAGAATTTTTGAAGCTGTGTCCTTAAAATGGCAGAAGAAAAACTTTGAGTGGGGCCTAACTTGAGCAATTTGTTTTCAGAAGGGAAGGACAATTAGTAGCACCATCAGCTCAGTGAGGGCTATGGACCAGTGCCATTGAGAATTGAGCTGGGTTTTGTCTCCACTTCATTCAAGGCTTCTAAGCCCATGTTTAACTTTAATCTTGTGAATGATGCTCTGTATGGTGACATTTCCTTCTCTTGTGTGACCACTGTGCATTGGAGGCTTCAATGTGGGAGTTAACTGTTTGTGCAGACAAGTAACTCCTGCATGTGCATGTGCCAGTGCTGTCAGTGTGCAAAGGTAAGACAGACAAGGGTGCCTTTGTGCAAATTCAGGGATCTCCAGATGAAAACCAGCCCCTTCATGTGAACTGCTTTGGGAAGGGACTTGAAGTAGCTTCATCTCTAGTACTGCTAAATTCCAGTCTTCTGGAACAGCCTTCTCTGATGTGATTGTCTTTTCCTTTTATTCATACCACCAGGTTAGCATATTTGCTCTTGTCCTTTAATGTAGAACAGCAGAATTGTTTGGCTATTGGTGCATACATATAGTTCAAACTGAACGTCTGTGTCTAATGTGGATGTGTGTATATGGATGTGTCAGTTTTTAGAAAAATTATTGGAAGCAGCTGTGGGTGGAAGAGAAACAAAGCTGTGGGTCTGTGAGCCAAACAATTAACATAGGAGTGGAATACTGTAGTTACATCAGTCTTTCTTTAAAAAGCCGGAATTTGTGCCCTATTCCCAAACGTCCATTATTAATTCTCTTGGCATGTAACATAGCAAAATGAGTGCATTTATGAACTTGACTACTTCTCTTAACAAGTTCCAATAACTGCTTCCTAAACCTTGTGTTTTTATATCAATTACATACAGTAAGCATTGAAATCAACCAAAGAGAGCTGCTGAGGCCAAGAAGGGTTATTTATGTTAAATGAGGATTGCCAACTGCCAAAAGTAAAATGTGGATATAATTTTATAACACCATTTTATAATTAAAGTCATAAGTGAGGTTTCCTGCTATTGTTTAAAAATGTGTCACGATAAATTTAAATCAAGGGTGAAGGCACAGAAGGGGCTACTAAAGAACATATCAATACAACAAAGATGGTGCAGCGAACATGTCTGTTGCAAAAGAAAAACATGTGCTAACAATTTCAGTGAAATAATTGTATTTATCACATATATATTCTGTTTTAGGAACTATAAGCACTTAGAGACTGTTTTCATTCATGTCAGATTGAGGTTAATTTGTTGTTACTGTATGTCTATAGATAGATATTACTGTCAGAGAGATTTAATATGTTGGTTTAATGATAAGGCAGCCTTCTAGCTGGACCAGTTTTTTTTAAAAGGCCAAGAAATCCAGAAAAAGCTAACAGTTTTGGCTAATATTTATGTGTCCACAGCATTTTTGAATTAATGTTGCATCAATAAAGAAAATAAAACTCTGGCAAGTAAGTACCTCCTGGTCAGACTCAGAAAAATATTTAACAATTTTGGTGGGATGTTGATTTTAATAGAATTAAGCACATATCTAAGGACAGCTATAGGGATTCTTTTTTCAACTGTAGTCTGAACTTGAAGAAGAAATAACTTCAAATTGTCAAAGTGAACAGGAGTAATAACAGCCCTGTGCTTTCATTTACTTGTCTGAATACATAACTTTGCTCCTACACTGTCAAAGCTTTTCCAATGATTTTGCAGCCTATGGATGGTTGCTAATGCTCCCCCTTTTCTCAGAAAGAAGTGGTTTAATTCACATGCATTTGTTAGAGTTAATGTCTAGAACATTCCTGACTTTGGTAAGTCATGTTCATGGAATAGGTAATTTCCAATGGATCATTTCATCCATCGCTTTGCTAATAGAACCCATGTGTTTCATATCAGCACCAAAGGGACATTAATCAGTGCACACCACTCCTGCCAGACATACTCTGTGCAGAGTCCCTGGTTACATCTCAAATGTCAATATGTGGAAAAAGATGAATATTAAAATGCAATAGATAGCATTTTTTACACATGCCATTTGTAAGTTCCTTGTAAAATAGATCCCAGGGAAAGAGCTGATGGTAACACAATGTGGAAGTTATGAACCTCTCAGAGGATTGAAATGCCAGAGTCCAGTGGTTCATCGGAATTCTGCTGCCTTCTGCACATGCATTATTGTCATACAGGCTTTAAATAGAGGACCGCTGCTTATTTCTCCTCTGACACAATATTTTTTCCAGGCTGGAAAAAATTTGGTAGTTGCACTATGCAGGAGCTATTGATGTCCTTAGGAATTCTACTTCATGCCTAGAAAATCTCAGCCAAGGTGTGTTTTTTTACATTGTGCATGATTGTGCTGCAGTGGAGGCAACTCTATAACTGTAGCATAAGAAGTCACCATAGCCACTGGTCAAAAAAAGGCTGAAAAATATTCTTATTAGTGACACTAATTCTACCTTAATCCATCACTCACTTAGGGCAGAATTCTTTCAAGTCTCTGTTCCCCATTGCTGGGGGAAGAAACGGTGCAAGGAAGAGATTGTGAGGCAAGCAGAAATGAAATGGGATGTCAGGGACAAGAGGAGCAAGAGGAGATGCTGGGGGCTAGAAGACATAACTGTAATCAAGTAAATAATTAGCCAAAACCACCTTGACAGGGTCTAGAAATCTGTGGCAGGTGATTTCCGAGTCTCTTCAAGTAATTATTGCTCAACTTTTAAACATATTTTTGACCTCTCAACTGAATTTCTTTTGTTTTTAAGATATAGTCCTTAACTCTTATCCTGTCCTTGGGGGAGGAAGAGAATAAATATTTGACTTCTCTCTACCTCCCAGTTTGGTATCCTTCACGTCTCCTTTTCCCTCTCCCTAATCTGTGAATCTGATTTTGTTTACGCCAGTATCTTGTAAGGGTGTAATTGTCATTTGTTCTGTTGCATATATCCAAGGTATGTCTTACTCTCTCTTTTAAATCACAGGAGTTATACTTCAGGCCTACAGACTGAACTACATGTTCCCAAACTCTTCCCTATCTCTTGAAAATCAGCTTTCTGGTCTCTTGAAGTTCCATGTGTGTTTTCACTGAGCGCCCTACAGATGCCCAGGAACGACTCAGTGTCCTTCCTTCTCTTTATAAGTGCTCTGAAGTTTTCATGTGTGGCTGATCTGGATATATTTGACTATTCCAGGCATTTTTTAACATGTTTTCTTTCCATAGTCTGGACTGTGCACTTACTCTGTTGCTATTAAGTTCAGCTATAAGTATCTGATCTCAATTAACCTCCTTTAAAAACTGAAGCAGGAAAGGCCATGTTTAAACCTTCTAGATGTTGCCTATAATCAGGAAAAACATCACAGATGCCCTCTCCTATTTAGCGGTTTACTATCAATAGCCTGAGAAGACAAACATGGAAATGTCTTGGAACATTTAGAGAAAAAGACACTGCTACGGTGGTGATGGGGGGCTGATTATGCTGCCAGAAAGCCCAAATATTTGTGGATTACTCAATGTGAGAGCAGATGACTGAGCTGAAGTCACAGCCTCCTGCCTTTAACAGCAGCAGGAAGCATTTTGTTGTGCTACTTCTCTTGGTGCTCTCTAGTGACAGAAAATTTGCACATTTCTGTCTGGTGAAATTCAGTCAGAATCCTTGGTAGCTGGACAGATCTGCTTAACATGGTTTGCATTACACACTAGTTGCAGATGCTGCCTTGAGGAAAGTATGCACATGGAATATTTTGTCTAATTGACTCCAGTCTGTCACCCAGATGTTTCTAATATTTGTCCTCAACATGAACATGTTTAAAAGTACACAAGGCTTCTCCCATTCAGGTATCTTTTCTTATATAGATATAGAATGATTTTGAGAAACAAGAAAATGCAGATGCCAGTGTTTAAACTGAAGTAAAAGGGATTGTAAGGTCAGTCCAGAGCCGATTAGTGAAGAGGAACTGGAATTTGGTGGTTCTGGTGCTTCTGTAACCAAAAGGATAAACGTGATTACTGTTCAGAGCTGCAGCAAATTTGTATTTGCACTCCAGGCAGTTGTGACTGAATGTCAGACCTTTAGCAGGTCTGCTGCTAAACAGGCTTCTCCAGGCTCTGCTGTGGAGAATCTACATGTGAATTCTCCAGTGCAATTAGAAATAAAAATGATTGTTTTCAATTCTCAGAGAGAGCTGCCAAATGCTGGTATGTTATCTGAATTTCAAAATGAACTGTGCTTACACTTATCATCCCTCTAGGAGGGAGTAGAGGCATGATCCAAAGATGGCTTCAAATTGGTCAAGCCTCCACCTTCACTCCAAATGGTTGCAGTGGCCAGTAGCCAATTGTAGTGTTTTGACAGCACTGGTGAGAATCATGTTGAATTTTACCCCTTCTTGGTAATGTACATGAACTTTTTGTGTTCCCCATCCTTGCTACAGCTAAGCACTGGGAAGTCTTTAAATCTTCTATTTTTCCATGACTTCAATGAGATAAGAAGTCTCAGTTGCTTAGAAAATGGGATATTTTCTTTATGCTCTAACTTGTGTAGGGACACTGCAACAGAGAAAAACACTGATCCTGGATTTCAGCAGCTCAAGTGTTTCCTGTAGCATTTAATCTTTCTTTAAACAGCAACCTTAAAAGTTGCTTCAGGAGCTTTCCAGAGGATACATGGCAATGGAGTCCCTCTCTGTGTCCAGAAGTTTTATCCTGGATCCAAGGGCAGTGTTGTTAGTATTGATTAAGCATTTAACAATGAAAGCCTGTTTAAAAAGAGAGAACCAAACTAGCTCCTATTTGTTACAGGAGATCAGTGTATCTCTGGACAGCACATACCTTGCTCTCTGACTGGCCCTTGGAGCTCTGGCCTGCAAGTTGGTGAATAACTTCTGGCCCTCTGGGGCTGCTGGATATTCTAATCTGGTTGTCACAGCTTTCCTCAGCAGCTTGTACCACTCTCCCATGGGTCTTGTGCATCATGAGATTGGTGGCAAAATTGTGATGTGGAGCTAGAATTAACGAAAGCATTCTCAAAAAGCCCTAGGAACTTGCCTGGTTTCATGGTTCATTAGAAACTTTAAACTCTTGCATGCATGTTGAAAGATTTGCTTAAGTCAATGAAGTCTTTCGAGTGAACTTCATGAGGCAAAATTGGTGGTTCCACTGAGAATCCAGAAGAGCATTACCAGTTTCAAGCAGCTTTCACTCTGAGATTTCTTTGATTCATTTGGAGCTGACACAGTAAAGCTGTGGAGCAACATGAGAGAAAATACTTAAATGATCTACAAAGCAAAATCACAGAATTTTGTGAAGTTATCATTAGAGCTGTGTTGAAAACTAAATAGTTTTTTGAAAGGAGCAGGGAAATATGACACTAGGGTCTGCAAAATTGCCTTGCTCTGATTGCCACAGAAAGAAGCTAAAAACCTGGAAACTTCACCAATTGCTAAGTCTTGTCAGAGAGCTCGGACCAGCCATTATTCCTGCAGCCACATATGCAAACCTCCCAGTCCTGAACTGGATCCTATGTGAGGAAATACACAATTGGAACAGTCCTTGTTTTGGAAGGCTGAATGGGCACAGGAGAGATTTTTCAAGTCAGTTCTGAGAGAGCTTTGTCACCCAAAATTTATTGAAAATAATTTGTATTTTCAATCTGATTGAAAATCTGTAGGAGGCTGATAACATCCAACGAATAAAAATGAGAGTGGTCAGAGAAGATGTGGGATCAAAATGGACTTTAGCTACAAACAGACCTCCTGAGGCATTTACTTTGGATCCTCCCTTCCAACCTGTGCCTGCAGTACTCCTGATTGTGTAATTTCAAATATTTCAGTGGGAGCCTTCTGAAGGTTTTCCATAGATTCTAATCCTGGCATTTCTGTATTATTTTGATTTTATTGTTTTGGTGTCCCTGTGGTTTCATTGAGCAGGTTTGCCTAACCCGATGTCCATAGTGAATGCCACTCAAAGATTCCCAAGATACCTGTGCTGTTCTTTTCCTTGTTTCTATTCCCGTTGAAAGCTTTCAGCAAACCAAAGGTGACTGCTAATACAGGAGTGCTGGAACATGAGGCAGCTGAATTACAATACCTGTAATACTGGAGTCGCCTTTTCAAATGGATGTTCTACTGGCTTTGGCTTTTTTTTCCCTTATTCAAAAGAAAATTGCCTTTTCTGTGGAGAAAGCCTTCTTTCAGCTAGCTGTATCCCAACAGACATGTGTGGAAAGCTGTTTTACTCTGGGAATGATTCTTACCCACAGGAATGGTGGGATCTTATTTCAACTGGTTTCCTTTTCCCTCACAATTGTCTTGTGTCACTTCTTGCCTTCAGTGCTTGAAAGCAAGACAAGCTTGTGAAAACAGCTCCTGCCATTTTCTGTCTTTGTAGGGGAAACCAGACAAGGGCAAATACACCCCTTAGGATTCCATTTAGAATGTGAATGCCACAGGATTTATATTCTCATCTGGCCAATTCCTCCCCTGAATTACTACCCGCCACCCAGGGAAGTCAATTGAGGCACACCTGAGCTCCAGGTATCCTACTCTGTACTCAGTGTGCTTGGCTTCCACCATCGCTGGGCATGGCAGAAGCACAACCTCCACATATAAGGCCCTTCCTGATATCATCAGAGCAAGGGGACCACAGCCTTAAAATCCATATTAAATGAACTGAATTTCCTCTGAGATGTTAATGTACCACACTGATTTCAAGTTAATCAAAACAGATGTTTTTGAAATGCATCAAACAGGATGTAGAAAATTTGGCTATTTAATGCAGATTCAAAGCAAATTCCTTACAACCACCACAGAAACCATGGCTGTTTGCTCAGGACTGCGAAGTGAGGCTGTGCTTTTAAGTGCCACTTGCTGCTTCTGCACACTGTTGCCTCCACTCTGTGCACTTACTTAAAGCTTAGCTCTACAGAGCCACAAAATATAGTTGGCCAAACCTTGTTCTTGGGGACATAATTAATATATCCTGACAATTCCTTAAATAGATGCAGATCTAGTTTCTGTGTAAGAACAAGACAGTTTAACATGTATTTTTTCTTCTATTCTGGAAGCTTTGCTCTGAATTTCAGGCATTTTGCACAAAAGAATGATACAAATGGAATTAACTGAGGAGTTCATGTCAGTATTTTCAGATTCTTTAAATCTGAATTTGTTCAGACCCAATTGTAACCCTTACATTCAATACTAGAAAGAAGCAAAAAAGAGTTGTCTTATTCCTTCTACTTCAAACACCAAGGTAAAAGAAAGGCTTTTTGGTCCACAACATCTGCTTGTGTCAGTCCCTGTCAGTGAAGGAGTTGAAGAAGTCCAGCTAATGCAACAACATTTGAGTTGGGAATTAGTCAGTCTGAATCTGCCTCTTAAAATCTCTCTTACATGTACTAAGGTGTCAGATAGAAAAAAAATATAAGTAAAAGAAAGTCTTGATATTTCAGTGTGTATTATACCTGGTCTGCCATTTTGCATTTTTGTTGATTTTTATTGAAATTTAATGATTCTGATATGACCTAATGGAGTAGAATTTGATCTCTATCAGCATTTTTAAAAAGAACCAAGGAAAGCTGAGGATTTTGGGATTTCTAATTTTGAGCATGGACTGTCCACAACCTCTTTGAACAACCTATCCTAGTGTTTGACCACTCTCACAATAAAAAAAAGTATTTAAGCATTTAAGTCAGATAAATGTTCCTCTGTTTCAGTTTGTGTCTGTTCCCTCTTGCGCTGTCACTGGTCTCCAGTGAGGAGATTTTGGATCCCTCTTCTTCATGCTCTCCCAACAGGTATTTATACAAGGTGATTGGATTTTCCTGAACCCTGTTTTCTAGGCTGAACAGTCCCAGTTCTCCTTTTTTCTCCTCATGTGAGAGATGCTCTGGTCCCTTAATCATCTTTGTGGCACTTCATTGCTCCCATAGCAGTAAACCCATGGGGATTTTGTGTACTGGGGAGTCGAGAACTTGGGGGAAATGTTCCTGATGATCCTTTTATGCGGTCTTCCTTCCATTACAGTTAATGGATTTTGTCCCAAGTATTTTCTTGTACAGATCCCACGCTCTTCACTCCCTGTTCTAAGCTGTAATGCTTTGAGACAACATTAAAAGCTTGGCACTGCTGAAACGGGCTTTTCCTTTTTTTTTTTTTTCTTTCTTATTTTTTTAATAAGACAGCCCAAATGATAGGAGCTTTTTTTGAAGAACAGACTATGAAATTTGATATATTTTTCTTTTGCTCTATTCTATGCAAAATGTTGCTCTGAGTAGTGTGACAGTATTTAATGTTTTTTAAGATCTGTAGATCTGTGATGAATTTCTTTTAGCTAAGATAAATAGAGAAAACTACTTATCAGCCATGGGATGAAATCCCTTCAGTCTGTGTAGAAGAGCTTTGGCATTCGGCACAAGAGGGATTCAGGAAAGGTTTTTACAGAGATACAACATAATCAAACATAACTGGTGAGTTTTTGTAAGCCAGCTGTTAAAATGCTCTCCGGTGGCTCTAGCCCTTCTTTAATGGCTGGTGTACTGTGGTGGTTGCAGGCTTTCCAGACATCCCAGGACTGTGTTATTTGTGCTGTTTTATGCTCCAGATGACTGAGAACCCTTAAATTCATGGCACTGAGACTGTGGGGAACTTGGTGTCTCTGAGATTTCTTAGAAGTCTGTAGCTTCGTACCTTGCGCAAGACCCTGGGCGTGAAGGAGCTCAGGTCCTGCTGATGTCAGGTCAATTTCTCATCTCAATCCTTCTGAAAAAGTGGACTGAAGTGTCCCAAGAGCTGGATGTAGGAATTTTGTCCAGTCGTGGTATAAATGGGAAGGATATTCCTGAGCCATTACACTCTACACTGCCCTTCCTTCTTGGCTTTCTCTTCTTGCACTTGCCTGTGCTGGAATGATAGAAGAGTTTAGGTTGGAGGGGATCTCTGGAGGTCATCTGGTCCAACTTCTAACCTCATCTTTGTAGAGGAAGGAAAATCACTTGTTTAAACTTTCTGCGATAACCTCTTGCAGTTGTTTATCTCCCTGTGCCTCCAGGCACCTGTAGTTAAATGTTTAATGTGCACACTTGCTGTATCAGTTCCTTAATGGCAGATTAAGGACTAAATGAATGGATTCCAAACCAAACACAAACCAGACCAGACACTCATCCAACCAAGCATCTACAATGCCTGTATAATTCAGACCACATTTATGCATAAATGGATATGTTCTCTTTGTTGATTTTGATAATATGTTGTACTGAGTAGCCAATTCTAATTACTGCTTTTTGATACTCTGTAGCTGGGGGAGAAAAGGAACCTTCCCCTTGCATTTTTGCATGCTTTGTTTTCTGGTTTATAACTCATAATCCAAAAGCAGTATCTGTTTTCCTTGTGGAATCATCTATGTTTTGTGAATTTGTGGTTAGGAAAATTGAGATGTACTCAGGGAACAGTCATATATTTGACTGGGCAGTTGAATATAAGCACAAAGATTTCTTGTATTTTTTATAAATTTTGTGAGCCTAGCTTATACAGTACTGACTGACCAGCAGACTGGAGACCAGGAAATTGTGCTCTGTCTTGTGTAGCAGGAAAACTTATAATTACATTAAAAGCTTAAATTATGAAAAAACCAATTCAAATATTTAAAAAAAAAAAAAAAAAAAATAAAGGGCCACACTTTCATACAATGTACCTTTGCAATATATTTTGGAGTATCTTTGGAATTCACTGTTGCTGATCTGTGGCGAAGTTGAGGAGGCACTGGGTCCAAATCAGCTTTGCTGCTTGTATGCATAAAAAGTATACTGAGGATGATTGTAATTAAAATTTAGTGCTCTTTGAAGGGGCATTGTGCTTTGTGTTTTGGGCTGAAAGCTGCCAGGCGGGATTGGCTCTTTCACCTCTCTGTGGCAGTGCTCTTACACCTTCTGATGAGGAATCTGGTGTGGGTCATCGCCAGGCCTGGGTGAGCTTGGGGCTGCTACCGGGCTGCTACTTTTTCTCTCTGAGGCTTTTTGAAATATGAAGTCACAATCCGGAGTAAAGCAGTAGGTGGCACTACAGACTCTCTGTTCTTTAGGTAGCTTTCCACAGTAACTCTTCTTGCCAGCTCACCCTGAACAAGTGTTGGTGTTTCCAAAAATAACAAGGTTGTTTCCAAGTTTTCTTGAAATATATGCATGGCTGGTTAGTCATTCATAATCACTTCTTTGCAAACACTGCGGTTATTTCACATAAGAGCAGCACGTCAGAAATGGGAGTTTTGCAGGAATTCCCAATATTGTGGAAAGGAATCCCTGAAAGGCTCTTTCTGGCAGCAGGGGTGGTGGGTCTACCTACGTCAATGACTGAGCTGCAGCAGTTTCCCTGCTCTCTTCTCTAAGCCCTTCCTGGGGTTACAACCTTGTGGGCACTGTTTGTCCCCATGAAGGGGGTGGGAGAGGCTTGCTGGAAGACTGCTCCTGTTGTCCAGAGGATCCTTGGGTCAGCTGAAGTTGTCTTGCTCTCTTCCAATCCTTCAGAAATGGGGAGAGCTCAAGGTGGGAGGAGTGGCTGTTATGAATTGATGGGTTTTGCTAATTCTGTGTGTGAAATCAGAATTGGTGCCTTGAGCTTGTGTGTTGTCATTGCCAGCCTTACCTGCATTTCCATTTTATTTTACCAGAAGCGTAAGGTTTGGTTATACAAGTACCTAAACCAGGACAAGTGTATTGTTGTTAAAGTGAAAAACTTCCACGGGTTCTTCAGGGGGAATGATGCAGAAGATGAAGCAGGATAGACAGTTTGGATGTGCCTTTGACCAGCCTGGTCTAGTGGGAGGTGTCCATACCCATGGCAGGGGGTTGGAACGAGATGATCTTTAAAGTCCCTTCCAACCCAAACCATTCTATAATTCTGTATCATTCTTTGTACTACACATGAGAGCTTGGTGCAGGCCTGGCCTGAAGTGCCTCAGGTAGAAGCAACAAAAGACTCACACATTGATGAAGAGGCTTTAGCAGTGTTTTGGAATAATTATCCTTTTCCCAGAGACTTGTGAGGATAGATGGCTACATCTCAGCTGCCCCTTGCACCTCCTGGTCATCCAATCTGCCATCACTGACTCAAGCCTGTGAGCAGGAGGTGGGTTTCAGTGTGGTCTCGCTCCTGTGGGACTGAAGCAGTCACAGGCTCAGGGACTGAGCCACGTTCTGCTTGTGGCAGAGAACAAACTTGAACCCAAGTCACTGCACATTCTTGCTCTGCCTGCACCAATGCCTTTGCCCAGGTCCTTCACACCGGAATACTTCCTGCGCTGAAAACTTATGTCCAAACATGTCATGGTTTGGATTTCCTGCTACTGAGATCTGTCTGCTGGAGTCTCTTACATGACAAGTTTATGCTAAATCTTCCTATGACTTTGAACTTTGTCCTCTCTTCCTTGCTCCCTTCTCCACCAACCTGTCCCATCTGCCCCTCATATCTTGACTCTTGTACCCTGATTCCCAAGCCCCATATTCCATCTGTTATTCAGGGAAGTATAAAAGCACCTGCTTTTGGCAGGGGATAACAACCAGCTGGTAATAAAGGAATTAATGGGACACGCGAACATGCTTAAAGCTTCAGCACCTGAAGATACTGGCCAGTTAGGCTTCCCATGTGTTGGTGATGGCTGTTTCCTTTCCATGCAAAGGGAGCTGGCATAACAGGGATCTGAGGTACTTGATACCTGAAGTGGTATAAATAACAAAGTGGATTACAAAGTGGATAACAAAGCTGCATATACTGCATGTAAAATATGTGACTGCCATTTTTAATTTGATTTTCCTGCCAGCCTTTGTTCTTGGTGACATGGACTTTTTCCTTGCTGTCCAAGAACTCATGGTGTGAAGGAAGCACAATAAATAAAGATGGAAGCAGAACAGGAAAACTACAGACCAAAACAGAGCAATGTTCATGATTTTTTTTACATTTTTCCTGCTGAAAAAGCAAGTATTTGATTCTGTTCCTCTTTGTTTAAACTGTGTATTGAGAGATCAGCCTAAGAAAGCCTGAATCAATTAGAAAACAAATGTTGTCCAAAGGCTGTGTAATGAATTTCAGTTGGAAGAGTCCCAGTACAAATGGATTGCTTTGAGCCTGGATCTACAAGGAGCACAGCTCCTGCCTCTCAGGGGCTTGACTTGGGTCCCTGCCCTGCTGTATCATCAGTAGAGAGCCACTCCATCAGGGCTCCAGCTCTGCCTCATCCTTGGAGGAACCTCCCCTCTTCTCTCCATGGACTGCCAGGGAGCCTAGGGAGATTAGTTTCAATAAGGTGCTAAACTGTGGTAGTTGAAATATTTCCACCTCCTTCCCCTCTACTGAGAAAAGATAGTTCAAATTTTATTTAGGTTTATTTCTTTTATTAAATTAAATGGGGCTTTTAACGCTCTTATATCCCCCTATTTTCTAAACTTGTCTTGCAGACTAGAGGCTACTTAGCTTGTTTGCTGTCATCCTGTTTTCTTCAACATATCAGTCATGCTAGTGATCCTAATAAAATAGGAGATAACCGGGATTGTCTCTGGCTCTCCAGAGTATCATATCCTACTACTGTGGGAATGCTTCCTGGTAGAGAGGTGAGGTGTAGGTGCAAAATCAGCCACGTACTCACTAAGCAAGAGACAAAAGTCAGTTACCCGTGGTGGTGCTTTGGCAGGGAATTGTATTCCTGCGGCTGGATTTTGCACATGTGGGTTAAAGCAGCTCTCCAAAGGCCACTGCATCCTGCAGTGTATATACCATCCCCTCCAGTGTGCTTTCCCTGCTAGGCTCTAATGTAAATACAGCTGCTGCCACAGGTCAGTGCTGCCTGTCAGATCTTTGTTACAGTAAAACTACAGTTGGCCAACATGAGGGTAATGGGCTCTTTCACCCAGTTGTGTGCATGTTCTCTTTTTCTCCCCCTCTCAAAAAGAAACAAAAAAAGAATTTGGGTGGTCTTAAGCCTATATTCATATAATTCTAAAGACCAAGAGTCAGACTAACCAGGACGCCCTGGGAATTCTTTTAATGGACAGCTGTGCTGTCACAAAGGCATTGCCTTCCTTAAACTTACAACTCAAGGAACTTTAAATAGAGGTTTCAGGAACTTCTTGAAATTGTTATTTGTTTCTTGACTTTCGTAATGAAAATGCTTGTTTAGGAGAGATAGTAAATGCTCTAAAACCACTGCACAGAGCTCTCTTTTCCTGGTGGTTGCTATGCCAAGGTACTGAATGATCCAGGCCAGGAGTATCTCTGATCCACTGAAATGAATTTTGAGAAGTGTGGAAAAGAAGGTGCAGTGTGATAATGCTGGGGCAGGGCAGGCTTGGGACATAACGTGGTAATTAGTTTACTTTCTCAACTATCAGCTTGGCTAAGGTTGAACTCTGGGGTCTGTTAAGCCAGGAAAAAAATCCTTTCTAATGCTCTGCTTTTAAAAATACACCAAAGCTTTTGCACCTCTCTAAAGGCCAAATTGAAACTGAAGGCTTTTGGGTTTTTTAGAGATTTTATGTAAAAACATACATTCAATGTATAAGAATTTTGTTCAGTGTATGTATTGAAAAACCCACATTGTAGGGGATTATCCCTAGGAAAAACATTGAAAGCCTAGGAAATTGGAGATAATGATGTCCTGAAAAAAACCCCTCTTGACATGGTAATATGAGCAATTGCAGAATCTAAATAATCTGAACACTACATAGGAGGTGACCCTTTATTATGATTTCTGGAGCCATTGAACACCTTTAGTTCTAAGCAAGTCAGTGGAAACTGTGGATGTGCAGTACCTGGAACTGAGGCTCAGAAAGTTGTTTGTTCCCCTGGGGTCACTGTTTCTTTCACAGGAGAGATTTTAGTACAGTAGCTCAGCAGGGAAAACCTGGGGTTATGATGAGGTTGTCTCTTGACCTCTTTGGATTCATCTCTGTGTAGAGGTTTGGAGAGCTAAAAGCTTGCCAGCCTGTGGGGAAGGGATTTCATCACACCCCAGGGCAATTCACAAAGGGATTTGATAGTTTCTGGCCCATGACATGGATGATTGGCACAGCAGAATTTCAGGGGACATCAGTTTCCATGGACAGGTAACGTGCCTGGATTTTGGATCAGGGGTATAAATATCAGAGCTTGCATTCATAATCAACTTTTTGTAGTGCTCAGCTCTCAAAAATTTTAGACAAACGACTCTGAGATGATGTTCAAAAGTCTCCATCCTCTGTGCTGGGCTCTTCTGCAAATCTGTGTCCACACTGAGCAGAGCTCAGCATGGCAGCTTTCACAGTCCTGCCTTTATTTGCTGTGCAATGAGCATGGAATTTTCTTTTCATTACTACATCATTCATGACCTGACGTGATGGCTCCAAGAATCACATGAATTTATCCTGCACTCACGTTAGCATGAATGGTTTAAATCAACATTTCTGCTGGGGGAAATAGTTGTTTGGGAAATGGGGAGCATGCTGTAGGCACTAGATATACTGTTGGTATATTTTTCCTACTGAGTTTTTTTAGGGATTCAGATACCTGTCTACATACAGGTCCCCAACACTGGCAGTGCTGTTTTGTTGTGGGGTGCAGTGAGCTCAGATCACTGCACTTCAGCATACAGCCCCAGCTTCATGTTGTGCTGGAGCAGCACAGAGCAGCAGCAGAGCTCTTGTCTGCAGACACAGTGGTACCTCATTCACAAAAGGTGAGACAATTCAAACCAGGATAAAAGCTTGATTTTAGTGGGAATGAGGTTCCTAAATATACAAGAAGCTGGGCTTTGTTCTCTGTCTCAAACATGAAGCTGTCTCATGCCTTACTGGTTGCTCTTCTAAGGCGCTGTGAGGTTACGAGAAATGAGGCTGTGAAAGAAGCAACATTCATGCTGCAGTATTTTGGAAGAGTGGTTATTATTATTTTTTTTTTAATACAGAAGAAATAGCGTTTGCAAGTGTAGTCTTGTGGAGACATCAGTATACAGAAGGCATTCTATTTTGGGATATTGAGATTATAAAGATGCTTAGGATGTCTAGTGAAGTGTCAGTGTGGGACACCAACAACTGCTGTTTGCAAGAGGAGGATGATAAAGATAACTGTCTTTTGGGTAAATCTGTCTTGGAATTTGCTTGATAAAGCTATATCACTGCACTTACACCAGTCAGTAACATTGATAGTGGTAAAATTTGATTTTCAAACACAGACCTTTGTCTACCAGAAACACAGTAAGGAAAATGGATCATTTTGATCATTCTAAATGCAATTTGTTCAGTTCTTTTCAAGCATATAATCCTGATACAATGCAGGGATTTTTGTTTGGGCATTTTTCAATTCAAACAGAACAAAAGCACAGACCGCTTGAAGGTTGAATTATCACTTGCAGCTGCACTGATAAAAGAGCAAACAATAAATGCCTCCACAGTTCTGAATGCTTTAGAAGTACCCAAGTTTCTCTAAAGCAGCTGCTTTCTTCACTGTTATCTGGTTTCTCATTGAAAGCAGTATCTGCCTCCTTCCTAGGGCATTCCTGCATCTGTCTTATGCATGTAACACAGGCATGGCTCAGGGAGAAGATCAGGTTTGCAGTCTGGTGTCTGTTCCCAGAGAGATGTCATGCTATTATCATCAGGCTCAAAGTTCTGGCTGAAGTGTTTTCAAATCAAATTGTGGGTTGTGACTTGGGGTATTGTCTGGGGCTATGGGCTTTCAGTCTCTTTGTTCTAAATAGAAAATACAGAATATATCTGTGCATAATAATATATTTATCTTCTGGAAGAAGAGGCAAATTACATGGAGAAAATGAGAAACCTCCCTACTTTCAGTGATGCTTGGAATCTGTGTCATAGCTGTCTTTCTGGGATCCATCTGGAGTCTTGTTCTAAAATCCATCATGTTTTTTAATATTTCCCTGTGGCCACTGCAGAGATGGAGATAATGCACTAAAAAAGACTATGTGAACTCAACCTCCTGGACTCTCTGTAGTGAAGATCTTGATGTTCAGAGAGAGTCAGAAGAGAGAAGACTCCTGAGCAATCTGGGATGCTGTGTTTTCCCAAAAGAAGAAGTAGGATCTCTGCTTCTGTTTCACCACCATTCGTTTTCACCTCACTGCTGACAGTCGCTATCTGCAGCCTGGAGGTAAGCCAACACCAGTGCCACTTTGTGAGTCAAGTGTCAGGACATGGCATGGACTGATAATGCCTGAAATCTTCCTGGGCCATTAGAGATAACAAAGCCAGGTGCTCTTGAGAGCTGAAGTTCAATTCCCATCACCTTCCATCCAGCCTGGAATCTTGAAAGGCCAAGCGGTGAGGCAGTGCGTGTTGACAAGTCAGAGGAGGGGTTTGCTCTGGGCATTGACTTTCTGAGGAGTGGGAGAAGGTTGGCTGTATTCACACACTTGCTGGATACTATTCTTACATGTGTAGCTGCTTTGAAGGGCCACTTCTGGACTATCTGGGCGCTGCAACTATGAGTTGTCACAGACGGTGAGACCCAGAGCCAGGTTCTCTACGGATGGAAATCAGAGCTGGGCAGGGATGGGCTGCCCAGTCTTGGACTGGAGCACATGCTATGGGTCAGAGCACAAACACACCACCATGGAGGGGTTAATTTGCATTTAGGCCTCTCATTAACACCCATCCACACTGCTCAGGCCCTTGGCAGAGCAGGGCTCTGTCCCTCACATCTTCACATGTGTTATGTTTAATCAGCCATTGACAAAAAGTTAATGGTGGAATTGCCAATATCCATCTATTGTCAGAGATGGATAAAACACTCACTCCTCTGGTTTATTTGCTCAAAAATCAGACTCAGTTCAACTGAAACTGTTTGCAGTCAAACTTGGCAAACAATTTCAGCCCATCTTGCCCACCCTGGAAAAAGTGAGTGAAGTGAGAGCTCTCATTTTACATTTTACATGAAAGGTTAAGCCTTTGTTTTGAAATGGGGTTTCAAAGCCAGGTTCAAAAAAACTGAATAAAAAACTAAAATTCTGAAAGTAAAGAAGTGCCCTCAAATAGGAAAAACCACTTGCCATTTGTGAACATAATGAGGCATTTCTTTCAGTCTGAAATGCATTTTCTCCCAAGTTTACTTTTTGACAGGCAAACAGAAACATTTTGGTTTTAGAGTGATCCTATGCAATTAGAATGAGTAGCCTGGAGAAATACTTCTTAGATCATCCCTGCTCCAGGCTCTGGGACATTATACATTTGTGCTGATGCTAATGGTAAAGGTTTTGGGGAAACCGTGCTTACTTTGTGCTGAAGAAGGGAAGTTCTAACTAGTCCTAGCTAGCTCAATGTCACCAGCCTGGTGCTGTAAATCACCCTCAGGACTCCAACCAGTACTGGGACAGTGATGTGTGTGGGGGCTTTTCTTCATGTCTCTTTTGTTTATATTTTGCATCAGGGAGTGAAGGTGTCCTCAACATTTTTATCAGATATGCCACAAAGTGGGATAAATGAAGGGAAATGGAAGAAAGGAACATGTACAGCTCATCACCACAGCAGAAACTTGCCTCAGCAAAATTGAGGCCCAAGAGACACATATAAAAATAACTTAGGATATGTTTAGTTAAAATAAGACTAAATCTCAGCATTTTGGCCAAGCAAAGTGGAAGAAATCAGATACTAACTGGACATCTGCAGCCAGAAATATTTTGGATATGGACCTGTTAAATGATCAAATGCGTGTTATGTGTGGAACCTTGTTTAAATCTGGATGTTAATATCACTCAGAAAATTTACAGAAACTGTTTGAGTCTTAATACCTCTTCTAAAGAAATATCTCTACAATCCAAGTGTGTTTATTGCTCAATAATAAACAGTGTCGACAGGAAACTCATACAGAGTAAACATGATCCTTATGTTTTACTTCTGTGTTTTCATATGAGGTCAATGTTCTGCTACAACTTTCTTCTCCAAATTCTTAGCAGTTCAGTTTAGATGTTTCTTTGGCAAAATGTGTCATCAAAGACTTTCTAGAAAAAGCTTCATTTAGTACTACATTTTTTAGTCCTGTGAAATATTTAACTGGTAGAAAAGTCTGTGGAAACACCTTATATAAACACGCATTACTATTACTATTACTATTAGTACTATTAGTATTATTAGTATTACTATTACTATTAGTACTATTACTATTACTATTGTTATCATCTCTAATTTAATTCCAATAATAGCAATAATTCTTGTACAAACTATTTTCTTCTCATATGTTAAGCATTATGTTGACTAAAGTTAGACAAAACTAGTTCAATAAAGTTAGATAAATTTAAATGTTGGCAGTATATCTTGTTCACATCTCCCACTGTAAGTGTTCCTGATGAAAGACAACTTTCTTACTAGATCATAAACATCACTTTTCTTGCTTTTTAATTAAAAATAGAGATGTTAATCTTTTTGGACTTTTGATATTTTTTCCTACTTCTTTCTCCTTTATTGATCCTGGGTGCAATAGAACAAGGGAGTTACAAAGTTGCAAAGGATTAAAAGAAAATCTAGAAAACTTTCAAAAGCTTTCAACAGACACCACCACCATGCCCCCCTGCAAAAAAAAAAAAAAAAAGTAAGAAAAAGCTGAAAAAGAAACACAGAAAAGATATAATCAGCAACAGTGATTAGACATTATTTGGAACAATAAGAAAGGATAAAAAAGTAACATGTTTCCATGTTTTGCATGACATTAAGTATTTTATATAAGCATTTAATTTTTATAGGAAATGTTGTTTTGTGAATATTTTAAACAAAAATTAATTCCATCATGGAATGAAAATTGCTTCAAAATCACAAGTCTCTGTCTAGAATTTCTGTATGTCATAGATTTCCAACATCTTTTAGTCAGGTCTTGGAAGATCAGTGTTTAACTAGGGAGCCTTGCCCTTTTGTGTAATTTTATTATTAACCAAAATATTTTTCTTTTTGTTTTTTAATTGCAGCATTATGAATTTTGTAGAGTCTGTGAATTCTGGAAATGAAATAAGACTCAATTCCACCCCACGTCCAGCTGGAATTCTTTGAACTTTGATGAACAGCAATATAAATTTTAGGAGCCCCCTTATAAAATCTGCAACTCAGGACCTTCATTTATGTTTAATTTTCTTGAGCTCAGTATCTCTGAGCTTTCAGAAATGGAAGATTCCTGACTTTTTTCTTAGAATATGAGATAGATGAGTGTATATCAAAATAATGACATTTATATGTTTCCATCTTCTCAGCTTTGCAGAATAGAAGTTTGCACAGATTGTCTTAATTGGATACCAGCAGAGCCAGTTACAAGACTCTTTTAAAGAAGAAAAGCCTAAATCATGGAATCAGAATGGTTCAGGTTGGAAGGGACTTTAAGATCATCCAGTTCCACCTGCCCTGTTGTGGACAAGGACACCTCCCACTAGACCAAGTTGCTCAGAGCTCCATCCAACCTGGCCTTGAGCATTTCCAGCATTGAAAAGGATCTCAGGACTTCAGCTTATGAAAGTCATTGTGTAAATTTTCTCCAGGAGGAGGCTCTTGCCCTGATCATTATCTTGTGTTTGAGTTTTAGCACATTGTCCCAGCCTTGGGACACAGGATTTTGCTGAGGATGTGCTGTGGACTCAGCTGGCTTGGTGTGATGAGACAGAATTCAGGTCCTGTGCCCTTAGACTGCTTTGTGATGGGAACCAAAGCACAGCAAAGGAACATGATTGAAAGATTTCTTTCAGAAGGATAGTTACTGATTAGCATTGAAATTTTAGCATACACCCACCCAAATTAGCTGGTAACAGCAAAGAAACTTCCTTTCAGTCACCTCTGTAATTAATTAGGTTCCTTTCAACTGCAGACTGGTGGGTTTAGGGTAATATTGACACTACAGAGCTTGAGAATTGATTTGTTTTCTGGTGGTCTTTGCTGAAATTTCTTTGAATTTAGAAGCTGGTCTGTCTTTCCACTACCAAAACTGTTGACTGATTGCTGAGGAGCATGTTGTGGGGAGCTGAGAAAGATGAGAGAGATCTGGCCCTTCCTGTGCTGAATTTGTTCCTTTGCTGAAGTTGTCCCATGCCCCCTGAGTGCTGTATGGCTGAGGTTCTCCATTGCCATGCCAGTTGAGATTCTTTAAAACTCAAACCAGCTGTATGAACCCCAAAATCAGTGATAGGAGTGAGAACAGTGCTCTTCTCTCAGGTGCTTGGGAGCTTGTTCAGCCTCTCCATGTAAGTAAAAACTGTAAGTAAAAAAGGATTGTGCTTAGGCTGTGAATATAATGCACATTTTTCCAGACATGAGTCAGCGAGTGTGAATTCTTACCTGGATTCACCCATTAAATTGCTGCTGCTAAGACCTTTTGTTGGTATAGGGTTTTAGTAACACTTTGTTTTCCCTACTTCTGAAGAAGGACTGTCCATGAATATTTGTCCTTTGCTAGCTCACTTGCCAACAAATGAAGCACTAACCCATTACAGCTCTTAAATGTTCAAAGGCAGAGTAAATTTTATTTTAATCTGTATAAAGCTGTAACCTGAGGCCTCGTAAGTCCATTCCCAAGTGATGGAAGGTCACCAGCAGGTAGAAGGTGCACAGCTCTGGAGTCATGGGATCTGCTTCATATTTATACTGTAATCAGCAGCTCCCGTGTGAGCTGAGGGGGAGGGTACCGTTTCTTTAGTCCCTCTGAGTTAATTAAATGAGGATGTATGTTTAGAAATACTTGTTTATTTGTATACTCACATGTACCTATTAAACTCTTTCATGGAACTGAGATGGTCAGACAAGACATAGGCAGAACCTTCTTTCAGCAATATCAACACAGTTTTAGCACTGTTTCCTGAGTAACTGCCTCTAAAACTGAGCTTAGAGGGCTGTGGCCAGAGAGAAAGGCTAGTTCTGCTGCTAGTTTGTACAGCTTAACCCAGGAGAAGCAAGAGGGAAGAGAAGACAGCTTGTCTGAAGTCATAGACCCAGGGGTGGCCTGGTGTTACACCTGGGACTGCTGTGTTCACTCTACCCTGTTTTGTCTCTCATGAACACCAAGGCTGAGTTCAGCTCTTGGTTTTTATCTTTTTCATTGAGAAAGTGGGTTTGGAGGCAACAGCTGCTTGTCAGCATTGACACCTGCTGGTCATCTGTTGGGTTTTTATCCTAACGAATGACCAATTATCCCTGTGTATCCATAGAAATAGGTAGTTTTGTCTATAAACCCTTGTACTGAGTGACTTCCTGAATCACTGAATTCCAGTGAAAAAACTCAGGAGACCAGTTCTGTGTCCTTTGTCATTGTCTCCCTATGGAGCAAGCACAAACTCTTCCCTACTGTCTCATTTCTCATCAGTAGTTTTATTCGACAACTCTGCATCTTTCCAGTATCTTTCCTGTTCTGTGAGAAACTCTGGGGATGATATATCTCTGCCTGGTCCTGCCTGTCTGGAGATCATTAGAAGCAGCATTTCCAGGATTCCTCTTACTCCTTCTACCACCAGGACAGTGCTTTGCAGGGCCCTCTGAGTGCTTTTTCATCCTGACATCCCCCAGGTATGACCCAGGCATCTTCTGGCTTTCTGCTGCCAGTCAAGGAGTGTTCAGTAGAGGTGGTCTTTCCTTTGAAGAAATAAAGAATTTCTTGTTGTGGATTATGGATGTGAAATAAGGATATTAAGTGCTGGAAATTGGCCGACCCCACCACATTATTTCCATCAAAGCATTGCAGCAGAGAGCACCAGCGATGTGTGGCATCACATGGAAGGTGAGCCTGTGCACTGGGCTTTAGGGGTTTGCAAAGTAAAAATAAAAGTGTTTAAGTTTACTGTGCAGTCAGTGTCACCTTTACCTTTTTTAGTTTAGGTTTCAGTGCATCATTGCAAATTTTTTGGATTGCTTGTACAATTATGTGCTTGTAATGTTCAACGTATTTGCTAGTTTTTTGCATTAGAGTGGATAAATATCATTACCTCTCACTGGTACATACTTTTTCCTCACATTAAATGCTAAAAGCTTTTCTAAAAAAAAAGGGGGCCTGAGAACACTTATAGGCATTTATTATTCAAATCTATTTTTAACCAAGTAATACCCTCCTGAACAAAACACCAACAAACCCCTTTTAATTTTTTGAAAGAACTTTATTTTTTACATCATCTACTGAATTTGTGCTGGGAGAAGTGGTGACAGCTTCTGGACATCCAAACATGCAATTAGCTGATTCCTTGAGCTGTCTAAGGTGAGTGCAGTTTCCAACATCTTTTAAAATAAATGGTTTCTACTTAAGGGTGAGCTTGTTCAAATTTAATGTATGTTGCAAAGGATTTGTGTTCTGGCATGTTTCTGCTATTCTGGTCAGTGAGTTTATCAATATGAAAGTCTTCTGAAAGAGTTAAATGAGTTTAAGGTGTCCTCGCTGACATTCTGGAGTATTTGCAGAAGTGGTGAAGCTGAAAACGCTCCCCCCGCCCCCCCCCCCAATTCTTCTGTGTGAAACACAGAGCCTTGTGCTGGAGCTCTGAGTGCTGAGGTCAGTCCCAGCATTGTTAAAGTCAGTGGCAACATTCCCATTGGCTTCAAAAGAGACAGAATTTCACCCTTTATTTTTATAATTCCTTTAGGGAATCTTTGGGGAGTGGAGGCAGGAAAACATGGTAATGTTTTAAATGGTAGGGAAAGGAACTCATGGGCTCATGTGTAGGGTTCAGCAGAGCTCTCTGCCGGGACTCTCTGCTGAAGGTTATCAGAGGGAAATGGCTTGAGGAAGACAGGACAGCCAAAGGTGGTGGGGGCATATTCAAAACATGATATATTTGATGGAGGTGATAAGAAGAAAATAAGGGCTTATCAAACACAACATAGCAGAGAACCCATAATGGTCTAAACAGGAACAGAAACTTGGAGTGGATGTAATGCTGGATAGAGCTGTGTTCATGAAAAGTTATTTTAAAGATGCAAGGAAAACATCAACAAGTAAGTACAGATGAAATTCTAGCACAGAGCTGTGGAAGACAAACTTATGGCTTGGTGCTGCTGGAAGGTGTGCAGGCCGTGCTATGGAGCCACTCTGCTTGGCATTTTGAAATACCTGGGCTGTAATTCCTCAAACACAGAATTATATGCAAATTCTTTATCCTCTCTGTGCTTTCCTTGTCCTTGCCAGGTAGTGCCATGTGCTGATCTCAGTATGAAGCCTTTTTATTCTCTGAAATTCAAGACTGGACTATGCAAACATATAAATAGGATTAATGAATGCAGCTCATTACCGGCTCTTGATTGAGACCACACATGATGACAATCAATCACTTTGGAGTGCTAATGGCTTTGGGTGACTGACCCCTAACCCAGTCTTTGATGGCCATCTTGTCAGGGACACTGAGCAGAGCGCTCTGGACAGCGTCCACTGCTCTGTAAAGCAGTCCAAGGAAGCCCAGCCAGATGCACATGTTGACTGGAGGAATGATGTGTGCTCCAAGGGACAAATTGCCTCCACACTCAGCTCTTTCTGCCCTGCAAATGGAAGACCAGCTTGGATTGTGCCAAGGAGATTTTGATGAGGAGGTCCTGTGAAGAAAGAGATAGGAATTGTGTACAGGAAGGGCATTAGGCTAAAAGTCCAGCTGAATTTCACTTGGCAACAGGGTCTGGGGGAGGTGTTGGTGAATTCCTTCAGCTGGCACTTCCCTGGTGTTACCCTGAGGAAGGGTGGGACACGAATCTGCTGGGTGCTGGTGTGCATGTCCTGGGGCACCTCGGAGGTTCAAGGGCTTTTTGATGGGGGATGCTGGGAGGGGCCATAGGTCTGTCTGGTGTTGCTGAAGGGTCAGCCTTGCTATTTGGCAGTGTCTGGTCACACTGTTTCCATCTTCAGTTGACTTCTTGGAGCATGGTATACATTTCCACATTGTCCTGGCACTGTATGTCCTACTTAGTTACAGCAGGACTGAAAAATACCTGTTCCTTTCAGATTTGATAAATCCTCATGACTGCTTTAAATTGGCCGTAAGAAAAATCAAATTATTCCAACTGCTTTGTTGTCCTAGGCAATAATCTAAGATTATCTCAGTAAGATAATTTAGATAGCAGCTGATCTGAAGCAGGATAGTGCTGGACTCTGAGATATAGGAAAAAGAACTGTGGAGAAAGGTTTGCCATGGAAACCTGTGCTGAACCATCTCATCCAGGGAATGAGGTTATACAGTAGCTACTACAGGGGATTCTGTCCTTGCTACTCATGTGAAGTTCTCCAATTCCTGCTGAACCTTATTCCTGACTTTTGTGCTGGTCAAATCTGCAGTAGCTCTGTGTGAGGCAGATTTCCCTTATTTCTTTCACGCTGGGCCCAAAATATAGAGCCTTTTGTTTGGAGTAAAAATTACAAATTCAAGTGGTTCATGTTTGAATAGCAAGATAAATTAAAGCCAGCTGGTCCTGGAATGGCTGAAACAAGTCAGGTTCCCAGAGCACTTATATTCATGGCTGAAAGTAAGATTTGGAGGGTCCTCTGAGTGCAGATCTGCTGTCCATACTATTGATTCACTCTAGATCCCATATCCCCCTGCCCTGTGATTGCCAGGATATGTTGGGCCCCTGATTAAAATGCTGCTAGGAATGGTTATACCTAGTAGAGACTATGAACCACTGGTCTGGAAGGGTTAAGAACTAGATTTTGATAGCCTTGCTCGTGTTCAATAGTACAAATAAGTTTGAGGGGTGGAGGGTGTGACTATACAGTAAAGAGAGGCAAGAGTGTGATTGATAGAAGAACTGTTCTGTCTGAATACTGGCAATTCTCCCTTTGGTCTCTCCTGTAATATATTGACATTTTGGCTCAATTTTAGCCCATCAGGAACTATGCGAAAGGGGATGCTGAGGTTTTGTGTTCAAGGCAATAAGGATTGTGTTATCCTGATTACGGCAGAACAGGACCATGTGTCTGCATATAATTATGAAACAGTACAGAGCGTGCAGTGCAGAAAACGCTATTTCCAAAACAACTCCATTACTTGCATCTCATGGACTTCGTGCCTTTGATATTGCTTTGGCTATCTCTTACTATGGGTTTCCTTCAGCAGCGGGGTTGGATGTTCAGTTTTGACAAGCAGCCAGACGTTTTCAGTTCTCTCAGAGAGGTCACTGGGAGTTGGGCTGGCTATCTGACTGCAAATCTCATGGCTCTGGGTCTTCTCAGGAGATTTCTTATTCTCTGGGTTTTCCCTCGGCCAGTTGGAACTGTTAACAGCTACTTCTGCACCTGGACCAGACAGAAACAGAGGCATGTGCATTGCAGAAAACTGTCATTGTGGTGTGGATTCACATGGGGAATTTGAATGAGGAAAGGATTGGAGTTTGCCAGTTATACCGTGTAATACCAGGCACCTTGCTAGGATTTGCAAAAGGTGCTTCAATGTAAGAAAGCTTCAACATCTACTAATGAAGCAAACATTGGACAGGTTGTTGACAGTCTGCTGGTCAAAGAGAAAAGAACTCAAATATGTGAGAAAGGCAAAGCAAATACCCCAAACTCAAACCTCAGACGAACTTGAGAACCTTGCCCGAAAACAAAATCAGCTGGCAAAAGGCTTTAAAGCAAATGAAGAGCAAATTCAGCGGTTTATTGTTGTGATGTAGAAATATCACTGTTTCCACTCTGCATGGTGACATTATCAAGTAGGTATTGTGGATTAATCAACCAGTAATAGAATGCAGAATATTCAAAATGCAGGAAGTCAAGGCACAAGCTGGAAGTTGAGCTTTATGTGTGGATTTCTCTTTTTTAATTGCAAGGAGCACAAAAGAGGAAAGAGCTTTAAATCAGTGAAATTTTCAGCAATATCTTGTTTTACACCCGGAATGGGAATGGAAGGTGGGAATCGGGGGAGACTTCACTGCACACACCTGGTCAGATAACATTGCAAAGATAAGGACAATTTTGATTATGTTTTTCTGCTGCCTTGGTTTTCTGTGGAGATTGCAATGTTTCACAGTTGCAGAGTTCATTGAAAAGGGAATAATGGAATCAGGCAAGAATCTCTTTGTGACTGCCAAAACCTGAAAAATACTCCCAGCCTCTTGCTTGGGTGACAGATTTCAGTGGAAACAAGGTTTTTCAGAAAATAATCAGATTTAGTTATGATAATAGATTCATAAATATATGGAATTTTGCAAAATCATTCTTCTATTTAAAAAAAATTCAAATCACATAGATCTTGAATCTAACAATTCAAGGGGGGCTGTGTTTCAAAATTGCCTCTTTAAAACACTTCAGTATTGAAATAAAGTAATCCCTTCAGATTGAGGTAATGCTTGTTTGGACCCAAATGAAGTCATTACAATTTTCTACTTCACTGGAAGTTTTTGAAAGACACTTGGATAGATCCAAAACAATGCAAAGTTAGCACCAATTATTTAAATAGTTCAGCTTCTGAAGCTGATCTTGCTCTTGTTCAAGACAATGGAAATCCTGGATGTGACATAAGGTGATGGAAGTCCCTGAGATTTTTATGCCACAACATACAACATTTTGAATAGTGTACATCTTTCCTGTTCCAGCAGGCAAAGCCTTAAAGTGGAATGTCAACTCTTCCAGATTATTGGGGATGTCTGTGCTTTATTTCACAGGATTAATGCATCTTTATCTGTCTTCATGGTTCTGATGCGTTTTCCATCTTCACAAGTATTTCCCACTCACAAAGCTCACTGCTCATGATGTCCAAAGTGTCAGGATTGTGTTTGTACCCTCCCCGTGTTTATGTTTGTTGTTATTAAAAAGAAAAAGAATAAATATGAAAGGTGGCTGGCTGCGGCCGCCGCAACCCGGGTCCTCTCGCCTTGACCGGCTCAGTCTACTAATGGAGCTCTCTCAGCTCCCCAAAGGTGAAGCTGCAGTCCGGCAACCCCAGTATCTCTCCTCCCGGTAGTGGCTAGCGCTGTCCAATCCCAGGGGCCCTTTTGCCTCCGGGCGTGAAGAGGGGAAGCCCCCGCCTGAAGAGGTTACTGGTCGTCGGCGGCCACCGAGATAAAAGAGTCCAGAGAGCCGAGATGTTCTGAAGGCAGTTTATTAGAGGAATAGCAAGCAGGGAGCCTAAAGAACTCTCGGGAGTGCTGTCTGCGCCGTAGCCTGGGGCAAAGCCCGAAGGTCCGGTTGCTCGCAAGACAGCGGGTCTAAGGTCAAGGAAGGCCTTGGTCCAAAGACAACAGGTGCAGGAGGGAACAGAGGTTTTAAACTAGGGAACGGGGTCTCCGGGGGCGGGACAGCAGGGGCGAAGCCAACGGGCTTCGGTACAACATGAAGGGCAGCAAGGGGAGCAAATAAGCAATAACCAGGGTGGGGAATACAAAGAACCAATAACAGCAGGGCAGCAACACAAAATTCTAGGGGAAGGCAGCAACGGGGAAGGGCACAAGGTGGGGCACAGCAAACTTTGGGCCAATCAACTTAACACAAAGTTTCAAAGGGAGGTGGGAGGACGGCCCAGGCCTCGATCTCTTGCGAGTCCCCTGAAATGGCATCCTCTGCCATTTCTTCTAGCTCGATCTCAACAGCATTGGCCACAGGGGCCTGGGACTCGGAGCCTGTGGGTTCGGCTTGCCGAACCCCCACATATGTTCTTAGCTGGGGGCCAGCCAGTAGAGACTTGTAGTTACAACCCTTATGGGAGAGCAAATTCATAATCCCCTTTTGCCTCAATTCAGTGTCTGCTGTGGTGCTTGGAGGGTCTGCTGAGGCCTTCTGGAAACAGTGAGATTCCGTAGGGAGCAATCACAAATACTTGCAATTTCTGCCTTACCTGTCTTGCCAGTAAATGTCTTTAAGACTTTTTTTATGAAACAAGTTTAATTAATTCCCCAGAATTAATGGCCACATTGCAGTAGTCTGTCACCCATTTACAGCATTAGTTTCTGAATGTACACAGACTTTTAAAAGATGAGAGCTGGTTTTGCTACATCAAGTTGTCATTATGTTTAACTAGGTCTTTAATTATAACCAGATGGATGAATTATTTTAATCGCTGCTATATATCTTAACAGTAGTTTGTACATTGACGCAAAGTTGAGAACATCAAACAGAAATTAACTGCTAGAGCAGGAAAGCTGCCAACTTCTAAGGGAAGCAGTTGATCAGAACCTGTCATCTTAAAAGGCTCAAAGAATGCAAAACAAAGAGTCGGGATTAGTATACTAAATATGGCTTATCAGTCCCACTCTCTTCTCTGATAATTCATCTATATCATTTATTTTAATGCTTTGCTGTGCATATCTCAGAGTCTGTAATTAGAGAGCTCCAGGTATTCACTTCTTCCTGTCTTTGAAATCACTTGCTTTGAGGTTTTTCAGAGAAAACGATACAATTATAACATGATTATTTGATGCACAGTACAAAAGAATTTCCACATAGAATTGTGCCTTTTTGTGTAACAATCAATTGGAGTTCCTACTGGCACCTCCAGGGATTCCTGCCTGATGGAAACTAAGGAAAGGGCTTCCAGGTTGGGAGTGGTAAAGATTTTTCATACCATGTATATAAAAAACTTGCTTGCACTGAGTTCTGCACTGAGGGCACAGCATTGAAGCCTAAACGTCCATCCTGTGAATACAGGAGAATACCCCTCATCCAGCTGGGAAAAGGCTTAGATATTTTTTCCCTGGCACTACCCCCTCTTTTCTGCCTCTCAGTCTGGTGCTGCCATCTGCCAGTCACTAAGTCTGGGGTGTGGGTCCAGAAGTAAAGATTGGGAATGGTGTTTGCCTGAATTTCAGGTGCTGGAGCAGACAGCAGGCATGGGCTGTGGTCCCTGATCCCATGCACCAATGTCAGTTCCAGGGCCAGAGCTCTCTGATGCTGCATTTGTGCATCTCCCCTCATACTGTTGGGAAGGAATTAGGAAGGGGCTTCAGGAAGTCTCAGTACTGTCACTTTGTGAATAAACCATTCAAAGGGAGTAGAATTTAACTGACACCAAGTGATTTTGTTAGAAACACCCAGGGTGATTTTATCTGTTTGATGTCTGATTACACAGCAATTACTTTCTAGTTATGATGTTGATTTGAATGAGATTATTGTGCTCTTGATGAAGTGTGAGTGCTGTGATAAAACCCACTGCATTTGTTTGTTTTCTTGCCAAGTAATGATGTATTAGGTAGGATTATATTGTCTTTTAAGAATGTTTTGTATTTATCAGTTATGGGCTAACTATGGCCTTCATTGTTTAAAACACTGAGTAGGTTATCTGTGAAAAATAGTGAAGTTATAATATTCCAGTTTCATTTCCTCTTGATTTTGAATTTTCTTACTCTGATAAATGAAAGCAATAATTTACACTTTATCAAGCAATATTTTACCTGTGAAAAAGCCCTCAACTGCGATATGCTTTTCATTTGGTTGGAAAACTTTCTCTCTAGCCAGAGCCAAAGTAACCCTTGCTGCAGGGTCCCACAAACATTTCTCCCATATAAAGAAAATTTAGAAAATGTTAGTACTCAGGAGCTTCTTTACCTGCCTGATAACAGACTTGCTCCAAGAAACTGGATGAATCTCTGACAGTCAGTTCCATAGGGTATTCCAGGGACTATAAAGACCTTCAGGATCTGCTGCTCAGACTCTGTACCTAACTTCCCTGATTGGGTGCGCGATCAGGCAGAATAAGTTTTGCAGGTGGGAATCATAATTATATCTAAGATAGGCAAAATACTCTTTTTACTTAATTTCCTTGTTATTTCCAAACTTTTCCCATGGCTGTGACAGCTGCAGTGTTCTCTGGAAGGTACCAAGAGTAATGGTCATTTTGCAGGTCACTGTGACAAATCTGGCAGAGCTGGTCTGAATGCAGTGGCAGCACATCCCGGGGCAGGCTGAGAGGTGGGCTGGAACACCGAGGCAGAATGACCAGGATGAACCCAGCAAATGTCATGTAGTTATCTAAAAATTCATCTCTCTAATGGATAGGTTAAAAAAGCCCAGAGCTGAACGTGCAAGAACTTGCATCTTTGACAAGTAACTCTTGAAAACACAGTGCTGCTCACCACCTGAATGCTTGTCTTTCCAAAGGTATTGCAAATGCTTCCTTTCACTCAGCTCTCCTTTTCCTGTTCTGGCAGTTTGTCCACATTTGAAAGCAGGACAGGCTCAGAATTCCTTGTTTAATACCAGAACACTGAAGTAAATGTCACCTAGCAAGTGGGTATCTGAAAAGGAGAGGAGACATTAATGAGTTTTTACCTTCCGCCTCCCAGAAACCAGCTGGAGAGATGAGCAGAAATTGGAATTTTCCTTCAGAGCTGCATCTCAGTATTTACTTTTAAATTTACTTTCACAGAATCGAAGCCTAATGCCGGTTGGGAGCAGCATCTTCATGTCACCAGGTCCACCCCTGTGCTCAGAAGGTCCACTTTCACCATTAGGTCTTTTTAGTTCCTAGTCAGAGCCGAGAGACAAAGTTCATAAACCTTTAAATCTGATGGTTTATATCTCTGAAAGAAAAGGGAAAAAAAAGGTCAGACAAAAACCCCTTTGATCCAGGAATGATGAAATATTCTTGATCAAAGTAGAATAATTGGTGTTCTTAAATTGAGACACTTAATTAGAATCTGTCTGATAATAAAATGCATCTGCCTGCAATACCCTAGCCTCTTAGCGGAGCTGTCATGTCAGTTGCTGTTGCTTCGTTTTTACCGGTGTGCTACGCTTCCCAAGTTATACTTCTGAGGATGTTCCTTCTCCTCTCATGTCTTGCAATCATGGCTATGCTATTTTTCTAAAATTAAGTCTATATAAAATTAAGTCTAAAATTGCCAGTCTATAGTGGTAATTTTGATCTTTCATGACTCTTCTAAATTTGCGCAGGAGCTCCACAGTCTCCTTCCTGTGTGTATCCTGGCAATTCTGAAGAATTGAGGAGATTTGCCTAAAGACATGAATATTGTTTTAAATGGATGGTTCTGTTCAAAGCCAGACTTTTTGTAATCCATCCCTACACCTTCTGTTAGATAATTGTGGTGGAGAGGAAGAGTGTTGAGGAGTGAGCCCTTTATCTCCACAGGAAGGTGGATGTTTAAGTGTTCATTGTACCCACATGCATCTCCAACAGCAAGAAGTGCCTGGCTTGGACAGCTTCTGCCAGGGAGAAGTGTGGAAATGGAAAGGGATTTTCCTGGTCAGACTTGGAAGCTACTTTCATTTGTGATAGTATCGATGCACTGTTAGAGAAAAGCAGCTTTGAAATTCCCTGTGTTCACAGGCATTTATCCTTGTGATGAAGTGTTTGTGGAATCACTCTCAGGGAAAAATGAAAGCTCTGTCCCTTGTGCAGTGCTTGTGGATGGCTGCCAGTGTGTTGTAGTGGCCCAAAGGGCAGGCTCTGTGTCCCAGGGTAGCCTGAGCATTTACCCCACCAGGCCTCAGTGTGCCTGTTGGATGATGATGATGCTGGTGGTTTCCTTATGCCTTTGGTCCTGTTCCTCATTTACCATTCCTGGAGCTGCTGGATTTGCCCACTCCAAGATCCATTAAAGCAGTGGGACAAAGGAGCTCCTGCGAGCTGGGCCATAAAAAGAAAGTCAAATAAAACCTCCATTCATGGGATGAAGTATGATGAAAGGCAGAGAGGAAAGATGACACAAAGCTGACAGCTGTGGCACAAGTCTCCTCTCTTAGCCAGGAAAACTGACAAGTAGATTGCTCAGGACAGGCACTTACAGGTTACCCTGTCAGCTACTTGAATGCCTTGTCTTTTATCTGCCACCTTCCTAGGAAAGAACAGAGAGAGCCTGTGCCCATCTGATGAGCTGGTTCATACTGGCACATCATCAGCTTTGCCAACACATGAACACAATATAGTCCCAAAGCTCCACTTGGGTTACTAAAATCTTTCCCTTCTCTTTTCTTGTGTACATGCCTGCGTGGAGACACGTACCTGCCTGAGAAGCTGAATGCCCTTGAAAAGTCCTATTCATAGAAGTAAAATTCTCCCCTGTCAGAATTAGTCTATTTTTTTGTCTCATAAAGCCCCACTCTATTAGTCACTCCATAACTGTGTGACTTTATTTGTGTACGGTAACTCCTGCAATGCCCAGAGTTTGTTCTGGCTGATGTGATTTCAGTCCTTTTTAGTTGGTTCAGTCTCCAATGAAGACAAAGACAGTGAAGACTCTGATTTCTTTCTTCTAAAAGATGAGTTTCATGTAAAAGAAAGGATTTTTGTGTCTAATCTCAGAATGAGGGACAAAAACATGAAACTTCCTTTTGCCTGTACCAAGTGGAGCAGAGTGGGGTCAGGGAAGTGAGTGACCTTCTCATAAAATGCATCCCAGTGAAAACTGGTAATGCAGCTGAGCAGAACTTGCCCAAATGACAGGAACCCCAGCATTTCCTAACTTCAGTTGTTGATGTTGCCCTCCCAAATGTTGACTTAAGATGGGGTATATGCTGGGTGTAACTTAGACATCCTAAAATTTAATTTCAAACTATAATTGTGCTTTGTAACTCAGCCACACTTAAGTTTCCCCAGAAAGCACATCACTTTCTTTGCACAATTTTGAGTTATTTCTGACCATGACTGTGACAGAGTTATTTGACCTGGCAGCCCATCTGGCTGCTTATTGAAATGACTTGGTGCTATCTCTGAAAAATTCAGCCAGAAGCCAATGTAAAACTTGGAAATGATCAGAATTAACAGTTGCAGCTGTTTCATCCTAAACAAGGATGTGCCAGGTAATGTTACCTATTGTTACCTTTCTAATTAATGACTTATTCAATTTCCTATTAATGTCTTCAGTAAAGATCTCTCTGCTTGTCATACAAGCAAGTAGAGTTTTAAGACTGCTCAAGAAAGAGAAGTTCAGAACAATTTATTTTGAGTAGATGCAAGATTTGGTGATGCATGGGCCTGAAGTACAATCTAACAAGGCAGACAATGACTACCACTGTAGGTATCATGTTAAAGTGCTGCCTAGAACCTGACTAAATCAGGATGTTTATCTGAATCACAGAACCAGCATAGGTCTCTGTTGACTCTCAGGATTCTACAAAAGTTAACAAACATGAATGCCAGGCAGTGAGTTTTTCAGCAAGTGTAGTAAATTTCCTAACACATCATCATCTCCTTTTCTTCTCCAGAACTGTGTAGTCAGTGTTTATGGAAGGCTAAACTTGCTGTGTGGTACAAGAGCTTAGAGATTAATTAGTAAACAATTATGAGACACTTTGAACAGGAGTAGGGTTGAGTGTGATTATGATGGAGATATATTTGTGGGCCATGGGCCATTGAGAGTATTGTCAGTAATTAAAGGTATGTTCAGTAACTCTTAATTAGCTTGTATAAATGTATATATCTGTGGTACCATCAAGCAATTTTCTTGAGCATACAGGTTTTGTTGTTATAGATTGAGATGATTGCATACAATGTGTTTTGTGGTTCATGAAATGAATTTAGCTGCCTACATCCTCGACTGCTGTAAATCAGTGTCACTCCAGACCCAGGCAGCTGTGCTGATTCACACCAGGGAAAGCTGCGTTCCCTGGGTCTCCTGGATGTCGCAAGCTTTTATTGTCAGTCATTGGAGCATGATCAGGCCAAGACTGTGTCCCTTTCCCAGAAAGAAAAAGACACTTATTCGCCTGGGGTCTCAGTCCTATGTGCTTTCCTGCTGCCAGTCATACTGATGACAAATGACATTTGATCATTGAAATATTCCCAAGCAAAAGAGATAGTCTGTGCCTCAGGAAATCCTGGTTCCAACTCCCCTCCCTTTTATTGCTCTGTTTCAGCAACTCATTCACAGACCAAGAAAACTGATTTGTATTTGGAATGCTTTAGTTGGTTGGGAGTGCTGATGAACAGTGACACCAAAGCTGTCCACCTTGAGGAAAACAACAGAGTAAACCAGAGAAAGGGGAGTTTTATCAGAAGGTCAAGGCTACTGCTGTCAAGACTACACCTCTGAGAAGGCTTTGCTGGCTGAGCTCTGTGGAGTAGCTGCAACCTGTTTAAGGAGAGAAAAGCAAGATCTGTTTGTTAAAGCCTTTAGAGGAAAAATGTGAATCCATGCCAAGGGGCAAGAATTTAGATTACCTTGGCTGCAGTAAGAATATATTGTTCCTGTTCAATAGAGAACAGAAACAAGGATCTGTGCTCACTTCAATGTCAGAAAAAAAAATGTTTGTGTTCAGTACATAGGAGAAACGTCTAGAAATAGCTCACCTTAGTGAAAATATTACTTCTGGAATAATATGAAGGTCAGCAAGACCCGGACTTATCAATTCTGTTAATGTTCACATAAATTCAAGCTGTCAAACACTAACTTGTCCAGCTGAGATATTATGAAAGACTTTCATCTACGTCTCTCTTCTCTGTATTTCTTTCCTTTTTGCACACTTTCATCCTTCTCCCACTGCAATTTAGAGGCTCACACTATGGGAAGGCAGAACTCTGAGGCTTTAGATTTTCTAGGCCTTAAATGAAGTAGAAAAGAGAGATTCTGCAACATCTTAAAATAATACTTAATTCCCAAAATGTCCTCTGAGTGTAGCCATGTCTGTGAGCAGGATATCAGTATCTTACACGGAGCTGTTGGATAACCACTGCTGTAGAGACTGTTCTGGTGAGGATTCAGCACATGGGATATAATTCTCTCTCATAGTTGAGTTCTGCAAGGAGCTGAACACCTTGGCTCTGAATTAGCAGAACAAGCTAACACTAGTTGAAAATGTGGCCTATGCTGTGTATAACCTGTGTAGAGAAATTCTTCACAGGCTCATAGAAATTGAATTTGGTAAGAACAGCTGGGGAAACAGGGTCAGGGCAATCTTGTTGCTGCTTCCAGAGTACTGGTTTGTATCTGTGTGAAGCACTTCGCCAGTCAGCAATACTTCCTACACCCAGCTCACTCCTTGTGCCTGACAAATGCCCCTTATGCCACTAAGGGAACAATGGCAAAGGTGTCCCCTGTGCCTGTTTAAGCACATTTGCACTGGTTCACGTCTGTGGACCTTGTCCCCTTGGTCTCAGTGCCAGCCCCACTGCAGTGGAGTCTTCAGCTCCCTGTTTGCAGAGACTGAACAGGGGCTTTGCTGCAGGACAGAAACTGCCATGGGTAAGAATCCCTATAAAAACATAATGCACAAAGCAATCAGGTTTGTCCTTTTCTTAAAGCTTCAAAAACTGCTTTGTCATTTATGGAAGAGACAATAAATAACTCACAACTTCCCTTTGTTTCTCTGCTTCTGTTTCTTGCTGCTTTAAAACAATAACTACATATATCTTAATGACTGATAAGGAATGAGAACCCAGGGGTACTGGTGACATGTCACAGGATGAAGGTAAGAGATAGCTGACCTAATGTGACAAGTGTCTTTTTTCAAGTCTTTGCTAATAGCAGTAACCACTTAGAATCCTCAGGTGTGTGTCAAATGCCAAGGGCAGTCAACTGAATCATGTCAAAAGGCTGCCTCTCGTGAGTGATTGGTCTCATATCAGCACAAAACCCTGTAAATCCATCAGGTGGACTTCAATCATTTTGCTTTCAATGGATTTGGTTAGCAAGAAATGTTTGAGAGGCTAATATTTCACTCTCTGTGGTTGGGAGTATTTTGGTTCTGCGCAGTGAGGCTGACTGTCCCTTCAACTGTACAGCTTGGGCTGGTTTTCCCTTGTTTGTCCTTTGAGGGCTTGATCTGATAACAAAGTTGGGGAATCTTCTGTTGGTTTTCACAGGACTTTTAGTAATTCTTGACCAACATCGAATTTGGAAGTGCTTTGTAGTTGAAATTCTGTTTAGAAGAGTCTGAGGGTATGAAAAATAAACTCAAGGCAGACCAGCCAAGTTTGTGCCTGAGCATGATGCTCCTGTATTGTATTGTCATTCTTTTATTTTCTGTGCTCACATTCAATCAGACAATTCTAGATAAGACTTCTATTTTTCTTTGTGCTTTACATGCACGTTACCAGGTGAGTACAAAGAGATTCTAGTCCATTTTTGTTAATAATAAGTACATACGATAGATGTTATTTTAGGACCAGAAATAAACTAACATTAAGATAAAAAGAAAAAGGAGTGTAAAGTGAAGTTTCAGTTTGCTGTGCAGGATTATGCTTAAAAATGAATACAGAAAACAATAGTGAAAAGATGGAAATACCTTAAAAAATTCTACGGTCTAAACATTCATTTGTCTCAGGTATTAATTAAACTTATGGAAAATAATTACTGCTTTTCCCTTCTCCTCTCCTGGTCCCAGTCTTTCATCTACTGCCCTCCAATCCTTGCAATTTCCCTGGAAGAGTAATGATGCTGCCTAATTCAGATAATGTCTAAAGCAGGAAAACCTTGAATTGTTTTTAGCTACTCCCCAGAAGAGAGTAAGTCACCAAATGTGGCAAGAAAAGCCAGTGTGAGTTCCTCTCTTTGAACATGGGTGCACCTCCTTTTGTCCCAGAAGCTTTCTCTAATAAGTGGCACATGTTCTGCATCTGTGTTTCTCCCAGAGCTGGTACTGCATCCTTGGCCTCCAGGCTGCCTGGAGCTGCAAGCAGCTGCTCTCCTTGTTCAGCTGTGCTGCAGCAGAGATTCCTGCTCACAGCCTGTCTCAGGTTCTGATCCAGCATCTCTGCTGGAGCTGCTGATCTCACCACAGAGGACAGTGGCTCATGTGAGCAATCCCAAATGTGGCTCAATCCTCGTGACCAAGTTCAGTCTGCTTTTGCTAATCTGGTTCATTTTGAATGTAGATTGGTGGACTAGGAATTGTTCCTGTGGGCTGTGCCCTTTGGGGAGGTGGTGGTGGACACTGAAGAAGAAGAGATGATCCCCATCCTCTGCTGTTTTTCAAATTTGTGTCTCTCTTTGCTGGTCTGCCAGGTGCTCCCTCCTACAGCTTTGGGCCATAAACTGCCTGGTCAGCGTCAAGTGTTCCACAGTTGGTGGAGCAGAAGGGAGCTTAAAGGGAATGATTTGAAAACTGATAGTGGAATAGATTTCTCTTGTTTAGAGTGAGTCCCTCCAGTGCTTGAGGAACGCTTTGCAGGAAGGCATGAAAGGGCTCATTGGAGAAGTCACAGCTGGGCATGGGGCTGTCCCCACCGGCCAGAGGGAGCTGGAAGCTGGATGCCAGTCTATGGTAGACGGCAGTGCAGGGAGAAACAGGCCCAGAGGTGCCTGGAAATGGAGAGAGTCTCATGCAGTGTAAGAGGACGAGTCGAGAGTTTGTCCATGATAACAGTTTCCATATTATTTTCTGATCTTCATGAAAATACTTTGGTTTTTGGGCACTCATGAGCTAAATTTTGGTCAATGCAGGCTTTTTTAATGATCATCATGTTTTGTCTACTCATTTTCTTTTCTTCCTTCTTTCTTTTCCTTTTTTCTCAAAGATTCATCATTAGAAAAACCTGACTACATGGACAGGAAAAAAAACCCAATCCCTTTCTTTGACAAATTGGAAATCTCCAAAGACTTGTAAGTCAGTATGAAAGATTGACTTAATGGAGCAGTATATTTTTGATACAGCAAGGAGCCTCCCAATCCTCTGATTAGACTGACATAGATTTTCTAGAGATTAGCAAAATCTGAAATGCATTAAGAAAAATCCAGTGTGACAAAACAGTTTTGACAGCATAAATGAAACCTAAAGCAAAGTAAAATGTAATTACTGCAGCTATCCCTGTGACCCGTCAGCCTATGATGCCTTGCCCTGCCCTCAGGAGAGCTGGGCTTATTTTCCACCTATTTCTTTTTCTGCATGTTTGGCAAGGATATTTTTAGTCTAATCATTTGCTTTTCTTTAGTGCCCCATTTCTGGTTCCTCTGTGCTCCAACATGGGTTTTGGTGAAAAGATTAAAAAAATAAATAAATAAGGGATTGGAAGGTTATGAGGAGTGTACGGGAAGTTCAAAGACAAACCGGAATCAATCCCTTACTGCATTTCCACGTGCTTTGGTGGTAGGGCTGTGTGAGTGCTTTATTTAACTTGCAGAGGTCCAGGAGAAGTGATGGCGTTTATTTACATTCCAGTGGAATAGAGGGGCCCTTGCTGGCATTAGAAATTCACAGTGGTGGGCCTGTGCATCTGTGTAGTGACAGTTCCTACTTTGGAGAAACCAAATGACCATGAGACAGGAGAGGAGGAAACATGATTGAAAGTCCCGAGGACACACAGAAAGAGGAGGAGTGTTGGCCTGTGCTTTATCCAAGCAGCACGGTTTCCCAACATGAGGTGTCCTGGTGTCAGCCACCCCAGCATCAGGAATGCAGCTCTACCTGCCAGAGCTTTCTTCTGAAAAGCTTCCTCAGCAGTGATTTATTTTTTTGCTGAAAGTGACATGGTGGATCAACTGAACGTTGTACTTTGTGTGCTGTAGCTATACCTAGTTTTGAACTGGAAGCCTTGGGAAATGAGTTTTTGATCCTTGAGTCCCTGTTTTCCTAGCAATTCATTTCCTAGCAATTCACAGCAGAGAATGATGATTGAATCAGTCAGCAGACAGCTCCAGATGCAAAAAAAGCCCTTTAAAAAATAACCACGGGGTCAGTTATTTGGTCTTTTGGGGAGGGATCAGAGTTGGAAATGTTATCTGGCTTTTGGACAGCATCTATCTGAGGTATTTGCATGGCTTCCGTTACCATGGATCCAAGGAATCCTGTACTCATCAATGTGCTCATCCCAGAGGCTGCTGCTCCTGTCAGCACTGTTTGCTCCTAGGTTTGCAGAAAGCCTCCTGTTGCTCTCATGGTTTTAGCTGGAAACTAAAGCACAGGTTCCTCACTTGTTCCTGACCCCTAGAAAGCTGGCAGCCCTCCAGTTTTCCTGGGCCTCGTTGCCATTTCCACGCCCATGTCAGCATAACTTTTAATTAAAGCTGCTGTTTTCCGTGGCTTGGTAGTGGCACAGGCAAAATTTGGTGCTGATAGTGTGCCCTGTGATATTTTTAATGAGTTGCTTCCTTTGTCTTTTGCTCACTTTTAACTCCTGATGGAAATTCTAAAGGAAAGGGAACTCTGTGTGGGTCCATGGCTTGGACAACATGTTTCCTGCACTGATGTCAGTAGGTTTATGGTAATTTCTGTAGATACTTTTACTGCAACATACGATTATAGCAACTACATCAGGAATTGAATTGATAACCCCAAGTTAACAGACCTCACAGTAACTGGCAACACAAGCTGTGTTTGATATTTATGTATTTTCATGCAGTCGGATGGTTTTATTGTCCTGGAATTTAATGCATTTTAGATTTGCTAATCTCTCCAAAATCTATACATCAGTTTAGTCAAAGGATTAAGGTTTCTTTAGTAAATCAAAAATATACTGCTCAATTAAGTCAATCTTTCACATCAGCTTATAAGACTTTGGAGATTTTTAATCTGTAAAAGGAGATTTTTCAAGTAGGATTTTCACTTTTATAACAACACAGAAAAACAGAAAGAAATACCAAATAAATAGACATTACAACTAAGTAATGCCTGTGGAAAGATGTATGTTTTTTTCACCAAAATGTGTAATATGGGAGATATTGATGTTACAGTGAGGCAAAATGAATTCATAGGGACTCAAGAATTTTATCTTTAAATTTTTCTAAATAGATTCAGGCTAGTGAGGTCTGAGACCAATTACCTCCAAACCTGGTATATTTGTGCAGAAATTTCATTATCTATGGATGCTATGTCTGATACTATTTGAATTATCAGTAATGGTATTAAGTGGGAAGAAAAAACCCTCACAGCTTTTGAAACATGCAGAAATCTTCAGGCTTCAGGGCACAAATTTGGTCTCTGAGTAATAGGGCTGGGCAGGCACTTTATGTCATTGCTAGTGTTGGTGACCTGTAATTCTCCTGTCACCAGTGGTCATGTGAGGATCCACAGGAGCTCATGGTTGTCAGTGTATTGTTTCCACAAACCTTTCAGATGTAGGGCAAGTTTAATTTATTAACTTTACAGATACAAAACTGAGGCATAGAGTCCCATATATTTATGGGTAGTCACACACTCCAAAGATTTTGGGCAGAAGTCACACAGAATGTGATAAAGGGGAGAACTGAAAGGAGCTTTTCTGAGCTTCCTTGTAGCCCCCAGACTTCTGGATCACCCACCACACCTTTTCTGTGGTTATAGGATGCTCCTAAATGCACTGAGTGGCTGAAGCCAGTGGGGATAATCCCAGGGGTGTGCATAGTCCCTCATTCCAGTGGCTGCTGTGTTCCATGACCAAGGTCCTCTTTCAGGCAGCACGGCCCAATTCTCTGTGTCAGTACACACCAGCATTGGTTTGTTGTGGTTGTGCTGCAAAACAGATAATGCCTATTAGAAACAGAAAGCTTCTACAAGCTGCCTTTGAGCTAAATTATTTATTTCCCACATGCCTGGGAACTGGAACAAAGAGCTAAGCCCAGTGCATGGCAGAGTCCCTTATTTGTGTTGTGTGCCAGCACTGTGCTCGCTGGGCATGAGGTGGCAGGATGTAATGCAGGACATGAACATCGTGTAGCTAAATTTGACTGCAATGCCTTAGGAAAATTCATTTGCTGTGCAGCCCCTGTGTAAAAATTATTATAGGAGTTGCAAAAGCTGAGGCAGTTGTTAAGGCTGAGTTCTAATCCTCACTCTTGGCTAACAACTTTTTGCTAATAACTTTTTCAAATTCTTTTTGCTCAGAAATTTTCCATGTTTGGTGTTAGCCCTAAGGTAAAATTTTTGGAAACTCTGAGCAGATTTTGAATTATGACAGCATGAATAAAATACATTTTTCCTCCTCATGTTTAAAATGAAACTTTTGCATTCTGAAGAGCCTCTGAAGCAAGAAACTTCGGATTTGTTTTGTAGCCCTAAGTAAGGAAAGAAAGCAGCATAATTGATGTCTGCAGAATATCCTGGGTCATGGAACTGCAAGACTTGTGGTGACTGTGTGTGGTCACAGCAAATTTAAAGATGAAGGATGACATTCTCAAAAGTATCTAATGGTTTAGGCCCATTTCAAAAGCAACATTGACATTTAGGAGTTTAAATGTCACAGAATCTTGTAGGATCGAGACACCTGCTTGCCTCTTGAAAGTAAAAACCTGTTTCAGTAGAGCTGGGCAAAGAGCATTTCTCTATTTTGATCCCCAAGTTGGACCAGGAACCTACCACCACTACAGCTATGGAGCTTCCATGATGTGCCACACAGCTGAGCCACACAGGAGACCATGGGGGAACATTGGAAATGTGCAGTGAGGGATTTCCCCTCTCTGAAGGATGGGAGTCCTCAGCTGCAATTCTGGGGGAAGAAGGGGTGGGCAGGGGCAGGTCTGTGTGATTTAGGGGCTGTAGGGTTGAGGAGACTGTGTTTGAAATGTTCTGTATCCTTACAAAAAATTGAGCCACTTCAGTCCAATCTACATCTCTGAGTCAAGGGGTTTACCATTAACCTTGAATGTGATGATGTGAATGAAACAGAGCAAATTTTAAGCAAATCTTTAAATGGGAAGGTGTCACAATCTATCTCTGGCTCTATGTATGCTGGTAAGCATGGTTTGGTTTTAATTTCAAGGACATCTCAAAGGGCTTCAGCTGAGGTATTTAAAAGACATGTAAATGTGGCACTCAGCCTTGGTTTAGTGGTGAACTTGGCAGTGCTGAGTTTATAGTTGGACTTGATGATCTTAAAGGTCTTTTCCAACCTAAAGGATTTTATGGTTCTTTAAAGTCAACTTGAGCTTGTCTATTAAAGCTCTTAGATGCCTCTAACAAGAGAAGCATAAAAAGTGATGCTTCACTGGCTCCTATGGCATTTCCATAGCTGTTGGCCAGATCTGAAAAGTCTTTTCCATGTTACAGGAACAGATTTATGGCTAAGTAGATTTGTTTGCCTGCATCTTCTATTTTCTTTCACTCTCATGTTGTTACTTTGTGTAAGTGCTTTTCTAGTAAAGGTCTATTGGTAGAAGTTCTTAGAGGAGGTGAATTTCCACCAAGGAACTTGGCTCCCAAATGCAAGATCTTTGGTCTGTAATGGTGCCCAGGTGAAGGCTGCTGGAGTTAAAAAAATGCTTCATTTACTGGTGCCTCCATCAGAACTTCATTGGATGTTGATTCCTAAAACATTGTACCTTCACAATGAATGAAAGAAATCATTGAGATGCTGCAGTTCTTAGGAATACCTCTATACTATAAATAATTGAAAAATCAATGCTGGGATAATCTGAAAGCTGAGGAGTCCAAAGCTCAGAGAGGGGGGTCTGAAATACATGGTTTGTATCACTGACTGAGCCGTGTGCACATACACAGGGTGAGACCAGAAGGCATTTTCCAGTTCAGTTTTCCTTGTTAAATATAATATGTGACTGTTTATTATTTAATCTATGCTTTGCAGTATACAGGATGTATAATGGGGCTGAATTAATACTGTGGTTGGAAAGTTCATTTTTGGAATTTTTCTGTCACTTCTGGACCTTTTTTTTTTTAAACTCGGATTTGGTGACAACTTTTACATTTTCATTATATACAGAAGGATGGAGTGGCTTGAATGTGTGCTGGAGTCCCCACCCTGGGATCAGCAGGAAGTGATTCTCCTCCTGAATACCCCAAAATTGCTGCTCCCAGCTGAATTAGCTGGAGGAGCCTTTAACTGTATCCAATTTGTTTGTTTTCTCCCTCATTTGGACTGATTAATTTCTTTTAACCAAGCCAGTATGGTTTCCTTCTCAGCAGATCTGTTCCAGTAAAATTTTAATACAGAACACCTTCCTTTCCTTGCATTTCTAAGACCCCTTATGTCATGTTTGGCCTTTAAAATCTAAGGGGTTTTAATTTTTCTTGGGACAATTTCCCTCAATACCTTTGCAATGAGTCTGGTCTGCATCATAAGTGCCATGTGCTGAGCATCTAAATTGCATTAGGCATTGGGGGAACAATTATCAGCCTCAGATTATGGCATTATTAACACCTTTATACTGATAACTCTCACCAGTTCATAAGACCATCGAATGTCTTCTTTTTAATACTGTCACAGATTTTTCAGTGAGCGCTGGAGATGACAGCCCCATAGAGTTTGATGTACGTATCTGGAGAGGGGGAAGAAAAAAGTTGAGACTCTCCAGTCAAACCAATGGCTTTAATGGCTTCCCTAGATTAAAATAATCCCTATGGGAAATCCACTATGACAACAACTCTTATACAGATTTTCTGATTTTCCAGTCACCGCTTCTGTGCCACGACCATGCTTTGAAACTGTTTATGTTAGTGAAAAGGCACATTCTCTGAGTCTTTTTTTAAAAAAAAAAAGAATGTGTTTTAACTCCATTAAGAAAAGTTTGAAGCTCTCACTTTCTTACTCGGGCATTAGTGTGCCTATTAGTTCTGCATCTTCTGGATGTTTGACAACGTGAAGAAATGTAGGGGTCAGTTCTGACTCTTGTATTAAAGGTCATCCTTGTGTTTGCAGTTCAGTACAGTATTTATAACATGAGTGAGTTGAGCCCCCCCAGGGATTGAAGAATTAGGCTGCATGACAGAAGGCCAGGCAGTGACAGTGCTAAAACACATTACTGATGTTGATTTAAAATCAGAATGAGAGAACAGATTTGCAGTCTTGGAGTGAGGCACACTTACTCCTATTTCGATGTAGCTGCAGTACAAATCTAGCCCTGAACAAGTTCTTTTCAAAAACAAGACCCCAGGCCAGAGTCTTAACATGGGGAACTCTTTTAAGAGCCTGAGTTAATTCAGCACTTTCTTCTTGGAGGAAAAAGTTGTCATTTTTGATAATGACAGGAATTTAAAGCTACTGAGGAAGTTTCAAACTGCTGGGTGGGGGAGGAAATCCGTGGGAGAGTGCAAAGGACTGGAGTATTTCTGTTGGTGTCCACTGAGACCCAAGATCATGTTCGTAACACAGTTGTACTTAACCTTTTTGCCTCTGCTTCAGGTTATGTGCTCAGCCAGAGAGCTGTGAACATGAAGGAGATCAGACTATTATTTGTGTCCCTGCCACTAAAATTCTCTTGGAACACATTGCTGTGGGCACAGGTCAGAGACCGTCAAATTAAAATGAAGCTTAGAGTTTTCCTGCTCGCCACCAGTTGTGTGGGGCTTTGACTGTTAGGTATATTTTTAAGAGGCAGCTTCTCTTGATACCAATTCCACTTGGTGCTTGCAAGAATCAGGTTTATCCATTTGTGTTCAAGCCCTGTGTGTCTGCAAGGAGGAGCTCTGCAGCAGTATTTCTGTAGTGCCCACTGTTATTGCAGCACCCTCCACTGGTTCCTCTGCCTGCTTTGCCTCTCTGAAAGATTAATCCTTGTGTATGTCATGTAAAAAGCATCCATTTGTTCCCAATTTAGAGGGGTGTCTCAGGTGCCATGCACATACTAGTGTTATATTGAGGGTTAGTAAGCAAAATGTAACAAGGCGCATTTTGTTAAAAGTAATAATGACTCAAGACCCAAATTTGTGATCAAAGGCTGCATAGTATGAGACACTTTAGATATTTAGTAAACAAAAAAAATAGCCCGAAGGAAGAGAGAAGTGATGGTGAATGGTGCAGTATAGAATGACGTAATAAAATTATAGAATGGTTTGGGTTGGAAGGGGCCTCAAAGGTCATCTAGTTCCAACCCCCTGCCATGGGCAGGGACACCTCCCACTATCTCAGGTTGCTCCAAGCTGCATCCAGCTTGGCCTTGAACATCTCCAGGGATGAGGAATCTCCAACTTCTCTGGATATCCTGAAATTCAAGCGTTTCCTAGTGCTGTGTCACTCTTGTAGCCAAATGCCTTTCTTGGTTAGTGATTTTTTTTGCAGTAGTGATGGATAAGTGAAATCAAACCACCTTCAAGGGGCTGAGCTGCAGTTTGTTGTGAAGCTTTGGAAGGAGAGGGTTAAAGTTAGCACAGTTTCAATCAGGGTCAGCCCTGAGTGTGGTGACCTTTCTGCTCTGACCAGTACCCAGCTGAAAATCCAACTGCATTGACAGAATCTCAGGGGTCTTTACATGGTAGGCTATAAAAACAGTGTTGCTCCAGTGAATTTTCACACTTCCATTTGTTTTGAGGGTTAGAAGAAAATAAATCAACATTTCAGAAATTCTTTTTCTCACAGACAGGTCTACCTGAATGAAACAAGAAGTCCCACAACTTTATTTTAAGCTGCTTTTCCTGTTTCCCACCCATTGCAGTCTGCAACCTTTGCCCAGGGCAGGATGACCATTGATTAATATGGAATATCCAAGTCCTGCCTGTAGTGGTAGGGATGCTCCAGTAAATAGGATGTTTGTTCCACTTGCAGGCCAAGGAAGAAGGAATTTCTGGAATGATCTGGATAAAAAATAACTGGTTTTTTTGCAGTCTTGCTTGGACAGTCCTTGAGCTGTTGTGTGGTGGTTCTATTTACACCAAGAAAATCCCAGCAAACAGGCTGCCCTGCACTATCAGGATGGCTTAAGTTTCCAACATATTTTTCTTGTGTATCAAAAGTTTGGATCTTTGCCATGCAATCATTTTACAGAAATGTGAGTGGAAAGCACTCCAGTTGTGGTCAGTCTGTTTTCTAAGCTCTCCAACTCCTGCTTTTCCAGGAATGGTCAGCACAGCCTCCTTTCAAATAAATACCTCTAAATTTGTCCTTTCTTGATTTAATTCTCCACAAACAACTGCCTCTCCTGAGACATTTTTAGTGCTTGCAACACTTGTGTTCATTCAATCCACGCCCACAAATAGACAGCAAGGACAAGGCTCTGTACCACGATGGCAGCCAGCTTCTATGGGAAATGTGGAAGAAAACATGTTAATTATTTTTTGGATTTTGGAATATGTCAACAGGCAGTCTGTGGTAGTGTAGATGGGGCTATTATGGTTCCAGGAATCATCTCTAAGATTTATTTACCAGGGAAATAGCAAAGGCATTGTTCATGTCGTCCATAAACGGGCTTCCGGTGCTCCAGACAGATGTTTGGTCATTCCATTCACATGAGGAAAACAAAAATGAAAGTCTAAGATGTAAATCCATGGATTTACATCCCTTTTGCTGTGTTCTCACCAAACTGACTGGGCAGCTGGATGGGAGAGCACAGAGCAAAGCTTTGGACCTATGCCTGGCTCTTCCCAGCTCTGCTGTCCAGCCAGGGATGACCTTGGCTGAGCCGTGTTCCTCTGTGCCTCCATTTCCACATGTGTGAAAAGTCACTCTGTCGTGATCCTGATGGTTTTTTGTTTCTTCTTTTCAGAGTATTTTGACCCCTGCTGCTGAAAAGAGCCAGACACTCCCCTCCATGATTTACCCAGGTGCACGGGATAAAAGCAGGCTGCCTCAGAGGAACAGGCTCCCTTCTTTGGAGAGCATGATGTTGCTGGAGGTGCATAACTGTCTGAAGTGTTTACATCCTGGGCTTCTAAAGTAATATCTGTAGGCCATCACTTTGGGTTGAAAATTGATTTTATTAGGTGAAAATGAAAATGAACTGAAGAAATGAACTGCAAGCCACATTGCTGGGCTTAGAAAACGTTACCCAGCCTGATGTGCCCGGATGTAACGAATACATAGAGACCACCTACTTAGAACACTCCTCTGATTTTCCAGTTTCTTTAAAGTCTAATAATATTGGTGATGCAAGATGAAAGCAATTGTGAGAAGTGAAAAAGTCCTTGTTTGCCTATCCTGTCATCTGGGGTCTGTTTCACTGAAGCTGAAAATGAAGGTAACTTGCCTTAATGCTCTAGGACAGCTTTTAGTCTGATTGAATCATGCATCGGCCAGAACACAGTATTGAGCCTTCAATCTCGGGTTAATCCCTTTTATTGGTTTGGGTGCAGGTTATCATCCCTTCTTATCAAACAAGGACCCCTTTCTTCTCACTCAGGATCAGAACTAAAAGCCAGTAGAGAAAGAAATTACAAATTCAAAGCTTTAAGCCTCCCCCCTTCCCCAAAACCCAGCCTGTGGACCACAAGGTGTTGTGCGACACACACACTTCAGCTGGGAGGCTTCGGTGCATTTTTGTTGCTAGGAAGCTCCCTCCCCTTTCAGCTGTGATTTTTTGGAGTTGCAGCTTCAAAGTGTGCGGACTCAGTTCAATTGTGTTGCCCAGCATTCTCTGAGCAGGGTGTCAGATTAAATTTATGGGCAGAGCTTAGTGTTTGAACACCTGCTTTCAGCCTCCTCTGCTGGCACAGCTCTGAGCAGAGGTATGTCAAAATCTCCAACAGCCAGTATGGAATGTGGGTCACTAATATTTTTAAAGGAAAATAAAGAGGGCTTTGGGGAAAAAAAATTATAAACTGTTATTTTGTATGAGGGAGTTGGTCAAGATCTTGGGTCATAATTGTCCTTTCTGACCTTAAACTCTGCTTAAACTAACATGAGCAAAAATCCCCCATGTTCATTAGCAAGCTGTTTTACCATGATTATAAGTCAAATCACCAAAAAGCAAATAAAAGGTAATACTCTGTATATTTTAAATACAGGCAAAGATTTTTAAGTTAAATAATATGAAATCTCTGACAAAAATTATCCTATGTGAACGCCCAACTGATCCTGTACTGGGTTTTGAGAATTACTTCTCAAAGTTACTTATTCTGGCATGGTATTGTTTAAAATTAGTATAAAACTACAAAAAAAATCCCACTTTTTTTTCCTCTATACTCAGTGCCTTGCTTTTACAATGTGAGCAAAGTTTTAACAGGTTTTATGACAATGGATAGGAGAAGAAATTAGGCTTATTAAAGGTGTAGTAGGGGATGAAATAAAATAAGGTCTTTATGAAGGCCTGGAACCTTGGTGTTTCTGCAGTTGGGTTTCTCACATTTTCCTATGAAACATCTGGTGTGTGGCTCTCAGAAACAGGATCCTGAACTAACTGAATCATGGGTCTGATCCCATGGCATTTCAGTTCCCCCTTGCACAGCCCAAACTCCAGTAGCCGACAGCAATTGGAGGTGTGTGAGAAATGTATGACACAGCAAGTTTTTGATGCCTCTGGAAGAGTCCAAGCCTTTGTTTCTGGAGTGTTCAGCCAAATTCCTCCCATCCTCTGCTGTTCTGCCTTCAAGATGCTTTCCCTGCAGGCCCCTGAAAGGAAAGGTTGCAATATCCTAAAAAACTTTCTTTCCCTCCATATTGTTCTTCGGCAAAAGCGTAACATGGCTGGGATGGCTTTTTCATACAAACCAGCCCAATGCCCGCTGGCCTGGGTATCCAAAATATGGTTTTATTGTTGTGGAAAGGCCTTAATGAGGAAGAAAAAACCCCTATTTAATAAAGTGCATCAAGTGCCCTTGGGAAAAATTAGCACACAATGACTTCTTGTGCTGCCAATTGAAACAGCAGATTGGAGTAGTGATAGGATTTACAGGAAATATTAAAAAGCACAGATGGCTCAAGTTTATATGTTTACAGTGGAGCTGGAACAGCAGCTAAAACCTTCCAGTATAGTATAATTTACTAGAAGGTCAGAGACCCAGTGGTTAGGAGTGAACCTGAAGACTATTGTAAACACACTATTAGGATTTGTAGAGGTTTGATCCCAGAATCTTTCATGCTTTGCTGCAGTACTAGAAGCAATTTGCTGCAGCTTTAGTGAAAAGAGATACTTAAAGCATGGAAAAATATGACATTCCATTGGTGAGTGTGGAGGTGAGCCCTTGCAGGGAGCTGGAAGGGGGTTATGCAACTGCTACTGTTACTATGTAATTAGAGGCTCTTTGGCACTAATCTATCGTTCGGCTCACAATGTGATTTAAAAAAAATACTGAAAAATGTAAGTAGAAACAAGCTGCTTCAGCAATCACACAGAGTATCTGCTGTGCCCTCAGAGCCCTGGTTCACAGCTCTGAGGGAGGCTGGCCTGGAAAGAGACCCTGGGGATCTGGGTTTATGCCACCATCTTCCTAGAGGGCCTCAAGCTAGGATGGTTTCTTATTTAAGTAACTAATGAAATGTTAATTAGAAAAAAACCAAAAAAACCCCAGAACTATTTTATTTTCTAAGTGTGTTGCACCTCTGGTGGGATCTGGTAGAAATGTGACCACAGCCGAGAGCAGGGCACTCTGCAGGGATGCTTTGAGATCCCTGGGCAGACTTTCATCCTCTAACTGCAACAAATGTCACTTCATTCATTCTTCCTCCTGTATGTTCAGTCTGTCACATCTTCAGGATATAAACTGTAACATTCCAAACTCAGAAAATGGATTTAAGAAGGCCTGTTTCAGGCTGCAGTGTAAAATGATAAGATGGTATCACCAAATGGACTAACCGCCTCTAGTGAGAGGTGTCCTTTAATGATATGGTTTGTTCCCTATGGAAATCAGCTTGGTCAACCAGCTTAATAACATGTTAATGTGGAGCCATGTCCTGCCTCCCCTGCAGTTTGAGCTATTTTGTGTCCTTAAAATAATCCCTAGCCCAAAGAAACAGGACAACCTGGACTGCCCCAGACACTAAGAGTAAATCTGAAGCAACAGAGAGCCCTAAACAAAAGTATAACAAAATATGGCTCATGTATTTCCCAGTTTTCAAAGCACCGGGGAAGACAGTTCAGTATTGTTATCCCCATCCAACAGATGGACTGATTGAAGCATAAAGAGGTGAAGCAGTTTGCCAGAGAAGTGATAAAGTCTGGATTCACAGATAGGTGTCTTGATTTCCCAGTCCAGTGTTCTGTCCTTTGGAGCAGAACCGCTGGGCTGTGCTCTGTGTAGTTTTTGCATATTCACAGATCTGGTGGCTCACCTTGTGCAATTAAATGCCACCAATTCAAATGACATCATTCCAATTGCTGTCAGCACAGGAGCAGCTTTCTTATTGTTGTTTTTTTTTTCTTGCACATGTACATGCAAATGTGAATGGTGTTATTTTCCTTTAACAAGCTCCTGTGGTATCATTGAAATTGCTTGGTAGTTAAATCATGTTAAATTAAAACTGGCGGCTGCAGCCACCTCATCACAATCAGCAGTACAATAGGTACCTTATTAACTGAATATTTAATTTGCAGACATTTATCTTCCTCATCAGAAAGTTGACTTCACCTGGGAATGTTAAAAAGGTGAGTTGAAGCTGGAGTTCTTGGCTAATCTGGTGCTGATCTAGATGGCTATATCTCCATGTAAATTTTACCAGCATGACTCAGCCCAGAAAAATCTCAACCAATAACATGAGCTCATGAAATACAAATCAATCACCACAGCAACTAAAACCATAGGAGGGTTCTGGCAAGGAGTACTTCAAAGAAAGGGAAATTTGGGTGAAAGTGCCCACCATACCCAGATTTTCAAGCTGAGTCCAGGGCTGGTGATGGTTAGGGACTAGAGAAGATGGTGAGGACACAGCCCATGTGTAGTGATTTTCTGAAAAATCCATGTTTTGTTCACTACACAACCTTTTCCAGCCCCTTGCAGCAGAACTCGTTTCAGGAGCCAGAAGCCTGGGAACAAGCTTTGCAATTTAACATCTGATGGCATTTTAAACCTCTCTGCTTCTCCACTGTAGACGGTGCATGCCTGGAATACTGTGTCACGGGTGGAGGTCCATATCCAAGAGAGAAGTGGGGTGCAACATGTGGTTGCCCTCACCAGGTCAGAAGGAAGAAGTCCAATTCCAGGGCCCACAAACTGAGCCGATTATTGCAGGAAGAGTTTGAGATAATGCTGAACACAAAAGGGAGACCTTTGGGTTGTATTGGTTTGAAAACAAACCAATGGGAGATCACAAGTCAGGATTAAATTTACTAAGAAAAATAAAAATAGGTGAAATAATACAAGGAAAAGCACTGACAAAGTCAGATACAACCTGACACCCGGTTAGGGTGGTGGCAGCAGTCCAAATGAAGTAGTTCAGTTGAAGCAGTGATCCTGTGGAGGTCTGGTCTCCAGCTGAATGTCCAGTGGCAGCTCTTGTCCTCTGGGAACCCAGTAGACAGGGCTCACTTCAGTTCCAAGCCCAGGTTATATCCAGGTGGGAATGCTTGGCTCCTCCCTCCTGGGTGGAGCATCTCACAATAGGATGAGATAAGTCCATGAGTCATGCGGTGGGGTCTTGACGGTCCATTGTCTGTTATCAGGGATGGGCCATTAGCAGGCGATAACAGCTAACGGCCCACAGCTGGTGGTAATAGAATATTTAACTACATCTGTATTGTAACCTAGGACATTATCCATCCCTTATTCTATTACCATCTTCATCATTGGCTAAATTTTACATAAAGTTCTCACTTAAGACTAGGTTTCTTTGTGGTACACAACGGGTTTCTCCATCTGCCTGCATCACCCACTAAGTGTAACCAGGTCCTTGGGCAAAAACAACCCCACGGATGGGTTTGCTTTTGCCTGAGGTGGGACTAATCTAAACAGTCTTTCCTAAAATATCTCTCATGTGTACCACAGGGACTTTATTTTCATCTACTGTGTGCAAAGGTTCGGACCGGGCAGGACCGGCTCAATTGATGGAGCCTTTGTGTTAACCATCCAGGTGGCCTTTGCTAAGTTCAGTTCCCAATTTTTGAAGGTCCCCCTGCCAAGTGCCTTCAAAGTTGTCTTAAGTAGTCCATTGCACCATTCTACTTTCTCGGCAGCTGGTGCATGATAGGGGATATGGTATATCCATTCAATTCCATGTTCTCTGGTCCAGGTGCTTGACGTTGTTCTTGAAATGGGTTCTGTTGTCAGACTCAATTCTCTTAGGGGTGCCATGTCTCCACAGGACTTGCTTTTCCAGACTCAAGATGGTGTTCCGGGCAGTAGCATGAGGCACAGGGTAGGTCTCTAACCATCTCGTGGTTGCTTCCACCATGGTCAGCATGTAGTGCTTTCTTTGGCAGGTTTGGGGAAGGGTGATGTAGTCAACTTGCCATACTTCTCCATACCTATACTTTGACCATCATCGACTGTACTACAGAGGCTTCACCCACTTGGCTTGTTTGATTGCAGTGCAGGTCTTGCAGCTGTGGATGACCTGTGAGATGTTGTCCATGGTCAAGTCCACTCCTCGGTCACGAGCCCATCTGTAAGTTGCATCTCTCCCTTGATGATCAGAGGCATTATGGGCCCAACGAGCTAGAAATAACTCTCCTTTGTGCTGCCAGTCCAGATCTACCGGTGATATTTTCACCTTGGCAGCTCGGTCCACCTGCTCGTTGTTACGATGCTCTTCATTAGCCCGACTCTTAGGTACCATCCACATGACTCTTAGGTACCATCCACATGCCGACGTAGTTTGGCATCCACATGTCGAACTTTCATGGTCAGCTTTTCTGCCTGAGCGGCGATGTCCTGCCAAATCTCAGGGGCCCAGATGGGTTTTCTTCTGCGCTGCCAGTTGGCCTTTTTCCAGCAATCTAACCATCTCCACAGCACGTTGGCTACCATCCAGGTGTACGTGTAGAGATAGAGCCTTGGCCATTTCTCTCGTTCAGCAATATCTAAAGCCAGCTGGATGGCTTTAAGCTCCGCGCCCTGATTTGATCCACTTTGTCCCTCGGTAGCCTGTGCAACTCGTCGTATGGGGCTCCATACTGCAGCTTTCCATTTCTGATCTGCACCTACAATTCGGCAGGAACCATCGGCGAAGAGGGCGTAACGCCTTTCACTCTCTGGCAGGTCGTTATACAGGGGTGCTTTCTCAGCACGTGTTACTTACTCTTCTGCTTCTTCTGAAGACAATTTAAAAGTCTCACCTTCAGGCCAGTGTATTGGTTTGAAAACAAACCAGTGGGAGATCACAAGTCAAGATTGAAATTAAAAATAAATGAAATAATACAAGGAAAAGCACTGACAAAGTCAGATACAACCTAACACCCTGTTAGGGTGGTAGTAGCAGTCCAACTGAAGTAGTCCAGTTGAAGTGGTGATCCTGTGAAGGTCTAGTCTCCAGCTGAAGATCCAGTGGTAGCTCTTGTCCTCTGGGAACCCAGTAGACAGGGCTAGCTCAGGCAGTTCCAAGGCCAGGTTATATCCAGGTGGGAACACCTGGCTCCTCCCTCTTGGGCACAGCATCCCACAATGGGATGAGATAAGTCCATGAGTCACACGGTGGGTCCCTGATGGCCCATTGCCTGTCATCCAGAGTGGGCCATTAGCAGGTGATAGCAGCTAACGGCCCACAGCTGGTGGTAACAGAATACTTAAATACATCTATATTGCAACCTAGGACAGCCAGTTTGTTATAATTTCCAGAATCTCAGGGCAATTTGGGTTTCCAATACGGGCGCACTGTGTGATGAGGGCAATCCATTTGCTCCACGTGGTGTCGGTGGCATGGTGGGTAGAGGGAATCTTTCCCTTGAACATCTACTCCAGCACTGGTAGTCAGGGTGCCAGGAGAAGTTGTGCTTCTGTGCCGATCACCTCTGAGGCGGCTTGGACTCCTCTGTAAGCTGCCAAGATTTCTTTCTCGGTGGGAGTGTAGTTGGCTTTGGACCCTCTGTAACTTCGGCTCCAGAGTCCCAGTGGTTGGCCTCGAGTCTCGCCAGGCACCTTCTGCCAAAGGCTTCAGGACAGACCATGGCTCACAGCTGCAGAGTAAAGCACATTCTTTACCTCTGATCCTGTCCTGACTGGGCCAAGGGCTACCAAATGAGCAATCTCCTGTTTGATCTGGGTGAAAGCTTGCTGCTGTTTGGGGCCCCAGTGGAAATCATTCTTCTTACGGGTTATGAGGTAGAGAGGACTCATGATCTGGCTGTACTCAGGAATGTGCATTCTCCAAAAGCCTATGGCACCTAGGAAAGCTTGCATCTCCTGTTTGCTGGTTGGTGGAGACATCACTGTGATCTTATTGATGACCTCAGTAGGAATCTGACACCGTCCGTCTTGCCATTTCACTCTCAGGAACTGGATCTCTCGGGCAGGTCCATTGACTTTGCTCTTCTGCATGGCGAAACCAGCTTCCAGGAGAATTTGGAAGATTTTCTGTCCTTTCCCAAATAATTCTGTTGCTGTGTCCTCCCACACAGTGATGTCATCAATATACTGCAAATGTTCTGGAGCCTCACCCTTTTCCAGTGCAGCTCGGATCAGTCCATGACAGATGGTGGGACTGTGCTTCCACCCTTGGGGCAGTCGGTTCTATGTGTATTGCACGCCCCTCCAGGTGAAAGCAAATTGAGGCCTGCACTCTGCTGCCAGAGGAATGGAGAAAAAGGCATTGGCAATGTCGATGGTTGCATACCACTTTGCTGCTTTAGATTCTGGCTCGTACTGAAGTTCTATCATGTCTGGTACAGCAGCACTCAGTGGTGGTGTGACTTCATTCAGGCCATGGTAATCCACCGTCAGTCTCCATTCTTCACTGGACTTATGCACTGGCCATATAGGGCTGTTAAAGGGTGAGTGGGCCTTGCTGACCACCCCTAGGCTCTCCAGTTCCCGAATCATCTTATGGATGGGGGCCACAGAGTCTCTGTCAGTGCAGTATTGCCGGTGGCACACTGTTGCTGTAGCAATTGGAACTAGTTGCTCTTCAATTCTCAGTAGTCCTACAGCAGACGGGTCGTCTGAGAGACCAGGCAGTTGACTTATGTCTTCCGTCTCTATGGCTGCTATCCCAAAAGCCCAGCGATGTCCCTTTGGGTCTTTGAAATATCCACTCCTGAGATAGTCTATACCTAGGATGCAAGGGGCCTCTGGACTGGTCACAATTGGGTGTTTCTGCCACTCGTTCCCAGTTAAACTCACTTCAGCTTCTAGTACAGTTAGCTGCTGGGATCCTCCTGTCACCCCAGAAATAGAAATGGATTCAGTCCCCACATACCTGGATGGCATCAGAGTGCATTGAGCGCCAGTATCAACCAAAGCCATATATCTTTGTGGGTCAGATGTGCCAGGCCATCGGATCCACACAGTTCAATAGATCCGGTTATACCTTTCCTCTACCTGGCTAGAGGCAGGGCCCCTTTAATCTTGGTTTTGGTGCACAATGCTCTCCTCCTGTAAATGTGTTCCTGAGGTTTCTTCAAAAGGATCAGTCATATTATCATTTCCATACTGTCTGGGGTTCTGTCCACAAGAGACTGGAGGCAGTGTTGAATCTAGATGAGCCTCCTGAAGTGGATGTTTCTCTTTTCAATTCACGTACCCGGGCTGCTAAGGAGGAGGTGGGTATCCTATCCCACTTTCTCATGTCTTCCCCATGCTCTTGTAGGAAAAACCAGAGGTTAACGTCGCAGAGTTTGTCTTCTTTCCCTGGATGGGGGACGTCTGCTCCTGATGGCAGAGACTCTTGTTGGTTTCGGTGAGGCATGGTAAATTCCTTTTTGAGCTCTTTTCTTAGTTTCTGGTGGCCCTCTTCAATCAAGCTCTGGACTTGCTCGGCCAGGTTTGTTTCCACTGATGAGACATGGGTGCGTAGTGGGGCAGTGACAGTGTCCTTGGAAATTCTCAGTTTGTTGACTAACACGCCCACCTTGTCCTCTCCTTCAGTGTTGCCAGTATTGCCAGGTAATGAGAGTATATCTCTGGTCCAAGCCATGCGAATCTTAGCCACATTTGTGAAGTGCACCGGACATTATCTGGGCTCTTAGGGAATCTCTCATTTTCTGAGAAAATGATCTCTAGCATGGCCAATTCCCTCAGGCATCAGATACCTTGTTCTATCGTGTTCCATTTTCTTTGGTGCATCTGGAGGTCTTCTTTACAGAGGTATCTGTCCCGTACACTTGTCAGCAATTGCCGCCAGAGGCTGAGAGTTTCCTGGGCTCTCCCAATCCCCTGGTCAATGACCACATCCCAGGACAGGGATCCCAGTTGCCTGGCCTCACTTCCGTCCAGAATGGTGTCATTAGCTGTGGCGTCCCAGATGCGTAGCAGCCAGGTCAAGATGGACTCGTTCGCCTGCCGGGTGAATTCCCTCCATAGGTCCCGCAGCTCCCCCAGGGATAGAGAGCGAGTGATGATCTCCGGCTCCATCTCTTCTGCTTGATGCGATGGTCCTGCCGCATCCTCGTCAGTCACTATGCAGACTGATTTGCTCTTGGATTTCTTTTTCTGGACAGGGGCAACTGCTAGCCACTTTGGCTGTTCTGGTTCGGCAATGGTCTGTGTTGAGATGTCAACTGCGTTTTTGGTTCCTTTCCTCTTGATGGCAGTTTGCATGGACGTGGTGCCTGCTGACTTGCTTCGTTTCTCCTCCTCAAGAAGACACTGTACCACACTAAGTATTGTTCTGTTTCTCATCCTCAGCACGATCCACACAGTGCTGGTCATAGAGAAAAAAGAAAACAGAACTGACAAGAAGATTAGGCCATCCTTAACATCCAGTGAGAACTCAATATTGTCAAAAACAGCTGTGCCTGGCCTGAAAGGCTGGAAGAAACTGCTCTCTCCTCCTACCCCCAGGGGGCTGGGTATGATTGCACCTTCCACTATCCCAAATTGCTCCAAGCCCTGTCCATCCTGGTCTTGAACACTTACAGGGATAACGAATCCACAGCTTCTCTGCTCAACCTGCGCCTGGGCCTCACCATCCTCACAGGGAAGAATTTCTTCCTAATATCCAATCTATACCTACCCTCATTTTGTCCACTATATGTTTTTCACAATTCAATGAAAATTGAGTTTGAGTCGAGCTGCGCGGCATTTTTTTGGTTTCTGTTTGTGGGTGTATGTGGGGGAGAAGCAGCTCCATGATCTACTGTGGTTCTTCTACTCACATCCCAGGGTGGGGGTGGGAAAAGTGATGTCCCATGTGAGACAGTTCCCCTCACCAATGTCTCCTTTTGTGTCCAAGACCCATTTCAAAGTTAGTTACCAGCGGCTGATATTCACAATATGCCTGAGGTGGGAGAGCTTCCGCACTGATGGATGCAATCCTCATGGCTGTGAGAAAAGAAATACAGAGACAGGATTTATGTTTGAAAACACAGCGAATGACAGATCTATTATTTGCAATGGGATCCAGACTGGATCGTGCTGAGGCCACTGTTAAGTGGTTATGAATCAATGTATGTGATTATATCTCAGTTTTGCAGAGCTGCATTTAAATTACATGCACACACATCCATGTTTTAATACACAGACACACTTATGCAAGCCCATAACCCTCTTTACCTGGTAGCAGCAGCTTTAGTTTATAAAAAGAAGCTGAATAGACAGACCCTGTCGGTCTCTAGATCTGTATGTTTACATGAGCCAGAGTTCCCCGTGGTGTGGGGTGATAGGCAGTGATAGCCATTAAATTCAGTAATGGATATGCGCTGAGGCTGGACTGTTTCTATTTACAGCACAAACCCTGCTGTGTTTTATGCTTTGATAAGAACCCAACATAAATTACAGGGGCAAAACAGTTGAAGTTTCTCAGCAGAGAGAACTTCTTAGGCAGAAAATACCCATGTTAAAAGTGCTTTAATTTCTGACAAGAAGTGTAACAGGGAAGCCCTAGGATTTGGAACTGGCCTCAGCAAATTCAAATGAGAAGTAGAATATTGGGAAAACATAACACTGGCTAGAGGGAGATAAAACAAATTGCCAGGGGGAAGAGTGGGTCCTCCACGTGAACAACTTCTTCAGAAATGAATTACATTTTTTTGGAAAATACACTCAAGCCAAATGTAAATTAGTGGAATACACAAAGAAAACTTGACCTGTGTTAAACAAGAAAGCAGCACTAAACATTCTAAATCATCTCTTCTGGCCTCTAATCTGGCCAATGACATCCTACTGTGTGTTTGCATAAATACTGGCACAATGAGTTCTTGATCTCAGCTGTGGCTTGGTGGTATAATAATTAATAACAGAAATACATTGTAATAAATTTGGAAAGTGAAAATTTGTCTCCATACATAAGAATGAAAAAAGAATTCTCGGTATTGGTGGTAGATATGAATTAAAAATGAGGTCATTACCTTGCTTTATACACTGATGAAGAAGCCACCAGAAGTAAAGGACAGTTTAATTCAGCTTAATTTTGGAAGTGAAAGAACAGAAATCAATTTGTGGTCACAAACTTGAAACCAGTCTTTTCTCAAAAGGATTTAACAGAGTTTAAAAAAAAAAAAAAAAGTTCCTGAATTCAAATTAAACTTCAAATTAATGTCCTCAATTGTCCCCATGTAGACAAGTCTGTGGGCATGATACATCCGCTTGTCCCTTTCAGAGTCTCAACACTGAAGCTGTTTCCTCATCTCTTTCTGGTGATGATAACTCTGTCCTTTATCTCTAGATGACTCTTTTGTTAAATGCAGAATACATTCAATTGGATCCTTCTCAGTTTGATGAAATTTATTACTTCAGGGCTTAATATTTAATCTTGGCTTATGATTAGGAGGATGAATGCCGATAGAATGTTGTCTTCATTCTCCAGGAATGCTGAAGAGGTAAATACAATGTCTTGCTGAGCTTGGTTTAGACCACACCAGTTGTTGGTGCTACTTCGTGTATGTATCTTTCTAGAGAGAGAAATCTACTGCTGGAAGAACCCTTGTTAAGTTAGGGACAGAAGCATGGCAAAGGGACACTGACACAGGGTGGGTAAAAATCCTGGCACTGCGTGGTCTGCACCTTTGGAATTTTTTGCGGATTTGCTCCAGAGTGGAATTAGTGTTTGCAGGCACAGCTTGGATGATTTAAGGTTTTTATATTGGTGTTTCAAGTTCAAATTCTCTTTCTGTCACAAACTTCCTGCATGACATGAGAAATGTTAATCCTACCCAAATCCTGTTAAAATTCAGGAAAAATTAGCTATGGATACTGTTACCTGGTTTGGCCAGAGGAGATGATCTCCCACTGTGTGTTGGTGCAATATCTAAAAGACAAGAGAATAAAAAGAGGGACTTTCAGGACCTGTCTCTTACAGCTCTTTGTGCTTTTGGCTTTCATTGTCTAAGGAGCAAGTATCTGACTAAAATCCATGTGAATAAATACATCATGTCAAGAAAGCAGAGGGCTTTGGTTTTCCTTTTTATTCAACTGAGGCAAACTCCTTACTGGCTTCAGAGAAATCACATTGGGAACAGAATTGTTCCAGTTGTTACAAACAGGCGCTACTGGTGGGCTGCCATAGCTGTGCCCTTTTGAGTGCTTTCTAAAGCCTTCAGCTTTCACATGCAAATTCTGCTACTTGTATTTCCTGCTAAGATGTTGAAACATAACCTTGAATATTAAGTGATCAGCAAATGTCCTCTTTTGTTCTGGCCGCTGTTTGTACTGCATTATATTGCCTCTCTGGATTATATTTCAGTCCTTCCTTCAGAAGAAGACATATTAACTTGCTTCAAGAGACTGGAAAATTCAAGAATAAAATTCAGTTGAGACAGTTTAATGTAAAGGCACAATCTGTGGCTAACGAAATTCACAAATTGGGAATGCACAGCTGGGGAAGTCTCCTGGATGAACATCACTGCCTGTGTACCCTGGCTGTGTGACTGCTCTCGAGGTAGCTGCCAGTGGCCAGAGACAGAACTGGGGGTTGGAGGGACTTGTTCCTGTGTTCCCATTCTGGTCTCTGCTACCACCTCCACATTTACTTGGGGAATATGCTTGTGGTGCTCCGATCCCTAGAAATGTCTGTATACAGAGAGTGATGATGGGTTACAGGCGTTACTTTAATGATCTCCCCTTGCAGTCCCCACTGAAGTCCCTACAGGTGCTGTACAAGTCTCTGCAACAACAGCCTTGGAGCTAAAGGGTGGGGCTTTCACCTTCATCTGAAGATTGGAGAGAAGTGCTTGCACCACTAGATCCCTAAGACACTCATAAATCTCTCTTTCCCAATAGACAAGGCAGATGTACAGTGGGAAAGGAAAACAAACGAAAAGAGGAGTGAAGGGATTTGCCTGCTGTCACAAAGCAGTTCTTGGCACAGCCAGGCATGGGATTCAGGGTTTTTTTAAAGCCTTTCTCCTGTGCAGTGGACAATTCCTCCACTCTACCACTGTCCTTTCATGGAAATGCTCGTGTAAAACCAAATTATTTAAAAGCTTTAATTCAAATACTGCCTCTCTCCAAGTACCAGGTGATGACTCAGAATAGTAAGCTGTCATTTCTATCCCTAAATCCTGCATGTTCTGACAGTTCCAATACAAAAGACAGTCGCTTGGGACAAGTAGTTACAATGATTCCCATTCTTGACCACTTTTCATCACTTCCATGATCAGAGATGCTCTCTTTAACCCTGGCTCAGCCTCTGAATACTCCCTGCTCTTTATTACAGGATTTGGAGCTTGCTGAAGCAGCTTTGAAGGTGTATTTGAGTTAAATCACCTATAAATCCTACTTGACACGGTATCTATTTCAAGGTAGGGAAATATACACTTTAAAAAATCATTCAGAATCATTAGCTGGTGCTGGGAGAGAGGAAGTATTTCAATCAAAGCTTACAAGCATTTTGTCTGACATTAGCTTTTTGACAAGACCCCAAGGGCCCAACTTTCATATTTTTAGTGTCAGAGACATCATACAGGACTCAGAAGTCAAGATGAAAAATTCACTCATGAGAAAGATTTCTCAGAAATCATTGATGCAATGGAATAGGTGGAAATGGAGATATTTAGTACAGGTAAGTAGTGGACGGATGTGTCGCTCCAGGGAGGAAGATCTTAAGTCTGTATGTGTTGCCCATACCTAGTAGAAGTAGACATAATATAGTTTTATTGGTAATTTTTAAGAGTTACCAGGTCTCAGCCATTGTGTTGTGGTGTTAAGTATATTTAAAAGCCTCCATCCTGTATTTTTGCTATTAGTTCATGAATAGTTTAAGGCCATTGTATACTCTGCTTTGACCTTCTAAACAGCAGGTCAACAACAGGGAATCATCTTCCTCAACTGATTGTGTGATGAAACCAGTAACTCCTTTTGAAAATTAAGCATAATTTGAAAAGAACTGCAATTTGCAAAGGTATAATCAGAGGATTTGCCAACAAATCACTGATTCTAGGTGTAGAATTTTGGGGTCAGCACCTTTATTTTGGTGTATTGTACCATGCTGTGCCCTCTGGTGGTGCTCAGCAAAAACACCCCACGGTGCAGAGGCTGTAGGAATCAGCCAAATTCCTCTCTGGTGTAATGGCCTTGAGGCTATTCAGGATGCTGCAGGAATGAATTGTTTCTCTTTGACAGAAGTGAGTAACCAGCCCTCTTGTGTGCCTGGCAGCATCTGGATGTGCTGCTTCTGTCTGACTCAAACAATAGCTTGGGCACAGGAAAGCTGTGCTGAGGGAGAGGATACAGACCCATTGTTACCCTTCTTCTCTTAATCTTCCTTGTTTGGTACATTTAAAAAAAACCTTTGCAGAACTTCACAGTTATCACACAGCTGTCATGAAGCTGCTCTGAAGTTCCTTCTTAGCCCTGAGTATTCAATCTGCTGTCATTGCTTCACTGTGAGAGTGTGAACAAGCAAAGCAGATGAAGTGCCCTCTTTTTGGTAGGATACAGCTAAAAAAAGACTTATGTGGTGCTATTTGGGGATAGTTTCCTATGCCTTTCTTATGGTGTGGGACCAATTTAAGCATGACTGTTACAGATCAGTATGTACCAGTATCCATGTGTGAGCTGCAATGAAGTCTGAACATGCTGTTGCTGATAACTTGTTTGCCGTGGAGAAAACTGGAAAGAAGGAAGTTGGAAGCAGGGAAACAATAGGCCGGGTAATGCTGATGACTGAGAAGAGATGATAAAAACTTACGTCAGTGTTGCTTGTGTGCAGCTTTATGTTGAGTTTGCAGATTTGGAAGTCTTGCTGATCATAATATTGCACCCTTCTGTCAAACAAGCGCAGGAGATTTGTCTTAATCTATGTTACCTACGGCACCATGCAGTGGGGTCCAGTCCCTGCCCATTCTCTGCAGTGCCCAGAGTTCCTCCACTGATTTATGAACAACTGTCAGAAAAACCTTTCTCTTCTCGGTGCCACATTTGATTGTAGTTACTAAGAATTTGGATTATGTGCCAGGCAAGCTGTTGATGTAAGACACCCCTGTGCACCTGTCCACTTAGAAGGCTGATCTTATATTGGTCTTTACTTTAGGAAGTGGCTGCTGCAAATAATTTATTGGGTGCTGACAGCCTGTTCTTCCGTGTCCAAAATACCTCCTCCCTCCAAAGCCTGTGTACTGAGCATGGCAGACAGTGCCCTATAAATCATGATCAAATACAGCCATGCTGTGGTGATTCAATATGTGATTCATTAAGGCTGGAAGGGAGGAGGAGAGATGGGAAAAGATGGGATAAAAGCACTTTTCCTTAAGAATGCGAAATGTAGATCACAGATTATTTTCAATTAGATTTGCTGGCATGAGGCTTATGCATACAGGCAGGAACTGGTTGTCATGTGAACTGTCTGCTTTATTCACTGGAGAAACACTTAGATGTCCTCCTCAGGAGCTACTTAAAAAGCAGGTCTGTTTATCTGTAAAGGGAAAAATTATACATGTTGCTCTGCTTTTCAGCCCTAAGGTTATGTCTTCTCACCAAGTTCTTGCTAAGCATTTGTTCGTGAATCAAAAGATACTTAACAATTGATGAAAGCAATTAAATGATTTAACAGTGGCTGTCTGTGTTAGGTCTGTCTTTAAGGATTTTGGTGTCTCAGAAATTCTACACTGAAGGTTTCTGATGTGTGTCAAAGGACTTGATTTAAACTCTGATTCTGGGGCAGGGTGTGTGTGTAATGACACAGGAAAGGAAGTCTGTCTTTCAGTTCTGCTGTCTGAAGAGGTGTTCTGAAGACTCCACAGCTTTTGTTAGAGCTGCTTTCTTGTGTGAATGACTTAAAGGTTCAAAGAGTTGCTTACAGAGACCTACATCTGAGCACCTGCCCTCCCTCAGGAATGTCAGCCCAACCTCTGCTGATGATGACTGAGTAATCCCCCTGGGAAGTACAGAAGTCTGTGTGACCACTGTGAAAGAACCTGCCTAGCACAGGACCTGCAAGCCTCCAAGTTTGACCCCAAGTTGTGTCCTGGGAATAGTTTAACCCAAAGGTGTCCAGTTCTGGACAGATACAGAACCAAGGTCCAACATTAACAAAGCCTGGGGGCTATTCTGCTGTGGTAAGCTCTGTTTTTCCACAGGGTAGGAGTCCTTTGCACACTGTGCTGCCATTTACTGGAGATAAAGACTTTTGAGAGCATCAGCATGATTTGGGAGTCTCTAGGTTCCTACTGACATATGATAGTTGACATCACTGCCCTTGCTCCTCTGATAGACATTGTTCTCCTGAGACAGCAGGACCTGACCTACTTCGTATTGCCACTTTTTCTAGCATGACATGTTCAAGTTTACCTGTAGTCTGCTTTCTTGGCTTATTTTTATGTTCTAGCCTGACAGTCAAGAGTCACTCTACCTTTGCTGCTCTGCCAGCTTCTGTCTGAGCCCCACACTCATCCCCTTGCTTGTCTGTGGGACATCAGGGATTATCACATATCTATGTACCCATGGCAGCTGCTGGCCTGCTGATCATCCAGACTAATGGGAATGGCAGCTCACCTGGATGCCACTGGGGCTCTGTGGGAGGCCTTTGGCCCTCTCTCCCTTCTGTGCGATTACCATGGAGTCAGGGAGTGGATTCTTGCACCTCCAGAGCTATGGCTGAGCTACAACTCTAGAGTCCAGAAATTCTCCTCTGCATTTTGGCCATACAGGTGCTGTGCAGGTGATCTGTTCAGCATGCCTAAATGGACAGGTGGAGCTTGTCCACAAGCTCTACCAAGGTGGGGATCTGCATCTGTTCTTCAGTTTGGATTGTGCTTGAGCTTTCAAAGTGAATCTTTCTACAACCACACAGCAGTTCACATCATAGAGCAGTCCTGGACTGCTTTTGGATAAGCCATGACATCTGCACATAATGATCTAAACATTGACAGGCATCCTGTTTGTGGGCTAGGTTTAGGGCTAGAGTAGATCTCAACACTTTATTTTCCTAGATCCTCTTGTATCACTCCACAGTATCTGCTGATGTAGGCTTAGGCTGATCTTAAGGATGACTTTGGGCTGCAGTAATCCCTAAAGCCTAAGGTTCTATTTTAAATAGGGTCTGTTCTCAGATGTACTCAAAATGTTGCCTGTTATAAACTGTGAGAAATTGTCACAAAACTAGAAAGTAAGAAGATAAAAATCAAGAACTTCCAAATTCTCCTTGCTGAATCAGAATACAGACTTGAACAACTCAGAAAGATTGGACTCAGCTCTTCCCTCACTTGCACCATGTGCAATATTTTGCAGCAGCACATCCATGGTAGTTCTCAGGTCACCAAACTGCAGTGGTAGCACCTGCCCTGGGCTTGCAGTGACACAATGGGTATGTTCCTGCAGGGCCAAGGGAATCTCAGCTGGTATCAGAGAGGCTTTTCCTCAAGAACAACACATGATTGCCTTGATCACAGGTCTCTGCACCATTTTGGGTTGGCAGGTTCCTCTCTCCTTGAGAGGACAGTGAGGCTTTAGGGAGGTCACCTGTATCCTGAGCCTGCCATCCTTGCACAGAACGAGGGTCACTTCAGCCAGTGAAATAGGTGAAGGACCAGCCCCCCCAAAACTCAGGTCTATGTCAGTCATCTCTGGGGTGGAGGGAGCTGAGATTATTCTGTCAGGGAATTTACCAGGCTTCCCTGCAGCACTCCGGGGAACCTATGCAAAACAAACTGGCTGTCTTTGTGGCTGTGGGTGGACAGGAATCCCCAACATGAATTGTCCAAAGACTTCCAGCAAGGGAAAGGGCTCCTTCAAATTCCAGGCACCAAGAACAACTTTGAAATGGATAGTTTTCATCTGTGAGTCACTGGCACATGTCAGCTTGGGTTCCTCTCCCATCCCCAAAAGCTTCCTGGTACAGAATTCTAGCAACCTGCTGAGTTTCACGGCAAACCAGGCACTGCTTGTGTTCTTCACTGACACATGCAACGTGTAGCAACAGATACCAGCTGTAAGTAGGAGCCTTGTGAATTCCCAGGGCTCACTACATTCAGTCTCACTAGACTTGGGCTTATGGTCTAATTAGATTTATTAGAAGGTAAATGATCTTCTTAACAGAAAATGCAGTTTAAACTGATGAGGGTTTTGTATAAACACACAGGGGTTTGTATAACATTATTACCAAAGTTCTTGCTGTAGAAGCCAATATGAATATCTTTTCTAGTGAATCACTAGAAGGGAACGGATTATTTTTCTTGTTATTAATCAAAATATATTTCCAGTCAAATTGATTTGAGTGTCTCTGGCTATGAGCATCAAGATAATGGCTGTTACAAAATCAGGCATTCGAAAACCAGGCATTCTGCCTGCAGCCAGAACCTCAAGATGTGCTTCATGGACCACTTTTTAGTCTTGCGAAGAACTGTCAAGGTGGCGAGGCTGCTGGACCAGCCCATATGTAGCTCCAGGAGCACAAGGGAGGCTGTCTTTTGGAGCACTCCTGATATTAGTACTGCTTAAATGACTTTTAAAAAAATCATAAAGTATCCATGGACAGGTTTGTGCAGTGAGGCCCCTGTGTGCACAGGAGGTGGGACTGATTTGGAAGCATGCCATGCTCTTATCCTTTTGCATAACCATTCCTGACTTGTGATGTGGGTTTGCCTTTCAGCACTCAGTGAACCAGCAAGCAGGGAAGGCACCAACAGTTCCAGTTGGACCATTCCCATTGCTTTACCAGCCCTTCCCACGGATGTTTTGCATATGGGAACAGGAGGAGAGATAGTTTGGGATGGAAGAAGGGGTGGGTCAGGGAGAATGGCTGCTCACATGTGTTCTACACAGGAGAAATGCTTCTCCTAGGAAGACAGGAGGGAGGGAGGGAGGGAGGGAGGGAGGGAAGGAAGGAAGGAAGGAAGGAAGGAAGGAAGGAAGGAAGGAAGGAAGGAAGGAAGGAAGGAAGGAAGGAAGGAAGGAACTTCCTGTTGCTCTGCTAATAGATTAAAGAGTGTGCAGGAATGTTCCTGGGCTGGGAGCATGACTGCCTGTCCCAGTGAACTGCTGGAACAGTCTCTGGTGAGGTTTTGGCTGCGCTGCCCAGCGCTGCCCGGGGTCCTTCTGGAGCAGGTTCTGGCAACAGCCGTGTTCCCAGGTCTGTCCCCAGGGGCTGTTTGCATCCAGCCTCCCTGTTTTGAAGGGTGAGGGTGTTTACTGGCGGAGACACACTGTTCCCTGCCAGCTGGCCTCCATGCCCAGGAATGTTCCCAGGCACACTTAATTTACTTGTATAGATACAACCTAATGTTTCCAGTTATCATCTGTCCCTGAATCTCACAGCAGGGGCTGGACTGGCTGGGTGCTGCACACGAAGCTTTTTCAGCAGTGGCTTTTGCTGCAGAGGGTGTTAAGGCTTGTGCTGTGCACAAAGTTTGAAACTGGGTCAGGTTGTCTTCAGTGAGAACCCCAACACCACAGCAGCTTTGTCCCAGACATGTTCCTGCTGTAAGGGCTCCAAGCAATGCTGCTTTTGGGACTTCAGCAATGACACCCCCCCCCGCCCTTTATCCCTTCATGGTTATGCCTTTCAGTTCATCAGCAGTTCAGGCTGCCTTTCTGCATGTTCTTATTTACTTCTCATTAACATTATTTTGGAATTGCTTTTGAAAGCAGGAATTGCAACCCAAATGAACAGAGTGGAAAATTAACACTGATTCTATATGGATAGGATTTTGCTCCAATTTCCTATCATAGAATCACAAAATGGTTTGGGTTGGAAGGGAACTTAAACAGGTCTAGTGGAAAAATAGAATTTTTGCATGACAGCATCTCCTTTTGGATCACAAGCAATGAGCCACATCTCAGGGTGCCTAGATGGGTATGATTTCTTCATTAGTGATCTGAAGGAAAATAGAATGTATTTTTGGATTGTCATCTGCACTCTATTCAAAGACCAGAGGAATGCCTCGGTGGTATGATTTACAGTAAGCTGTTAGTCATAGCTGAGACAGTCACCGGATTTTTTGATGTGGGAGTGATACTGATATTTTGCATATTCTTTATTAGGTGTCCATAATTACACTTTCTTGTTGACATCTGACTCTATGCCAAGGCATACCAGACATTTTTTCTTATTTATTGTAATTGTTGGATTAAATTTTTAATTTTTGTAACCTGCATAGTGATATCACCTGCAGATAATGTTGAGGCAGACTCTTCCCACAGATGTGGTGGGAGTGAGTTGTCCTGGGGAATACTTACGCTAAAAGCTATTAGCTTTATTCCTTAGGATTAAAAAAAAACACAAAAAAACCCCCAAAGTTTTTATTGATCTCTGCCTGAAATGCATCTAAGAGCTGAAATCAGTGAGCTATTTTATATTAAAAAATCACCAGGTACATGGCATGGTAGCAGGCCCCTTGGACTCAGAGCTGCCACCTTCTCCCCTCAGCACTGTCAGAATAGGCATATCTATTCCCATACCCTTCCTCTGGATTTATTTTTTGTGGTTGGAAATAATCACCAAGTCTTGTGTTCTCAGAACTGCTCAGCTTGATGCAGGTGACTGATGTGCAAATAACAGACCTGTAGTGATTTTGCAGTACAAAAATGATCAGGGAGCCCTTCCTGGTCTTAATACTGTTATTTATATAAATGATGAGAGACTGTGGGTTTGAGGGCAAAGATGCTGCCTGATTTCTCCCTGGGAGCTGAACGTCTGAAATACTTATGGTATTAAAATCCCTGAATGCTCCAACTGAGCATGTTTCACCTGGATCCAAAGTGGCAGCAGTTCAGAACTGTTGCATTGCCCTTGCTTTACATTCAGATATTATATATCCCACCATAATATATATCCATATATGCCCATTTTGATCCAGTTTTCCAGCCCAATTTGGTAGATACAGTTCCTCAGTAAAGACAGAAACAGTTTCAAAACATGCTAAAATGCATATCTCTCATATTTTCTGAAGGGATGCACTTTATTCTCCTCTGGACCATCAGCTCCACAGTTAAATTAGCCACCTCTTTGAGAAGAAAAGACCAATGGCCTGAAGGAAAGTTTTATGGTTTAATGAAACAGTAAGAAAACAAACACTGAGTTCTTAATGAAAGAAATGAAAATGAAAAGCACACAGTAGTCAGTACTTTATGATTTATGAATTCCTTTCTCTTGCCCTTCAGAAAGCACATGTGTTCTGCAGTGGTTGGGCTGATCCTGTTGGCAGATCCTTCATTCAGTGTAATGATGCAGGATCAGGGATTTGGGAAGGAAACTGGGAATGGGAGTAGATGAGATCTGCTGAGATGTAGATCCAGCCTTCTGCTATCTGCACATAAAATCACTTGTAACTTTTCAAACTTCCATCTCCATTGGATTTCTTTGTCCTCACAACCCTCCTTGGCCTGCTTTTTTAGTGACTCACCTTTTTTTTTTGCCTGAAATAATTCACTGTATTCACTGTAGATGCTGCTTTGCTCAAGTCAAAGTTGTTCTTAGGTCTTTTTCCTGCTGTGCATCCCTCTGACCTACACGGTGACAGCAGCAACATTCCCTCTGCCTTTCACTGTCAGCCATCACAGCCAAACCAAACCCTTCTGTCACCTGGTTGTGCTGCCCTGTCCCAGAATTCCTACTTAGTATGGACACTGGAAGTCCACATAAGATAGCACCAATGTTAGTGACACTTTGGGAACCACACCAGCATGCTCTGGTGGTGACAACAAATATAACATGAGCTACGGTGTCTCACAAATATCAAACCAAACACTGACTACATATTTCTGTAGATGGTGTTTTGTGCTCAGCACCAACATTTCATCAAGGCACAATCTGTCGGTTTCTGTGGGTGAATTAATCACAGAATACAACAGGATCAGGAACACCAAAAACTTTTAGAAGCTCATTTCAGCATCACTTTAATAACAATAATAATTTCCAAATGATTTTATGGGTTTTCTACGTAAGTCACACAGGTAGGCTCAAATCAAAGTATTTTGACCTTAGTATGTTTGAGCTAAGCCTTTATTGATTGAAATCTTCACAGAACACATTTTCTCATGGAAATATAATTTTCTCCATTTAAAGCTGTATTTCTTACAGATGAAGTGAGTGTTCTTGTTCATTGTGAAGATAATAATACAGCCAATGAATTGCATATGCCTGAGTAATCTCCAAACACACAAGCCTAACATGGAATATAAATCTAAATGTCTTTCACATGCTATGCAAATTTAAGAGTCTTCAATAGGGCCGTGTTACACAGAGGAGCTGATTCCAGAAAAGTTTGAAAAAGCAGTGGAATAACTTTAACATTATTAACCCACATAAAGACTCCTGAATAGAGTACAAAATCACTCATGTTGATATTGGCTCCCCCTGGAAAGAAAAAGAGATCAAAGTTTTTTTCCCCCATTAAAATATTAGCCTTGAGTTTGTTTTCAGATCTTTAATGTAAAATTGCATTTACTTGCTATGTTTTCAAGACTGAGGCATTATTGTTACTCCAGTTCAGTAGGCGTTCTATAATCAGTTCTTATACTCCCATTTATTTAGCTCTTTCTGAATGGCAAGGAGAAGATTTTCCCCACAAAAATGGAGTGTCTTTTCAAAGGTGGAAATACCTTAAAGAATTGTGCCTTTATGATTATTCATAGATTCGTTTATATGGTTAAAGCCTCATGAAGTATTCAGAAGTGGTTTAATGGGTAAGTTGACACTGACTTGGCATAAATTGCTTCATCCTGATGCTTTGTTCATTTTCTGTTCTAGCATATTGTACTTTTTAGTGCATTGTAGTATTGAGTTACTCAAACAAGATGAGAATGTTCATTTCAACAAGAGTAGGACTAAAGTTTTTTCTGAAGAATATTACACATTGTCTTTTATTGTTACAATTTCAAAATGGTTCCCCTGTGTATTCTTGTCAAAACACAGAGATTTATAATGCATCTTAATGGGATATATTTGTTTAATATTGGCAGAGGAAAACCCAAAGTAACCCACTCTAATGCATCTTGAGTTTCTGCTTTATATCTTTGTCCATTAGGGACTACCCTGGCTCTGGGGTTTAGTACTAAAACTCTAGCAGTGAAGCACTGCTTCATTCTCAGGCAGAGCATTACATGGGGTGAGGGGGTGTGAAAAAACCCTTTTCCAGTCCAATTTTTCAATATCAAATTTCTACCTCCTCCACCTCCCAGGAGTGACAATACTTTTGTCTTAAACTGCTGGTGCTGCAAAAATCCAGGCCCCCCAAGTCCTGAGTGACACCAGCAATTCTGTTCACTCTGCTGAGAAGAAATGCTGTAAATTATCCTGGTTCCCCAGAGTGTTTACAGACAGCTGGAAAACCACTGGATGGTCCATTCTTCACAAGGCTTGAGAATTGAGGGGAAATATCTCTGCCCAGCCTTTGGCTCCATTTTCCTGCTTAGAAGAACCAAATTAGCTGATGTGGAGGGAATGGTGAGAGCCAGGATGGCTTCTCTCTGTCCTTCAAAATTAGGACCCTCTCCTGTGATCCTGGTGTTAGAGGGGAGGTCTTGCCTGAGTGAGGAATGCAGCCCAAAATGAGTTCCTTACTCTAGAACATTATTTGCTGTTGAGAATATTTACGAATGGACTTATTTAATGAAGTGATGTGTTGATCCTAAGAAACTGCTTTATCTCATCAACTCCACAGCACAGGAAATCTAATGTGAAGGTTTGGTCCCAGCAAAGTATGCTTGGCTTGAAGAAAAGAGTCACACTTTGGAAAAAAAGGAATAATGGAATGTTAAATTAGTAATGGCTTTTGCAGCTTGTTTGCAGTTTGATCTTTCTGTGCTGTAAAAATTATTTTAGTATTTAATTTCTGGGGCTTAATTTGTGCCTTTGCTTGGGTTATTTTTCAAAGAATTTCTTCTGCTTGGAAGAGTTTGTTTCCTACAACAGAATAGTATTACAATAGATGGTTTGCATTTGGCTGCCAGAAGGCCCAGCTGTCGGTAGGAGAATATGCTGCACAAGTGTGTAAATAATGTTAAGACTGTCAGGCTTCCTTGAAACCCCATGAAAACACAGCTTACCTCTCCCAAGCCTCCAATCCAGGAAAGCGATTCTCTTTGTACTACCTTGAATTGATAGGTCTGTTCACACACTCCAAAGTCAGATAAATGCTTGTCTGCTTAGATGGGTCAGAGTCCTCCTGCTGTGTCTGCTGTGGGCTGCAGGTCCTGTAAACCTGCCCAAACAACCTTTATATGAAGCCTCTTGGCATTGCTGCGGACCCCGACATGGGATCCGCACTTGGATCTGCACGGGATCCACTTGGACCTCAGCATGTAGTGCCAAGGCCTGGGCAGCCTGTGCTGGGTGTTGGCCACACATCCTGGCCTCCAGCCAGCTTGGTGAGGTTACGTCGATGCAAGCTGTGGGCGCAGCTTCAGGTGCACTCAGAGAGCTGGGAGTACGTGAGGATACTGACAAAAGTCACTTCTGTACCCTGTTGTGGGGTTAACAAATCTTGTTTGACCCATAGAGTGGCAGAGGAAGGGTTCTACCTGCTGACATGGTGCTGGCATCTCCATGCATTTGTCTTCTATTTCAGACATCCCCGGATTTGTCCACATATGAGCTCGTTAGGTTGCATACTGAGACTTATGAAAGGGAAGCTGATGTGTGGAGAACTGAAATGATTTGCATGGGGTCAGGAATGGTAGATCTGAAGACTGAATCCAAGTGTCTTGCAACCATGCCTGTACCTCAACCGCAAGGCCACCATTACTTTGGAGGCTATTTTCCTTTGACTCAAGCAGCTTTTGCAGCTGGCTGGCTTTGTAGAGCAGATCCAAGTCTCACTGAAGTCAGTGGGAGTCCGCTTATTGATTTCCAGCAGGCTTTGGATCAGTCCCACTAGGTGCATTTTTCCTGTACACTAGAAAGTACATGTTCCCTTTACCTGTCCCAGTTGTGTGTTAGGGAAGCTGTAGGGCTGGGGATTAAGGTTGTTTGTTTTACCTTGTAACACCCCTGGCAGCTCTGTGAAAACACTGATAAAAAACCAAGGTTATTGCTCCCATCTCCCCACTGGAAATTTCTGCTCCCTCAGAGCACAGCTACATAAAACAGCTGATTTGGCATTCCTGTGCTCAAGGGAAGGAATGGAAATACCTGGCAGGGTGGTGGGAATCAGTTATTGGAGGTGATGGAGGAAGGGCCACAACCTTGGAGCAGAGCTACTAGTGGTGGAAGAAGCTGTGCTGGATGCCAAAGCCACTGTTTCTGTGGCTGCAGCCTCTTTGAAGAGATGGGAACCTTTAAGATGTGGGTGGGAAGGAATCTGTTCAAGTGCTAATAAAATGTTATAATCAGTGTGATGACTGATCACCCAGTTAACCAACAGCTGTATGTCAAAATGAGCTTTAGTTCTCCAGGGTCAGCAATATCCTCTGCCATTGCCCCAGACTGCAAAAATGTTGGGTGGGAATTCACTGCTGGTTTTTTCCCATGTTTCCCCACCTAAGCTAATGCCTGTGGCTAGCACAGGTCTTTCTCGTGAGAACATTTTGCTACGTTTCATAAACAAAGATAAAGTTTGGATGTTTTGCAAACAGCGTCTTGAGATTAGGGCAGTTCAGGCCTGGCCAATTAGGCCTAGGGGGAGGTTTCTGGCTGACCAATCTGGGTGACCTCTGAAAACTCTATATATACGGAAATCAAAATAATAAAGGCACTTTTCTCTCTTCTTGTCTGAGAACCTGGGTTTTCTCTCAGCTAGTGGCTCAACAGCGACAAATGCCAATTTTTCTTAGCAGCCTTGTTTCTGCCCATGAGGAAGCTGATTCTGTTCTTTATGAAACCAGTGCCTTCTGTGGAATGGTTTCCTGAGGTTTTCTCTGTGAAGGAGGAAGAAGGTTGAGCAGAGCTGAACACAAACTAGATGTGCACCAAAACCCACCAAAATTTTAGTTGTATTTCTGTTGACTGTATTTGGCTTTTGTTCCCACCCAAAGATTATTGAAATAGTCACTTAGACAAGGTTGTCTAATGCAACTGCAGAGGCAGAGCAGTCATTAACTTTATTTAAAATCATACACATAGGTTAAAACAAAAACATGCTCCTGGCAGGTTTTCTGCCTCTTTGCTGGTGCTGCTGAGCACCCTGAGCCTGGATTCACCCAGTTTGCATTAGATTCTTAGTTAGTTGTTCAAGTGGAGACCTTATTCCTATGTGGGCCTGGGAGCCCCTGGTAATCAGTGAGGAAAAAGTAATTATTTCCCAAAAGCAATTCAGAAATTTAGATAGTATCTAAGTACCAAAAGTCTTCGTGGTCCTGTAGGCATTTCTACTGAGTGAAAGGGGAATTCAGGGTTGGGAAGCTCCTAATTTAAGCAGTTTAGTGCCTGAAGTTAGAAGAGATGGATTTGTGTGCTGGTGACCAGTGCTTTCTCATGGACCTCACAAAACTTTCATGGAGCTGCTTAACTACAGATATGTTGTTTAATAAGGAAAAAAAACCTGTGGGAAAACAAAGAATATCAATAATCATGCATACTTACAGCTGGCAATAAAGGTTTTGGAAAAAAAAAACCAGTACAGCAGCTTGTTGCCTTTGAAACTTAATGCTATTAAAATGTCCAACATGAAGTTGCTATTTTTAAAATAGCAGTTGAACGAAATGCACGAGATTAATAAGGAGCTAAATTGAAACCATGTTGGTTCATAGGTAACACAGACAAACACCGAGTTAATGGGGAGGGCTGTGTGTGCGCTCCAGTTTGGGCCACTGCTTGTTTGGTTTTTGTCTTGCTTAGAAAGCAGAAGGGGGTAGAAATACTAGGCTGTGAAATATCTTATTTCCCTTTTTAGGCTGTTATTCAGTCGAGTTTATTAAGCCTTCAGAAACAGCAGTTTATGGCAAGTTAAGAGACCATCTACCACTCCAATACATAGGGAGTTGCTGATACAGACTGTTCTCCAGCAGAAGTGGACAACAGGTCTGCCCATGGAAAAGCCTTAAACACAAACAAGGGGATATGTAGCAGTCATGTTGGAAATAGAGGTTTGAGTATTGACCTATTGGCCTGGAAGGGAGAAACCATCTGACAAAGGTGTCCAAGAGAGCTGCACGTCTCTGTCTTCGTTGTTGGAGAAGATGCAGCTGGGAATAAACAATTCTTGTCCAGCTAAAAAGCAGAAGAGAGGACCTGCACCTCCAAGGAAGTGCACACAAATGCACATAGAATTTTGTTGCAAGGTGACCACAGTCTCATGTTAATAACCACAGAGGCCAGCCCAGAGGATTCAATGAACTCAAGTTCTTGATATTAGATAAAAAAGGGAGATTGAGCAGGGAAGTAACGTGTTGGTAGGTTGGACCCTGGAGAAGAACTTTGGTTTCATTGGCACTGCTATGACCATTTACAGGATGTCAAAATCTGTCCCACTGACTGCAGTGGATTTAGGATGATACATGCCAGCAGCACGAAGTCCGACATGGCTTTTACTTTCTCCCAGATTATTAATTTTGTTTTAAAGTCTAAAAGGACCTGCCTGGGAGGCAGTAACAGAAGAATGAGTACTGGAGGACCTTGTTAGTAGCCCAAAGGAGAATATGCAGATAGTGGCTTGGTTCATGAATTGTTGGCAGCAGCAGTGAATGTGACCAGCAGGCAGTGCACGGAGCTGTGTGTGGAATAATCTGCTGTAAATAAATGGCACAATGAATATTTATATTAGGGAGATGTCTGTAAAATATTAAAGCAGTAAATGTAGAAAAGAACTAAGGAACTCATTGGAACTGAAAGACAAGATAAAGCTAGTAGGAGAATTTCTGCCCCAAGGCACTCTCAGTCAGCTCCAGCAATGGCCTCAGTCTCCCTCCATGCCAATATGACCTCCACACATGTTTCCCATAACCAGGTTTCTGGCTGTTCTTCTGAGGATATTTGATTTTCAGTTGAACCCTGCATGTCTCATAACAAGCTCTGGTGTCGCTGTTGAACCGCTAACAGAGAGAAGAGGTCCAGGTCTTGAGTGTGGCAAAATGTGTCTTTTTATTAATTAATTCCAACTTATTTAGACTTTCAAAGGTCACCCAGATTGGTCAATTCAAAACCTCCCCCCCCCAGGCCGACTGGCCAGGCTTGAACCGTCCATATCTCGAGACACCGTTTCAACAACATCCAAACTTTATCTTTGTTTATAAAACACAGGAAGGAGAGAGAAAAATTTCTCACGGGAAAGGTCTGTGCTCATCACACTCTGGGTCTGTTTTGTGGTCATGGTTTGTATTCTATGAATCTTATTTCTTAGGTGATGGAGATTTGGATAGACTCAGTGATGAGAACTTTGGGGAAGGCCACAGATATATGGAGAGGGATCTGCTAGTGTTTAACAACAGAACATTAAAATCTTTCCAGTTTACTGCTATGATCACTCTGAATTTATATATGAACAAATTACATAGGTTGCAGAGCTTCAATAACTTGAGCTCTGCAAAACATCCACCTGAATGACAATAACACAGGTGCCAACTGCCCGATGGCAACACTGCTAAAGAAATCTTTTTTTTTTCTGGCCAGAGCTGTCCACTATTAAAGAAAAACAAACAAAACCCTCACAATTTTAAATGTTAGAGGAAGAAACCTCAATTTTTTCTCACTGAGCAGATACCCCATTTTCACAGACACTGACTTATTTACTCAAACACCTTGGAGTCTCAAAGTGGTTATTTGGATGTTACATGTTATTGGTAAAATTGGTTGTAAAGTAGAAGTTTCTCTATTGAAACAAAACCTGAAGTTTCAAAATGAGTCTGCACACCCCATTGGGAGATCAGACACTCACTGAGGTTGGAGTGTGTTGGGAACTCACTGCATAGGGAATAGTCTGAGCAGTTTTACTTTGGATGCGTCAGAACATTTTGATTCTGAAATTTGAAAATATGACGTTTGATAGCAGTGATTTTCTGTTATCATATCGTAAAGTGTAACAGTGTAATGCTCACTGGGGTGTAACAGTCTGCACACATGGTATATATTAACATTTGTTTTCATGTAATGTATGTATAAGTTGAAGCAATGAAATACAGTGATATGGTGAGAATAAAACACATGAGTTGAGATTAACTTGAAAAGTTAAAACATTCAGCTGTAAAACAATTTGGTTTCACAAAAAATGGTCTTTATTATGTAAAAACTGCTACATCAAACTGCTCCTAGCTTTCAACCAAGTTTCATTATTATAAGTGAAACCAACAAATGCCCAACAATTTCCATTGTGGCAGCCTCTAATGTTGTTTAACTTTTATCGTGAGTGCTGAAATCATCCATGCTGAGGGCTGCTGCAGGCTGGGTTCCCTTGGAAATGATTGGCAGAAATGCTCCAGCAATTTCTGAGGCTGAGCACAGAGAAGAATGCACTATTTTGCCTATGTTAAAACACTACAGCTGTGTCAGAGAAAAGCATTTAAAAGGGTATTGGGATGGCTTTTTGCCTCCCAAGTGTCTGCCCTGGTCTGGCCAAGGTGTGAACTCGTGTCATGTTCACTCCTCTGCGTGGCTCAGGAGCTCTGATGGCTCAAGGAGGGATTGGTGGAACCAGGGACTTGTGTCTGTTTTTTTATTTCACATTTGCTGCTCAAATACATAGGCAAGGTTTGGAAGGAACAGTAGCTTCAAGTACCTTGTGATCTTAATTGATCTAATTAGGTAATTGTGCTTTTCTGGTAAGGGAAAACCACCCGATCTGCAGAAAAGTCAGTTTGGTATGTGGAATATCTGCTGTTCTTTCTATTCTGCCTTCAACCTCAAGTCCACATTTTGAGGCATGGTGAGATGATGCTTTCCTCCATGCCAAAGCAGAGCCCACGGTGCCAGAGATCTAATCAGGTGGTGACCCCAAGGACTGGCAGGGATGCTTGTGAACATGGAAAAAGTAGTCCTCCTGCCTCTCCCAGACAAGTGGCTGGCCAGAAGTAAGGCTTCAAATAAAAGCAGGGCTGAAGTACATTTGTGCTAATGACAAATCTGTCAGCCAAGGTGCAGATACTCCAAGAATACATGTGATGGGATTATGTGCATGTTGCTAATTCATTTGACATAGCTGCTCATTTGAGTTTGGTTAATTACGATGGATGATCGATTTTGGCTGGGAAGTGGCATCACTGAACCCAAATTTCTGCTAGAAGTGTAAGAAGTTGTGTTTCCTGGGCTGCTGGGTGTCAGGAGTTACCTCAGAGCACCCGGCTGGGGTCTGTGAGAGCAGCAAGATGCAGGTTGTCACTGCTAACACGGAATGGGGTGGGTTGTCAGCCCTGCTGCGTGAAAATCTTCAGAACCCATTCGTGAGGGATTTCTCCTTGTTTTGGAGCAGCAGCACTACTGTTCCCTGCCCGGCTCTGGGTGCCTGGGCATAGGTCTCTGTGAGGAGAGGAGGGGGCTCTCTGAGGCTGTGAGCAGAGGAAGGGGCTGCGTAGACTGTGAGGAGAGGGGGGTAGGGGTCTCCGAGGCTGTGAGGAGAGATGGGGGGCTCCTCCCTGAGGCTGTGAGGGGAGGACGACGCCGCTCGGTTTGTGAAGAGAGGAGTGGGATCCTCCCTGAGGCTGTGAGGAGAGAAGGGTCTGCCCGGGATGTGAGGGGAGGAGGGGGCTCTCCGAAAGCCTGAGGGAGGCAGGGCCTGCTGCCGACGGCTGCCTCCCGCAGCCCCACCCCAGAGCTCCCCGTGGTGCAGCATATGCAGGGAACTAACAATATCTGAAGGACATTTAATAAATTCGTCCATTTTTTGCAAATTATTGAAATCCTGTCTTTCAAAAATGTAATAATAATTTGTTTGGCTTATTTCTATTAATAATTTTTGCTTAAACAGGCATCAATAGTCAGATACTTGCTGTGAGTGCATTTTCCTGAAACCTAATTTCTTGCACCCAGAGTGCCTTGTGGGAATCTCAGCGCCATCCAAGCACGAGCTCCTGTCTATAATTCAGCTTCCTGAAGGAAGGACAAGCTCAGCTCTCATTTGTTTGCACGCATCAGGGCTAACTTTCTCTTTTGGGCTCCTACGTTGTCCCAAGGCACCTGCCACTCCTGCCCAGGCTCTCTCGTATGGCATGGAATGTAACCTGGTGTCCAGGGCAGGCTGCTAATTACATCTTTAATTTTATTGTGTTTAGGGGGAGACAGATATCCAACCTTTCCTTACTTCTAAGTATGGATCTGAAGAAAGGCAGATAAGGTGTGCTGACAGATGGGATGGCCCGATGGCAAATTGCCCATCAGGTGAGTAAAACCTGCGACTGATGAGCCCTATGAAAGGGTGACTGTTACTAGAATAATGCATGTGGATAGATAAAAGTGTATATTTACATATATTACACGCATACACATATATGCCTTTGTTTCAATGTGGTGTTCATAGCATCAGTTCTAAAACGGGGCTAGAAAAGAAGAAAAGGTGTGTTTTATATTATTCCTGTGTATACACTTTCTTACCTAATGCATTCTTTATTTTCTCTGGGGCCTTCTTAAAGAAGTTGCTAATTTATAAGAAGTGCAACTTACAAGAAACTTACAAGATGGGAATCTTAATAGTGTCTTGCAATGCCTAATTTTGGTGATAAGTTAAAAACCCCTGCACTTTCTGGCACTAAAATGAGCTATCATTTTACAAGAAATAAGCTATTATTTTACAATAAGAAGATAAAAGCTCTTAGCTGTAAATATTGCAAAAATTATTTTAAATTTGAAAATGGTAAGCTGTGGTTTTGTTAGTTGCAAATTGCTGAGCTCCATAGCTTTGAAAGGGGAAACAACTGATTTATATCAGTTGAAAATCTCTCTTTGATTTCTTGATGTTTTATTCAGAATTCTTGGATCATCAGTACATTAGAAATCACTGTGATGGATTTACTATAAATATTCAAGTTTTGCGGTGCATTATTCCTTGAATAATCCCATTATTTTCAGAGGCTTAAAAGTACTCAAGAGCACCAATTCCCCTGGAAAGAGGAAATACTGATCAGACTTGAACTATGGTTATGGGGAGTATGACCACAACCTGCTTTCCAGTGTGGTGACAAGCTGAGCTGCTGTAGCACCAGCTGTGCTCCTTGTTCTGTGTGCTACTGTTTGCCAGCTGTGTTGGGTTCAATACAGCACCTCTTGGAATGAGTAGGAGCCTTTCCTCTGACTTCATCAGGCATTGGATGTTCAGGGACCTTAAACGAGATAAAATGGCAGCTATTAATGTAGCCTGGCCTTCTTCCAGCTTTAGTTATTGCCTGTGGTGCTTATACAACCAGTTTGGTATATAATTTTCTCTCATTTCATAGAAAAGAGAATAACTCAGAGCCATGCTATGCCACTCGGTATTGTTTGTGTGTTGTCACTTATCTTTTGTATTCAAAGGAGCTAAATCCAACAGCCATCTAATTACTGGCCCTTGCTGTACGAGTTGTTGTGCCCAAAGACTGCCTGATACCTTTATATGACTGACCAAAATGATTACAAAAGTTCAAATCCTTATTCACACTCTCTTAAAATGCTAATTTTTCAGAATCAGGACAGATGTTTCGTGCTACTGGAAGAAAAAACCTGCAAAACCTGGAAAAACGGTAAGATCCAGTTTTGGTACTGATGATGTTTCAGAAATGGAGTTGGCTGAAATATTTCCAGTTTTATGATGCTGTCAGTTTCCGTGAAGTAGTTTGTACATTTTTGCATTTGCAAGATTTGAAGAGGGGAGGCATAGTTCATCAGGAGCAACCAAGTGTCACAGGCACATGAGTTTTGTATTGTAGATGCTGAGTGTGTTTCTGCACTAGTGACTGAAGAAGGCAAGATGTCCACCACCTGGATTTGGGTAGCTCTCATCACACCAGGAGTTTGTTCCCATTTCTCTCCATTTCCACCAGCAGTTTGTCCTGCTTGCTGAGTTTTTTCCCTCAGGTTATTTGAAGCAAACAGGTGTTTCCCATGAAGCCTCAGTGCTTAAGGCTCTAATCGCTGTCTCTGGCAAATGGATCCTTTGTTCTGTCTGGAGGATTAATAGAGGGTTAGGTGCTTAAAAAAATAAACAGTGAGTGCAAACAGTGGGGAGGAATAAAGCTGCATGTGGCTGATGAGCAAGGTGATGTCATTTATTTAGCAGAACTGAGACAGTAGTCAGAGATGCCATGAGGGGAAGGCTCCTTTGAAGGAAACAGGAGAGTTGTGAGGCAAACCACAGAGGAGCTGTTAGTGGCCAGTGGAAAAAGGTTGTTGAATTTGAAGCCTTGCAGCTCAGGTGCAGTGCAAGAGAATAGGGGCTCATTGTTAAGGCAAGGATCAGCGTTCCCTTTTGTTCCTTCCCCTGCCCCCTCCTCCTCTGGCACTAGAATAATAATATCTTGTCACTCCTAAGACATGCTGGCATAGATTGTGTTCACTGATGGATGCTCAGTCAATGGTCGTACTAAAATGGTTTGTTTCTGTTGATGTATGTCTTTGTAGGCTCCTCTAATGGGAGTGCAAATAAATGAACCCATAGCAGGGATTTCTTTCACCGCAGTCCAGTTTAACCTTTGAGTGTCTCCCTGCCAGGAGTCACTCCAAATGCTTCACTGCCTTCCATTGTTTCTGCCTTTTGCTAGAGTTTCATGTATTCAATTTGCTGTCCAAGTGCACAGGCAACTTGCTGTTTGTGGATGCAATTAATTTTTTATAATGAGTATTCAGTAAAACGAAGCTGAGAAATTAGGATGGGCAGTCAAGAAAGGTAAGGGCCTAATGTCCACTGAGACAGTTAAAAAGATTTCTCATGATTTCCCTGGGAACTCTAGAGGTGATGACAAGCTCTTGAGATTCATTTCTTTGAAGCTGTGTGCAAGATCTGGTTTGTATGATGTTTTGGATCATCGAACTGGAACATTTTTTCTGTCTTGAGTTCTCACAAGTGTATAAGCACTGCAATGGTACTTTTCCTCAAGGCACTGGAGCTCAAAGACATCTTCAAAAAATACCCAGAATGAGTATATTATAGTGATAAACAAACAAAACAAACAAACAAAAAACAAAACAAAAAAGCTGTTACAGAGAAGAAAAGCCCTAATGTATTTATTCTCTGGAGATTTTTTCACCATAAGTATACGGGAAGGAGAGTTTTGAAAGGAGGTTAATGTAGTTTGCACATCTCTGTTCTAGACTTTGAAGTGCTCATATTTGTCACAGTTTGCCTACACCACTAGAAGTGCCATATTCCATAATCCCACATTTTAAAGAACTATTTCATGGTCACTGACCAAACTCCATTTCTTCAAATCTCCACTGAAAAATGCTTCCCCAGAGATTGTACACCAGCAGTAAAGAGCTTGTGGTGAAGATGGAAATGGAAGGTGACAGGCCTAGTGCTGTCAGTGTAATTTCCGTTGTCATTTGGAAAAATTAAAAAATTGAAGTTTTCCCTCCATTTCCCTTATCAGACAAATCAGTAATGGAATAGGATATGCTTGCATGGAGAGAATGTGCACACAGCTACAGAAATGCTAACCAAGTGCAGAGATATGATATGATCCATGTAACTTCCTAATAAGTTGTGTGTTGGGACAACATTCTGTCATATCATATATCTGGACTAAAGACAATTAAAAAACCCCACTTCTCCCACTTCAGCCTTTGGCATGTAGGAGATGCGAATGCCAGATTTTGCCAGGAGACCCAAAAATTGGCAGAGATCATCCCTTCCTGAAATGCTTCTTCCGATTCTTGCCTATTCTATCAGGAGTTTTCAATGCAAATGTACTCACTGAGGGAGAAAATCCTCTTTTTCAAATATGCTATTTATTTTTCAGCCTATGTGTTTGCTGACCCTGCTAATAAAGTGCTATTTAAAAGCTGCATTCTAGAGGAACATTGTCCCTCCACCCCTTCTGTTATGTGTTTATTGTAGTGAAAATGTAAGCACTTTATTGAAAGGTTGGCCATGAGGACACTGGGACAGAACATCCAGTGTCTCCATATCATTCCTTCATTATTTATGGTTGTAGCGTAGTAACATGCAGCACCAGATGTGAGTAAGAAGAAGGGGTGCAAAAGAGAACTTCAAATGACTGTGATGAATAGTTGAAAGTGAACAGAGGGGCTTTTAAGACTCCTTTAAAAAAAGCCTAATGCTCTGCTTCCCTAAGCAGCAGGCTACTGATGATGGAAAAGTCACAGACATACCTGCAGAGATTTGGGAAGCTCTTGTTTCAGTAGGTCTTTATGGCAGCTAAAAAAGTAGAATTCCTGTGCTCCTGCGAGCTAGGTTGGTGTGTCCAATTTGCTTTTCTCCTTTCCATTTTGCTCTGGAAGGACAATGTACAATGACTTGGACAGTGCTGAAACCCAAATTGTGTCTCTCCCTAGTTAGCCACCCCTCCCAGACCAGGCCCTACTTGTGTCAACTACTTTTCCATACTTGAGCAGTGCCATCTCAAGAACTGCTGTTTCCTGGCTGCATTTCTGGTTCTGATGGCATAAAATGCCAGGTGCTGCGAGCCCTGAATCTTCTTTGCCTTATCAAAACAAGTGGTGACATTTTCTTTGACAGGCACAACCTGCACTTTCCTAATGGCACCCTGGAAATCCAATATTAGTATAAATCAGGAATGAAGAGCCTTCTGTCCTCTTCCTGCATCAACCTGTTTTATAACAAGCTTTCTACAATATTCTAAATTCAGGCTTTTTTGGCTTTTCCCACCATCAAACTCCTTGATTAAATTTCTTTTTTTCCTTTTTTGGCAACATGATTTGGAAAATTTGGCAAAAAATTCACAGAGGGAAAGGGTTTTTTAAAGGAAGTCTTGAAGCTTTTAAGTGAGTTGTTTGAGCACAGCTAAAATAGTGCTCAGAAGAGTGGAATCAAGCAGCCTTTGTGTATGTGGAACTCTGTGGGATCTCATCTCCAAGGGGATGCAATGTGTGGATACCAGTGTTCTGCTGATGCTGAGCCACTGCTTCATGCTGTGTCCCCTTGGGCTTTTTCCGTTGTGCCACTTCCATAGCCTCCATGGTAATGGGTGTGCTTCAGGATGAGCCCTGTGTGTGGGTGAATCCTGGAGGTGAGGGGGAGGCGGGATCTGTGGGGGCCTGTGCTGCCTTATGGGCAGCAAGGCATGTAAAACATGGTGGGTACAACCAGCCAAGCATCAGCACTGCCTTAACTGAGCATTCCCTTGGTTTGTGCTGATTGCATTGATAGAAATGTGCCCTCAAAGAGCTTCAGCTCCTAAATTAACACAGTTCTTGTGAGGGTGAACTCACTTCCAGAGCAGGCCACACCTTGTCGCACAGGCCTTTAGGAAAGGGTAAAGCAAATAAGTGCCATGGGGCCGAAATCAGAGCGATGGTTGATGGAGCCCCGATGGGGAGAACAGCCAAACAGCCTGAATGGAATGTCAGTAAGCATGGAAGCTAAAAATACACATCTCAGACCTTGAGGACACTCTGGGGACTAAGAAGCTATATTGATACTAGACTTCAAAAGTTCCAAATAAACAGCAGGATTTTCCCAATGCACAGAAGTACACACTTGTGATGTCAGAGCAATATTATTTCTGCACTGCAAAACCTCAAGGCGAATGCCTTAAAAGCCAGTCAAGATAAGTTGCTCCTTACTTAATTTACATTTATAATTGCTCTTATTTTATTTTTGTATCTCAGAAACTTAGTTTTATATTATTACTGTGAATCCCAAATGCACATATTTCTGGAGATAGCATTACTCTCTGTAGGGGAGAGAACATGGCTTATATGAGAGCGAGTGATCTTTCAGAACATTAACATTCATTCTATGCTAGATGACCTTGGACAAGTAAAGTAGGAATGATTACGTGGATTTGTTTCATGAGATATTTATCAAGATATGAAAAATGCTGGAGAGCCTCTAAAGCCAGACATTTCCTGGATGCTCCTCATTCTAAGTGCTTGGAAGAACAACATGTCCCTCGTTCCAGTGCAGGTGGCTTCTGAGTTCTCAAATGCTGGGTAGGCTTTTTCTCTTTACTATAGACAAATGAGGACTGTAGATGGCATTGCCTGGATGGAAATTGCTGGAAATAGGTGTAATTCTGGTTTCTCCATCTGTGTTACACCCAGGAGTTACTATTGTGGATGTATTTTAACTCAGTTAGATTTGTCTAGGACAACTTGGAAAGATTGGAATGTAGGGAGAAAATACTTTGTATGTGTGTCCTTTTGGTCTGATAGCAAAGCTCAGATAGAACTAAAGGCATGAAAAATACCATGAAAGAAAACCAAGTTTACAGATTTTTTTTAATAGTAGACAGAGCCTGTGGTATATATTTTTATGCCTTCCATGGTATAAAAATCCTTGAATAAGGGTTGTAGGCTGAATTAATCAATGACTGTAGCCTATGTGTAGATCAGACTGCTGAATTGTAACGGTACTCTCAGAGGTAAAAACCCCAAGCACTGATCTAGAGGAAAATGAAGAGCTTGTTGTGTATTCGTGATAAATGCCAGCCAAATCACATGTACTTTTATGAGTTTGTGAGTGGCAGTTGGCTGCTGCTGGAAGAACAACCACACCCAAGGCAGTACAGTTTAGGCATAGGTTGATCTGAATTAAAATAGCAACCTGCATGTCTTCATGCAAAAGCTTAATTCTGAGAACATGAAACTCCTGTTCTACATGTGCAGGGAGCAGTGTTGTCCTTGTGTGGTTGTTTGGGTGTGTAAGGGAACAGCCATGTTTAAGGCACAAGGAGAACGTCACTTCAGTGCATTATATTTTAGACAACACCACAGTCCTCAGAGTATGAGTAAAAATGCCCTCTGTAACCTGATGTGCATTTTTAATACAACCAAACTCTCTGCCTGAGGACGAAGCTCAGAAACATTGCTGAGCATTTCTGTATGTTTCCCACCCTAAAAACTCCCTTACTTAAACTTCTCATTTCTGCGCGCAGTAGGATGTGAGGGCTCTTGTAGTGCTCTGTAGCACTAAGGGGAGCTGCTTTTAGAGCTGGATTTGAGCTCTGTTATTGAGAACTCCTTGGAGGGCTGGGCACTACAAAGTGGGACATTGAAAGCCAGGTGCTGGAGAGAGGGAAAGTGCTGCATGAGCAAGAAGTGAGCTTATAAATTAGAATTCAGCTCAACATGTTTGGAGCCACATAAATAGCTTAGGAGTTAGGAAAAGAACACCCTCAATAATTCAGAATTACAGCCAAAGGGGAGGGAAAACATGATGCTTTCTTACTGTGTGATTTACGTGTCAAATAAGTTGGAATTAGTCACTAATGTGAAGTGGGTTTGGAAAGATTAATAACCCTTACCGAGCACTTATTGTATGATGACCAGCCATAAATGTTCTTTGAGCGAAACAGGAAGTAGCCAAATCCTTTCTCTCTGGAGATGGGCAGTGCTAGTGCCCACTTTGAATTCTGGGGCTGCCCACTTTCAATTCTGCTTTTTTCTTGGGGTGAGGCTATGGATTGCTCATGGCAACTTGGGCATTTCTATTTGGCTCAGAAGATACGTGCTGCAGATGGGCCTGTAAAGGGATGGGATAACTGTGTGGAACTGGGAACTCCCACTTGCCTGGCTCATATCATTAGCAGTGTACAGTTCTCTCCTTGGAATGGGCACATTTGCCCAGAGAGGGCATAGAAAAAGTGTGAAAATGCTGTAGGTTGCAAACTCTATATTGTTGCTGTTCATGATCTGACTATTTTGGTCCTGAAAACCTTTTAAGATCTTTTTCCTACTTGTTGTGGTTGTTTGAAGTGGAAAACATTCCATTAATGGCTAAAAATTCTGTTCTAGTTGATGCTTTGCCCATTTGTATTTGCGTCAAAACCAGTATGACTTTTGATTTCTTCTGAGCATCTGTCAGCTGGTGACCCACCACACCTTCTCTTGTGTCGCCTGTGTAAACCAGTGCTGACCAAAGCTTCAAAGAGTGACTTCCCTCCCTGTAGGACTCTTTCTCACACTTATTTCCAATAAACTGCCATCTTTTCAATTTTCCACAAGCAACATGTAATTGAGCAGTAACCTCAGTGTATGAAAATCTGTGTGGCAGATGAAAATAACATTAAACTGGGGGCAACTGGAGTGCAGTCATGGAGTGTAAAAAGCTCAGCTCCCATAGAATCTCTTTTGTGGATATTTAGAGTTTAAGAGAAAAAAACTGCTCAGCTGTTCAATGGAGGTGAAATTCTTATCAACCCAGGAAAGAGGGAGAGCTGTTTGAGGTAACAAATTGTTGAGGAGGTCTGGCTAGATCAGCCAAGTGTGAACAGCCTGTAATTCCATCTGGACAGTCAGTTTTGCTTAGGTTGGTTAAAGGAGATGTGTCCCAGAAAATGCACTCTCCATCAGACATAGGGAGTCCTCTGCATGGCAGAGAAAGCTACTGCTGTGTCATAAAAAGATATATTTTGTTTCATGCTGCCTTTATTATTTTAAATGATTGTTTGGCATTGTTTTGTTACCTGAGCTTACTCAGCTGATATTTATAGCAGCTTTTTGCTGCAGACTTGCTGGACAAGATGTAGTTACTTTGCATAAAACATCCTGGTGGGCTGAGGCACAATACTGTGATGGACCTACACTCAGCACTTGTTCTACAAGTCCATCCTTAGAAATGTCCAAGGTTTCCCTTCCCTGAGAGTGCACCAAGGAAGTTGTTGTGGTTGCTGGGAAGCCAGGAGTGGGGATTAGAAGTTATACCTGGTCTTTTCAGCTTGGCTGAGCAGGTCTAGAGAGCCAAAGTAGTTCCTAAGCCAAGAGTCATGTGTGTGCTCCACAACTGTTGCCCAGAGAAGTGGTTCCATGTGGCTCTTTTGCCTTTTCCAGCATGGGAACATTGCCTGCTTGCTTTCAGGAGGACCTTTGAACAAGCTAGATTATTCACATGAAAATCAAGTGAAAATCTTCTTAGTTCAGGCTTACCTTTTCCAAGTTGACATGGAAGTACTTGCAAAGCTGATATGTGGATCTTTTCAAGAGTAGGCTCCTGGCAGTACTTTTGGGAATGATGATTGTGGAACCAGAACCATAAAAGGCATTAAAATACACTTCCTAAGTGCACTTTCCCCTGTGCACATCTGTGGAATGTGATTTTGAAATGCCTCAAATTCACACTCACACAGAATCTGTCACCATTCCCTGTGACCTTGATCAGGAGCATTTCTCTTAATGCCTGTTACGCTTCCAGATAAGCAGAGCACCTCCCATTGACCCAGGCAGGTCATTATCCTCTTCTCCTTTATCAGGAATCCTTCAGCCAATTAATCACACACTGCTCTGCAATCTTGAGGCTCAATTATGCCTGGACAAGTGTTGCTCGGCTGTTCCTCCTGCTACAGATGTGGCATATCCTGAGATTAGCTCTGATTCACAGAAGTCATTGATTCCATATCAGGTGCTAAGAAAAGCTGGGCCATCTGGGAGGGAAGTGACACCATCTTGGAAGCATTTTATCACAAAGTAAGTGGAGATGTCTAAAAAATCCTGCTAACCACCACCACATCACAGCAAGTCCTTTTCACTGGCTGTTGCTTCTCATCCTGAGACAATTTACCAGAGACAATTTTCTGGATGGAGATGTCAGCAGACTAATAAACTGTTAGTAGTGCACTGATGACAGACAGTAGCTAGTTCTCCTTTGGAGTAGTAGATAGCTTAACTTGGAATCCCTGTGAGAAGCCTATTTTCTCCTCTTTTGTGAAAACCTGTTTCATGCACATCAAATAGCTTCTGGTTTTATTTTCATTTTCTTATTGGGATACTCCATCGTGGACATGTTGTATGTGTGAAATAGTTTGATGATATTTTAGACTAGTCTAAAACTTCTGCCTTATGTTATTTTAGTTGTTTGTTTGTTTGTTTGTTTGTTTTTTCAGTAGCTGTGGCTTGACACATTTAATTGTTTTTAGAGGGCCTGGGTCAGAGTACATTACGTGGCCCTCAGAAGCACTATGGGCCACCCACTGAAACTATGAGCAAGGTGTACCTGATCTTGGCAGTGTGATTCTGTGCTTGTGAGGCTGTTCTTTGTAACCATTTTCAGCTACAGAGAAGCTCAGGCAGACATTTAGTACAGATGCTTGCAATTCTATAAAATTGCACTATCCTGTTTAAAAAATGGCCTTCTGATTTCTATAAGTAGACTTTGTTAAAAAACTATTCTGAGTTTTGAATATTTAAATGTGGTTCCTCCTGTTTTTATTTTTAAAAAGCTCTTTTTTGAACAAGATAAGCAGATGTTGAATATTGTTGTGGAGCAGGAAGGCCTTGCAAAGTGAGGGCCTTGCTGCTCTTGTAAAATCCTTGCTCACTTCTGTTACTTTGGCTAACTAGAAAAGCATTCTGGGAATGACTCAGCTAAGCTAGAGGTGAAAAACAAGTTACGTAATTGTAAAACAATTATTAGAACCAATAAGTGCTCACACCGTGGAGCTCTTGGTTGGTTACACCTGATGCCTGTTCCTATCGTGGTCTGTGGTGGTTGGTTAAACACATTTGTTGTGCTTCACAAGCATGTAAACTCATAACGAACTAACAGTTTAGGAACCCATGACTTTTACAATAAAGTATCTTCGCGATACCATCGTGGACATTGTGTCTTTAATGCTGCAGAATATGTAATTGTTTGCTATAGAAAATCACAAACTCTGCAGAATAACTACTCTATCACTTTCAGGCTTCAAATTAATTCTCTTAGAAACCCCTTTGGAATGAAGGAATTTGCATTTCCGCTGTGAATGGTGCCACAGAGAGTCAGGCAGAAGATAGGATCTGCTTCTGCATCCTGCCCCTGGCTGGGGGCTCTTTGCACACTGGTGTGAATGTAGGATACACAGGGAAGTTAAATAGGACTTGGGGCTGTGGAAGAACAACTGGATTTAGCTGGGGCTGAGGCAGCTGTGAACACACAGCAGGACTCTGTGTTAGCTCATAGGGCTGAGCTGGAAAATTTCTGTCTTAAAACACCCAGATATTCTGCCCCTCATTTTCTGCAGACAGAGCTACTACTGTGGCTTCTCACATTGGTATCTCAATTTGCAATCTAGACCAAGCCTCTGTGTGGGTCAGATATTGCACCAAGCAGAGCTACGAGAACCTTTCTTTGTAACAAGTTGCTGCTCACCAGTCAAAGGAAAAGTGAACTGGCACAGCTTAAAAAACATTTTGAATGGCCTTTATGAGTCAGATTCTCACATACAAGTTCTCACTGACTGCTAGGTTCAAGTTGTGGATAAGTCCAACCTTGCTAAGACACTGGAAAAGGGTTTTTACTTTCAAGATTGTCTTGCAATCTGAGTGTGGGGCTCCTGGAGTTTGATGTGATAGATTTGTTGCTGAAAAAGTTATATTTGCATCTTCTTGTCAACAAGATACAGAAAATGGAGACTGTGTAAACATGTGTGTGTAGAAAGGGCATTTCACTGGAAACTTGTAATATTTTACTTGAATTCTCAAAATTAAGAGCTAATATTTGGACTTGGCTGATTGTTCAACAGCAAATACTGCAGATGTATCTATTTTTTATGACACAGCTATTTGATTTATAATACTTCTGTTATTCTGGCTGTCCACACAGAGGAGAATATAAACTGCCTTTGTTTCTGCAGCTCAGAGCTCTCCAGGCATCCCTCTCCTGCCTTTTAAAAATAATTAAAAGGGAACCTTAAACTCAAACACATCTCAAAAAAACCCAAATATAGGTGGTCTCATCTTTAAGATGAAAAAGAAGATTAGAACTGGAGGGAACTGAAATTATTTTGGTGCTTTATAAATAATCTTCCAATTTCCTATCACTTGCCACTTCACCTCTTGTCGCTGTTGAGCCGCTAGCTGAGAATTGACCCAGGTTCTCAGACAAGGAAAGAGAGAAGGTGTCTTTATTATTTTGATTTCCATATATATAGAGTCTTCAGAGGTCACCCAGGTTGGTCAGCCCAAGACCTCCCCCTAGGCCCAATTGGCCAAGCCCGAACTGACCTAATCCGGAGACGTTGTTTGCAAAAGATCCAAACTTTATCTTTGTTTATGAAATGCAGCAAAATGTTCTCACGGGAAGGACCTGTGCTAGCCACAACCTCTTGTGGGGTTAGTACTGGATTCTGCTACTCTTTTTTCCCAGACTTTTTGCTTTCTGTATTGATCAGTCTCAGGAGTGGAAAAGAAGCTGGAAAGATGAAAGGAAGTATTTATTCCTAAGGAAGGCATAGGAAATTTCTAGGGATGCAGGTAGGAGTGGAGTGTGCAGTTCAGCTGGAGGAAGCTAATTTGCTATCCAGTCCCCACAGGAACCAGGCAGAGCTAAGGGTAGGACAGTTGCCTTCTGATGAGGAAGGTAAAGGACACAGTTTTTGTATCAAATCGCAAACTTTTCAGCCTCTTTGGTTAGGAATTAAAATATTTAGCAATTAATCTGAAAGGGGGCTATGTAGTGCTGTTTCTCCAGTGCTGGATCTCCAGTGCTGTATCTGTTGCTCTGCTTGGGGTCTTGGCAAAATGAAGAATAGCTGACTAAAGTTTATTTCCTCTGTGGCCAGATTTTTTCAGTGTAATAGCATGTCCTTTTATTTTATTACCATGTGTTCTAAAAGGATCCCTTCCTGCTTGGAAAAAGTTACATTTTTTTTGGTTTTCAATGTATTTCACTAGTTTTAAATTACAATTTTAATTACGGTCTTGGCTGTAAAAACACCAACACCAACTACTTTTTACAGGTAGGGATGTGGAGGTGCAGAAGTATCAAGTAAACTGTCCAGGGTCATCGTGTAGATCAGGATGCAAACCCCATGTTTCTCTGCATAGCTGAAGGAGCATCACCTTATTTGGGGACACTGAAAATTTTTTTGAATTGGCAAAGGAAATTATTTTTGTTCAGACTCTCCTTATCTAACAGGTGCGACTGGATGTGATTTAGCACAGGGTCTTTAATGAGTTGGGAAAAGAAAGACAAACAATGTGGTATCTAGTAAGTAAACTGCAATAAGGTGAAAATACTTCATTCAAATATAAAAACAAAACTGAGAACCTGACCTTAGAATGAGCTATGGTGGTAAAACACTCCTTTGAGGTGAGATGAGATGGGGCCCTAAACATAGAGTCCCTACTAATGTGTCTGTCAGTTTAAGGGAATATTGAATCCTGTAAATGGTCTTGTAAATATCTGTACTGTTTTATTCTGTGAAATATTCTCATTCCTAAATCCTGCTTCCCTTCCCCTTTTTTCCCCTGAAAAATTATGGACTCTGTTTGTGGTGATTGTACTTTGCCTTTCACAAGTTCCGTGGTTCCAGATGGATGTGGTTTGGATTTCACGAGGTTTTAGATTGAGGTCCTGTAAGCAGATACCAGCATGTGTGTTAGCACTACTGTATGCTTTCTCCTCCTCTCATTTATTACCTTGCAGCATCTGGATACAGAGGAAATTAGAGATTCAGATTTGTACTTCTCAAAGAAAAAAAAGGGGGAAAGACTGAAAGAAAAAAGAAGAACAAAGAGGGAAGGATCCCACCAAAATTGCTTTGTGATTCACTGTGGGGTCATGACCCTGTCCCGCTGAGACTTCTGTTGCAAAGTAGTAACTTGGTAGCTGGAGTTTTTTTAAGTGGTTGTTGATTGGCTTAGCTGTAAGAAAATCACATTTCCCTGAAACTCTTAGGGATACTTTAAATGGATGGATTATCCAGCTGCCTGATTAGAAGTTTGGGTTATGTAAACATGGAGTGTTTAGATTTAGGCTTTTCAGTTGAAGTCCAGGCAGCTGTTTGCACTTAACTACATCAAGAAGCCCAGTTAATCAAAGAGCAGGAAGGATTTTTTACCTTCTTAAACCTGTGTTATTATTTCTGCTATCCAAACCCTTTGGAGTTAGGCTTGTTGCAGTGTAGAACAAGGTATTTTGGATGTTCTGCTGAGGAAACAGGAAAGAATGGATGGGGTTTTGGTTAGTGAGATGTGGTGCCTTGTGGATTTTTTTTCCCCTTTTGCTGTGACATAATCATTTTTTCATTAGTTGCTGTTGAAGTCAAACTTGACTTTTTGAGTGTTGGAGAGCTGCTCAGAACAGAAGGTGGAAGCAGATCCACCCCAAGGCTCTGGCTCTGTCCTACATGCATACCAAGTCCAACTCTGAGGACCTGTGTAACCTGTCTATGCTGGATTTATTTAGGACGTTCTTGACAGTGTGAATAGACAACAGAGTAAGAACTAGCTTAACACTTCAGGATCCAAGCAATGAAAGAGTCTTTGTGTAGCAAGGAAACAAAGCCTTTCTTCTCCAGGAAAAGGGGAAAAAAAAGGAATAAGAAAAAAAAAATCTTCTTAAAAGTTTTGTTTATTTTTCTGTGCTCTGTTTTAACCACTACCATTTTGGAAATTTCAAATTTCAGGAGAAGAAAATTCCTCAAAACTCTTTGTAAAGCAGCTTCTCTTGGTGGTTCTCACTTTACATTACTCTGCTGGTTGTTGCAATTATAATTCTGCTTTTTAGTCTGAAGTCACCAGTATTAATTGTGATTTCTATTTCTGACATTTTTCTTCATTTTCTAAATCTAGAGATATCCAGATGCAAATAGTGAGCACTTTAAAGTGCATTTTTTACAGCATGTGTAGTTGGGATTAGTTAAAATTTATTTCTGGTTACTTGATATCAGTAAGATACGCTGCACACAGCTGTACTGTGTGCTACCAAAACCTAAATATTTAATATAGTACAAACTTTTAAAGTACTAAACCAAGTTCAGCATTGAGAAGCAAAGCATATTAAAATATCTCATTTTTTTCTAAAATAATCTTCTCCAAATCTTTGAAATTTCCAGCTATCCTATAGTTCTGACCATTGACAGTATCACCAGGGAACTCTGGTGATGCTGTTAACACACAAGTGATGTTCCCGAAGCCAGCGAGGACCCAGCTGTGATCTTTTATTTTTTCACCCAGAGAACTGTGGTTTCGTAGGGCAGGCATTTCCCTGTCATTTTACTGGATAATAACCCCAAGAGCCATAATTCCAGCCTGAATTACTAACCAGTGTCCTATTGTAATTATAGAAAATATATTTGAGAATAATGTTGCTAAATATTGATTTGCTTTTAATCTATAAAACAAACCTTAATTTATATTTTATAATGTATATGGCTTTCCCTGTAATTAGATCTAATGTTTATGATGTTAACAAAAAGAATGTGTGTCAAATAATCTTGAAGAAATCCCAATTTCTGTCACTGTCTGGTGCCTGGGAACACCTCTATTCCTGTAAGATCTGGAATAAAACCCACACAAATAATAAGCATATGGAGATACAATAGCCAGCAAAGGACTCTGGTGAAAAATTGGTTTGTGCTGTGCTGACATTTCATGGTGTCATCTGATATTGAGCTATTGATCAATATTTGCAGAAAATTTAAAGTGATCAGATGGCCCTGGCAGGAAGACCAGACAGCTTTTATGTTCCTTTTATGTTATGATCCCTTTATGTTTTCCTTCCTTTTGTTCACTTTACTCCTAAGGTTCATTTTGCAGTTTTGATCTGAGGTGGCAGTTGGTCGCTGTGGCTGTGGGCGTATTGACTGAAATAAGACTGAGTTTTTGTTATTATTGATCATATTGGTTGTTTTCCAATAGAGATCTAGGTATCTGGGTGGAATATAATATTGTCACAAAATACATGGTTTGACATGTATTTAAGCCTGAGCTTTTCTGATTGCCTCTCCTACTGACAAGCCTTGCCTATGGGAAAGAGAAGGCACTGTTTCAGATCCCTCCTCCCACATGATTCTGGGCCATTCGCCATTACCAGATGTGCAGGTGTCCCTTCTGTGAAGAATAAGGTAGAATAACATTATAAGGTACTATTTACAAGGGTCTGGAGTGACAGGACAAGGGGGAATGGGTTCAAAGTGCAAGAGAATTGGTTTAGATTGGATGTTAGGAAAAAAATCTTCCCTGTGAAGGTGGTGAGGCCCTTGCACAGGTTGCCTGGATAAGCTGTGCCTGTCCCATCCCTGGAGGTGTTCAAGGCCAGGTTGGATGTGCCTTGGAGCAACCTGGGATAGTGGAATGTGTCCCTGCCCATGGCAGGGTTCTTGGAACAAGATGACCTTTAAGGTCCCCTTCCAACCCAAACCATTCTACCATTCTATGGCACTGCCTGGTCTCTTGGGAAATGCTTCCACCTGCTACCTATGATTAACCCACCAGTCCACTTTATGTCACTATTGCTCCATGTACAAAATATCTCTGAAACAACATAAATTGAGCAGCAGGCCAGGATGCACTTTCCATTTTGTTACAGACTTCAACTTTTCAGAAATGGGAACTCGGAATTGTCCATGCATGGCTCATTTTTGTTGGGAACACCCCTCTCTGCTGTTTACCAGCCAGGTGCCTCTGGTTTCCAAATGCAGGAGATGCCTGGTCACTTGGGTTCCCTGGGTCATTATTTCCTTTCAGACTGTGCACCTTAGTCTTTAGCTGGAAGCAGATGGGCTGAGGCATGATCTCATCAACATTCTCTCTTTTCCCTCAAACTTTTGGGACTGTGGCTTAGCAGCAACCCGGGGGGAACAGTAGCATACCAGTCCTCCCTCTCTGAAGTAAGGCTGTGGCCAGTAAGTAATGTCATGCTTGCCAAGATAAGGGTAATAAAATCTTATGCTTGAGGGCATAAGACAATCATTGCAGAAGTCAAGCTGGAATCCCTCCCCAAACATGTTACAGCTATCTCGGCCAACAGAGCTTGTGAGTCTTCCATAGAGCCATTCCTCTTTACAAGGAAAGGCCCCTCAGACAGTCTGTTCCCCACTTCTGCACCCTGAATCTTCCATGTAGATGTTCTAGTGCTTACTTGTGCACAAAAGTAAAGTTGGAAAAGCTGGGGGTTAGTCAGAACCTCACCTTGATGCCAGTTGTGCTGTGGCTGTGTGCTGGTATCTATTTACCATGGGCATGTTGGGTTTTCCTCCTTCCCTTGGAGACATGGCTACACTGAAGTGATTTCTGCAAAATTCCTGCTGTTGTGATGCAGCTCAAGGGAGGAAGTGAGAGTTTAAACCACCAGCTGTGAGTGTTTTCACCTCTGTGTGTTTTAGGGTCTGCTTTATATCCAGGCTTGGTGGGAAAGAAATGTGTGCCAGGGGAGAAAGAGTAGAGGTTTAAATCATCAGCTGATACAAATGGGCCTCATTGCATTGGCCTCAGTGGAATGACACTAGCCTCTGCCAGCTCAGGAGTCTCTGTGGTGGGCAGGGAAGCTGTAGAAAAGCAACTTTGAGTTGTGTTCCTTCATTTGGTTTAGCTTGTGAAGTAATGGGAACATTTTCCCAAGCAACTTGAATCCAGAAAAGGACTCGAGTGCCTGCAGTGTCCAGCTGGGAGCATGGGCTCCCTGTGAGTGTCCTGGGAGCTGGGCATTGGAGAAGTGTCCAGCCTGGCCCTCTGCAAAATGCCTCCTTCCATGGACATTCAGAGGCAGGAGCGTACTGGAAGTAAGGTGTTTCTGTGGCCTTTTGATAAAAGGAATAGATGTGAAATGGTGCTTCCCTTTTAGACAAGACACTCTGAGGTCTGGTGAATGTGATGTTTGCACAGTGAATCAGATTCATCACAGAATTACTGAGCAGCACCAGTAAAGGAGAATCTGTAATTATGATTCAATGGGAAAATACAAAAGTGGTCAATAACTCACGTAACTCCTCTGTCTGTGTATGTGGTGCAGCAGCGTAGTGTCAGTCTCCTGAACTCTAATATGAAATATCTACATAGATGAGATTGAATTTTCCCAGATCTCTTCCTTTAGTAATCTTAAGAGAACAGCTCTGCTAGCTTTGGATTTTCCTCTTCTGAAGGGAGAGGTGCTGCCATGCCCCACATCTACATGACAGACTGGAGTGGGAACGGCAGATTTTGGAGTCAAGTGGAGGTTCTCAACCCAGACAAGTTGATCTTTCACTGTTAAACATTGTTGTCTTTTATTAACTGATTCACCTGCCACATTTGTTGTTTTTGCTCAATTTTTCAGATAAGTACCTGTATCAATGTTAAAATTGGTTGGATTAATTAGACCAAAATAATATGGATTATGCAAAGATTATGCTGCCTTTTTTTTTTTCTTACATTACAAATATTGAATCCTTATATCATCCAGCATTGAAACACAGGCAGGGTATACTATTTGTGTATTTATAAATAGGTATATTTACAATTTGTCAAGAGCTCCTGATAAATTAACTGAAAGGAAAAAAAAAAAAAAGATTAACTGAAAGGAAATAAAAAGAAAACAGACCACCTTTAACAGAAATTACAGTGATCCATGCAGACAGAAGTAAACCAAACCCAAAAGTTTTAAGTTTCCTTTTCCTCCCAGGAAATAAGTAATAAGAGATAACTAGTAATAAGAGATAACTCTAGCACTCAGTAAGCTAACTTTAATATTGGAGAAAAGAAAGTCTGACAAAATCTAAAACCAACTCAGAGCAAATATGAAACAAGTAAGAGTATTATTACCATTATTTGGAAATAATATCTCAGATTTAAAACAAAAACTTTCTGTGAGTCCAGTTCTTCCTAATTGGCAGTAAAAAATGTTAATCAACTTTTTTCCCCTTCTGCAGTGTTTATTTTTCCCCATGATGTTAAATCTAACGGGTAGGTCACACCCCAGCCTTCAGTTGAGGGTTTTTACCCCTTGAATGACATAAGGCACAACTTTCAGTCTGTGTGGATCTAGGAGGTGTTTAAAGTGACTAGAATTATTAATACCTACATTGTGTTCTGCCTCACAAACTGCTACAGCACAAAAGCCAGTGAGACACTGTGGCACAGCATAAGAAGTTTCATTTGCTGCTCAGAGTGATCACCATCGCAGAAAATACCCTGATATCCTGGTTACTTCATTAAGGGTCCGTAAAGTGGCCTCTGTTTACTCTTCGTTTTTATCCTTCAGTTCTTTAGGATGGTGAGTCCATTTCTATTAAAATCAAACTTCAGTAGCAGAGCAGACTGGGAAGTTTAGTGGAGCTGAGAGTGCCTCTGCTTCTGCTTACAAATGGCAGCATCTGTGCAGCAGTAATTAGGAGCTCTAATGGAATGGGCCACATTGTGAAAGTTTGGCCAGACAAATGTGGCCCAGGTTTTTATCACAGGCATTACCTGTTCTTGTTAAATGCCATTCGAGTATTTCAAACCCAAGAAGTAAAGGATTAGGGTACTACAAGATGGTCAACACCTGAAATCTCCCAGAATTAAGGTGATCAGGTATTTTTGTAATTCAGTTGTTCAACCTCCCTAGTCCTTCCAGTCTCTTCTCTTTAGCTGTCGAAAAAAGATACATGGCTCTTTTTATTTATTAGTTATTTTTCAGTAAATTCACCCACCCACACCAATAAACCCAAGAAAGCTGATTCAGTGTCAAGTGTCCACCCCATTTTGCCAAGGTATACAGTGCCATGTATCCACTCTGGGGGAGCCTGCTAATAGCAAATAATTCCATCCCCTCATTTTATCCACGGCAAGATTAAGAAGATAACCAGCTGTTAGCAGAGGAGCTGTGGAGAGGGAAACAGCCCAAGGTACTCAGGATATAAAGATATGTGTCTTGGTGCAGGGGAGTAGCCAGCTCTTCGCACTGCGTGGTACCTTGTGTTTTCAGCGCCAGAGCTTGGCCCTGACTGCTTCCAATTCTGCCAGCCAATTCCTGAGCTTTCACTCTTTTATGATCACTGTTGATATGTGCAAGAAACTTGGTCTCCTTTCTCGTCCAAAATTTTTAGCAAATACTGTTATTAGGATGATTGCCTCTGCAGTATTGGCTTCTAGGAACCAAGAAAAATCTCACATCACCACTGTGTACAGTTACATCACCTCAACATCACAGCTGCCAACTCTCACTCTTTGCTGGAGAGTCATTATTTTTGCTTTTAAGAGATGGAGTGACCTCATGAGCTTCTGAAGAAAGCCCACAGCTGACTGCCTGCCATACTGACAGAATAAAGTGGTCAGATGGGACTTGGGTTGATTAGTGCTTCAATACAGAAGCACCTGTGCTCATGGCAAGAGATCAGGTCCTCTCCATTGGAACAGATCCTAAACCTGAGCTACTCTTCTGTGTCCTTTTAAAAGTGGTAGGCTGAGAATGGAAAAGAATAACTGTTGTTCACAACTAATCTGGATTTTGGGATTTAAGAAAAAAAAAAAGAAATTCGGCATCAGTTCAAGCTTCATTTTAAACTGAAGCAAATCTACATGTAATTGAAAACAAGAGCAGGCATAAAAGTTTTAAACCTGATTCTTATTTACACTTCAGAGTCTTTGCACCTCTCCAGCAATGTGAAAGGTCTTGAATAATAGTTCAGTTATTTTTACACTTCCATGAAGGGCCTGTTTATTGACATGCTGCTAAGAAATATTTATGAGTGCAAGATTTGCCTTTCAGAGCAGTGGAAGGTTTAGCAGTGTGTGACTCCTGGGTATTGTGCTTTGACTTATTTGGGGTATCCAGCTGGACTGTTGAGGGGAAAATTAGGGTCTGGACAATGGGTGGGTCAGAGGTTCAATAATGAAGTGTCTCATCAGTGGGTCATTTTTGCGAATTAAGTACTTTGGTTACTGGCTGGAAGTGAAGTGGCATTTCAAGTCCAGGTGAAAGCAAATGGTGTCTGGGCTGTGTCAGTGGCCAGATGATCTCATCCCAGCTGGCAGCATTAGACAGACCCACCCTTGTTTGATGCTGTAGCTCCCACTGAGCAACCTAATGGTGCTACAAGATAATGAAGAACCCTTGTTGTCCTTATGGGAGAAGACCTGCAGGTCAAGTTACTCAGCATCCTGAGTGGTACAGCAAATGGAAAAGCTTCCTTTGCTGTTGCCTTTTCTATGCCCATTCTGAGGACAAGCAGAAACCATCAGGCTCCTGGATGACTGAATGCTGCCTACTGAAAGCTCTAAATTGGCTTAACCTTTGCTAAGGAATTGGTAGAAAATGGAGAGGCAAAATGAGAAAGTGAAAGAGTGATCTGGGAGAAACAATCATCCTGAAGCCATCAGAAAAATGAGGGCTTGATTATGTAGCTGCAAGAGGGCCCTGCCAAACTACAGTGCAAGGAGAAGAACCCAAGCTGTTGACAGCCCTTTCTTGGGGTGGTGACACTCTGTGTAAGGGAGGTGCTTTTTCCACAGGGCTGAGCATGGGGAGTTTCCTTCTCCTGCTGTGGCAATCCTGCTCTGCAGCCAGGACTTTGGTCCTGCCATGCCCCAGATGCCCTCAGTCAGCTGCCTCCCACCGAATGGGACACAAACAGTTCTTCAGTGTTCAGGCTATAACAGAATAAACCAGGCCTGCATCTGCCATACATTTATTTTTCATGTTTCATCCATTGTCATGGGCTTTCTTAACACGTAATCTCCAGGAGCTGGAGGAGAATTTAACTTTCCAATTTTAAATGATTGTAGAGGAAACCTGGAAAACACCAGATGTTTTAAAGCTTACTCAGAACGAAATAAAAAGACACAAAGTGAATGTCTTAAAAAGTCCTGAGCACTATTTGAGGAATGTTGGAGAGGAGAAAAGATGGAGATATTTCGATTATTGGCAACACAAAGTACTTGATGCTGTTATGCAACATCTAACACAGCAGAGCTTTGCTCAAGTGTTTTTTCACATTTTCACTTTTCAACTTCTGCAGCACTAATATTTGAGTTCATGCAGCACAGAGCAAGTCAAAAGCAAGAACAAGTTCATACCTTATGGCCAAGCCAAGAATGTTTTCCAGTTCTCCCCCTCCCCAAAGGAACCAAACCACTAGCAAATCACAGCTTCAAAAATGTTTGACTAAAGCAACAGTTTTATGAATCAATATTAAAAATAGACCTCAAGAATTGGACATAAAAAAAATTAATCCTGCTGCCCCAAATTTTCTGTTACTCTTGGATGTTGTATTAAATTTTGATATGAAATGTGTTTTCCTGAATTGGAATTTGTCCTTAAATTATTTATGAACAATGAACTCTTTCAAGAAAAATAACTGCTTCCTTATCACACGAATTAATGCCGTGGTTTTTGTAAGTGAGTTTCCATAGCTTATCAAATCCTTTCGTTCCTCTTAGTTGGAGGGGAACTGAAAAATGTCTATCAGTTAATTCTCTTCAATTTCATGATTTTAAATGAGGTAATATTCCACATTTTACTTTGCTCAATGTGGCTACAGGCCACTATTCATTGTTGTTCTCCCTTGTCATATCTTTTGCCCAGAGAAACTCAATCCCTTTTTTTTCCACTTATTTTACAGCTGCTTTGACTGAGGAACCATATTAACACCAGGCCACTTGTACCTCTGTTCTTCTGCAACCAGTTTGGCTCTGTAGGATCCCAGCATGGTTGTGGCATGACTGTGTTTGCCACTGAAGCGCTGCCATCTGTGGGTGAATTCCAGCCCTGATTCTCCACAGCAGGGGGAGTGGGAAGAGAAAATTCCAAGAGAATGACGAAAATGTCTGTTCTACACCATTTCAAAGCTCAGTCATGCTTACATGGGAGTGTCACCTTAGTTTTGTGTGTGAAAGGGACATTTCAACCCTTTGGCCTTCAGGTTGATGCTGCATTAGTGTTAATAAGATTAGTTCAAGCTATAGCTAATTAAAGAGTAGTGTAGCAGACTGTAGAGATGGAAGGTGCAACCAGTGGCCTTGCCTTCTGGCATGCCTTGAAGGTCAGAACTCGAGAGCCTTTTCATACAGACACAGTAGAGTACAGGTATTCCTGGTGGTGCCTTGCAGAGAACAGAGCTTGGATCTGGGACTTGTCACAAGAGCACCAGGTAATTTCTGCAGTGGTGGTAAGAAGAGAAATGGTTCCTGAACACTTAATCCAAATCCCATGGCAATCAACAGGACTTTGAATATTTTCTTTGCTGAGCTCTGGAAGTTCTCCAAGGCCCTGACTCCCAAACAACACTAAATTTCCTGAGTTCAATCCACCTCAGAGCTTAATCACATAAACCATTTGATCCCACAAGAAATCTGGGAGTGTGGTGTAAGACATAGACCTGCCCTACTTGGCACTGGTGCTGCTGAAGATACGTCCCAGAGCATGGTCCATGTTCACTACTGGATGAAGTGTGAGTGGATTTCAAAGACTCTTCCTATCAGGATTCAGTGAGGAGGATGAGCAAGGGATGAGTGTGAAACAGGCAGGGCTTTGATAGGTGGGAGACATCAGTGCATAGAACTCAAGGAACAGCACTAGTCATGCTGAGTCTTGTTTTTTAAGGCACATAGTTTTACTTGTGAGGTCACAGTTTCTTGGTGATAGGCAGAATGGTTGATTACAGGAGTAGGAAAATCTGATGATGAGGAGTCACCTAATTTTGAAGATGTGTGTATTTAGACCCTATAAAATCCTTGGGAGTGTCAATGACTGCAAGAAAATCACCATGTGAAGTTTAGGTGACTGGTATGATTTGTAGTTCAGGTAATCCTTTAAGCAGAATTTTACGGGTTCAGGAACTGTGAGAATATACCCAAAAGGAGTAGTTTCTTCTACTGGGGCTAACAACTGTGAATTGTGGCAGCTGTGTCATTATATATTGTTCATTATTTCTGGGATCCTGAGAAATACAGGTATATCATCAGAGGGAATATGTATAGTTGCATACAATAATATGTTCTTTGTACTTTCATTCATGAAAAAAAATCCTGATTTTCCTTAATACTGTACAAGTATGTGCCTGAATAAGATGTCATTTGTAAAGCTGAAAGCAGATATCTACAGCAAGTATTTAAAAAGAAAAATTGGACTTACTAATTTGTATAAAAGGGAAAACTATTAAAAGGGTACGAAGGATAATGCTCAGATTATTTTTCAAACAATGGACAAATTGCATAATCCCATTATGAACAGTATGCATTTCACAGCCCTTCTGGCAGAAAGTAAACATTGGGTCTCTGTGGGCTTGAAATGCTGGGTGTTGTACTGCCAAAAAGAAAAGCTCTGCACATACGGCATTGGGTGGAAAAGCAGTCAAGGCATGTCTCACCCCAAACATCCATTATGTTTGTTTTATGCTTTCTGCAAAATGACGTGCATTTAGTAACTGCTATACAGACCTATGTGAGTACTCAGCATCAAGCACCTGCTGCTGAAGTGGCAGGATCTTCCTGTGTTGGACTGCTACAAAGGCATTGTATAGAACATCGGGCTAAGGAATTTGCTCTTCCTGGAGTTGCCTGAGCACTCCTAAAGAGATTTTGCTTGGAAGAGCCAGTCAGTCAAGGGAAATAAAGAAGCTGAAGTCTTACAAGTGCTCAGGGCTGTAACCTTGTGGAAGTTCAGCGTTAGTTCATACCACTTGAGGATGTGAGTGAGTAACTGTCCACACCTGCAATTGGCTTCCAAAACATCTGGATCATGTTAGGGAGAGGCTTTGCTGCTACTTTTGATGTGAGGAATGGAAGGTGTGACCCTTTTCAGGATCCATTACAGGACGGGATGTGCCATGCAGTCAGTGCTGGTACATGTGAGTATCAAGCTTCATTTCAGATATTTCTGGACCCCTATAACTTATGCCACCAGGTGTCAAGCTCCAACTTCAGTGTGAGCAAAGAGGAAGCATCTGCAAACATGTTATTTCCACACCTTGTAGAGGTGGAAAACCTGGGGTTTTGCTGAAGAGTTCATGAAAGTAGCAGGCAAACTGAGTGTTGCCATATTGATGGGCTTTTTTTCCTGTATCTTGTCTCACTCAACTCCTGGGGGTGTGTGACAACCAGCAGAACAGACAGTGCCAAAAAGAAACATTTCTACACTCAGCTACCTTTACATTATGGTTAACATTGCAGATTACTTGGTTTTACCAACTCCATACTTGTACTCATAGTGGAAAAAGTAAATTTGAAGTGGATTAAAACCCCCTGTCTATTGCTCCCTTCTGATTTTATTATCTTTAAATATTTATAAGTGCTGCAGCCCCACAGTAGCTGAGCCTTCATGATCGCAGTACCATGGTATTCCTCTAAGGAAGATAATTACCACTCCATTTTGTAGCTGGAGTGCTAAGGCAGAGCAAGGTTCTCCATGGCCTGTTCGGGATTACACAAACCCCACATTTGCATCTCCCGACTCCTGTTTCACTCAATGACTCGGCTCTCCTGAGGTGCCCTTCCTTTTCTATCCATCTGGGCAGTGCTGGGAGGGCTTTCTGTGGCAAGCAAAAGCTAATGAAGCTCAGTAGCTGCATGTGGGTATTATTTACTTGAGGTGAGAGTTTTCCTAACGTTTAAAACTGGCACACTGAGGAGAAAAAGCAAGATTATTTTATGACTAGGGAAGTATTTAAATCTTCACTTTAGTGGAGGAGTTTCAAAGGATTGTCATGAAATAGTAGGAAGCATGGTTTCCTGCTTCTGTAATTTTGTTGTTCTTCATAGTTGGTTAGAAGTTGAAGAGAGATCTGAGAAGCTTGTTGGAGCTTCCTTTTTGTGGAGATCCACAGCTGATTGCTTGTAGGACATCCATTTGCAGCTGTGTTCTCAGCAATGTTCCTGTTGGGAGGCTGATAGGCTTTTGTCAGATTTAACTTTCTGAAAAACTCAAGTGTCACTTTGCAAACTCTGCAATGTTCAAAGTCTCTTTTATCATGGCATCTTTGATCTGCAGCTTGTGCCTTCAGTGCACAGTCAGGTTGGGCTTTTAGTACTTGTGCTTTATATTCTCTGTGTCCCATGCAAAACCCTGCAGTGAGCCTAGCACTTGCATCAACAGGGACAGACCTGGGAGCAAGAGTTAGAATATAGGCTTTGGGTTGATTTTGGATAGTCACACTTTGGGTGGAAGGTAAGTCATTCCAGCCTGGCTTGTCCTTCTGTGTGTTTTTATAACTCTTCATCTAAAAGGAGAGGCCAATTCCTCAAGACTCCCTGTGTGAGAGCTGTGTGGTGATGTAGGATCATTAGGAGACACTTGCTTTGTACTATGGCTGCTCATGTTTAGACCTGAGTAACTCTGATCCTGCTCACCAGAGGTAGTGAGGATATGTCCTAAAGTCCCATCTTTACCAGAAGCTTGAGCATGTGCTCCTGGAAATACAAAAGTATCTCACACCTGAAAAAATCCATCTAATTTCAGTAAGTCAATAGGTGGGAAAAACCTTTCATAGACACTTCAATGAAAAGCAGAGATTTTTACTGTTCAAGATCAATGATGTCTTTGATTGCAAGCCTGAGCATTAGAAGTCATAAGCAGCTACAGTCCCATATTAAACACTGAGCAGCTGACAGTGTCCCTCAGATGCCATTGTATCCCAAAGAACATTAATTCTGCCTCTAGACTGTGACAAAGCCCCTCCCGTTTCCTCAGTCTTTGAATTGTTTTGTACAAAAGTATGCAAAAGGCTGTTTCCTCTAGTTTGCTGATAAATCCATTTTTCTTCATGTCAAGAGACAGAAAATGAGGATGAAAAATGCTGCCTCCTGGGAGCTCATGTGCAAATGCCTTCCCATTTGATTTAGGGAGAGTTTCACATATGGAAAAGCTGCTCAGTGCACAGCTCCTGCTAGCTCAGGAAAGGTAGCAGCCTTTAAACAGACTTAAGGGAAGTGGCCTTAAAAGACATTATGTGGTCTTGTGACTGGAGAAAAGCAACTGATCTTTCTAAATTGTTCTTTTAATTAAAATCCACTAAAGAAATGGAGTGGCTCTTGCTGACATTTTTCTTTGAATCTAGTCCACATGAATGAGGGCAGCTTGATTGTGCAAGAGTGTCCTGGATGTATGAATCACATATGCAAAAGGAGTCCTTCTACTTTGCATATTTCAAAGGGCTGAGACATCAGGTTGTCTGGTCCCAGCTAGCAGGGGGAGCCCCACAGGAGCTGCTCGGCAGTTGGATGTCCTTGCTCTGCCAGTAGTGACTAATCTGACTTTGGGTGTTCTCCTGCAGTATTCCCCAAGAGTCGTTGTGATTAGCAACGATTTCCACAAAGGGAGAAATCCTACGATCTAGAGTAGTGTCTTTCAACTTCCCACCCACTTGTCCTGGGGAAGAGGCTATTTGAAGCCGACAATACTCGCAAAACTCCCTCACAAGAAGATCTTCACTCTAGACTTGCTGCTGCCAGATGTTTCATGAATCCTTTGCCTTGTTGCATCTGCTGCTCCTCCTGCATATAGACTGAGCTCTGCAGCCCTTTGCTGAAGCTTGTGCAGCACCCTGGTCCTGTCTAGTCCCCCTAGGGCCCACCACAGTATAAATCACTTTAGCTGTAACTGATGGGAATGATTTTGGGCAAGGTTGCGCAAACAACTGGCAGAATCCAGCTGTCTGCTTTACACACGTGTGTTCTCCAGAGCAGTAGAAATTAAACAATTGAAGCTGCAGATGCTTATAAAGACTTTGATTACCCACAGGAAGCATTAGATCTATAGAATAAATCAGTGTGGTAGTTTATTTTCAGACTAAAAGGGATATTGAAGTCAGGAACAAACTTGCAGTTGTTGAGAATATTCTGTGAATGGGTAAGTGGTGCTGGTTTTGGCAGTAGTTAATTATAGACATCTTAGGATGGTAACTGCGGGATCGCTGATAACACTCAGGCAGCGTTATTGCTCATTACTAGCAGGAATTTGAATCACTGCTTTCTTCTCAGAATGTGATTATTCTAAACAACAGAAGATTTTTAGATATGACATTTCAGCATGCTGTGTTTATCTTAGGGAATAGTATGTTTGATCATTCTACTTAAAATAGCAGCGAGTTGTTCAGCAACATGTGGTTCAAAGGTCAAGTGTACTGCAAGTACCACGTTTTCTAACACAGTCTTGAGCTTTCGCTGTGGCTGGTAGGAAAATGGGAAAGTACAAGTAGGAGATGACTAAGGCAGTAGATAACTTAAAAAGGCCATAGACTTTAGCTGGAAATGGTGCAGTTGGCAGGTACATGTTGTACCTTATAGGTGTTTTCAGCCCTGCCCGAGGTCTGCCTGGTATTAGTTTCAAACTCCAGCCATGTCATTATGGTGAGAGATCTGATATGCAACAATAGTGCTTAAAAAGGCACCTTACTTTTATTTTTTTAAAGTGACTTAGGGATGCAGGTATTTCAGTCTGATTGGCAAGATGTAGAGTCCTATGCAAAGGAGATCATTTTTTGTGAGGTCTTTTTTCAAAAGAATGAGACATTTATTTGATGTTAAAATCCTTTGGAATAATGAGTCAATTTGAATGTTGGGGGGTTTCTTTTCTTTTCTTTCTTTCTTTCTTTCTTTCTTTCTTTCTTTCTTTCTTTCTTTCTTTCTTTCTTTCTTTCTTTTTTTTTTTAGAAAACTCAGTTATGCCAGCTATAAGCATTACAACAGATTTGTAAGTTGAGGATGGGGGAGGAGATAGGAAGGGATTTGAGTTTTATTTTTCATTTGGTTTTGGGACTGCCTTAAGGGCTGAGTGTGCTGAAGGTATTGCTTGAAGTATATCAAGAAAATTAATCTAGGCCAGAGGGAGTTACTCTTCATCTAGTTCTTCTGGTCAGGCACTTCTCAAATGCCTTTGCTCACCTGGCAGAGTGGGGATTGAGCTTGGATCATGGGCCCTACCATTAAAGAGACAATCACCTCATTGCTGCAACACATGTTTGAAGTCATGAGTCCCCTCCATGCTACTCCTGCTCACAGGGCAGGCTGGTGCACTTTTTTCCTTCCAAATTTTTTTTTTCTTTTTTGAGAGGGGAATCAGTTTGCTTTGGGTTTTTATGTGGGTCATTCTTGGTGAAATGGAGGGGTTCATGCCTGCAGAGCAGCACTGACAGCTTGGTACCTGCAATCATTTGATGACCTTTTGCTTCCCTTTTGGCATGTGTATGCTTGCAGAAAATTTGGTTTGAAGTAAAACGCATCTCACTGCTAAGCATTTGAGTTATTTAGTAAAAATTCTTCCACATGTGTCTAAAGGCAAGCCTGAACAAAGCAGTGCAAAACAGGGCCTTCTTTGTTTCTTATTAAAACACATTAAGCCAGGCTCTATTCTGGGCTTTACCAATTTTTCGTTTTACTTGATTAAAAATCTGTGGAAGGAATCATGCCACATTATGCACTGTTCCCATTCTCCCTTTGGAGAGGCTGTGCAGATAGCGTTCCTCTTTTGGAGGGATTAGGATTTTTAATGCTCTAGCCCACACAGCGTATCAGAGGAGAGCAAGCATCTTCTTCCATGGGTCAGCAAGGGAATCTGGACAAGCCTGTGATTTTGGAGAATCTGCGCATTCTCCAAAAATGGGACATGCAAATTTACTGGTCCAATCTGGTCATTTATCTTGAGGAACTTTTCCAGCTCAGTCACCAAGTGTTTTTGTACTGAACCTCCCCCCCCACCCCCTTCCCCCCCCCCCACTTTCCATTGTCATGCCTGGGAACTAAAATCTGTAAGTGTTCAATGTCAAAGATTTTAAGGTACAATTTAATTTCCTACCCTTCATACTTTGTATTCCACTGGCTGTAAGTAATTTCTTCTGCTCAGTCTTGTGAAGATTATCACCTTGCTCTCTTAATTTCATATTGCCAACATCCCCCACAAATGCTTATTACTGTTTCTTAAATAGATGGCCACACTGGGTACATGTTAAATTAAACTTCAGGCATTTTTTTCTGTTAGTTTGCGTTTAGTAATGCCACAGAGATGGACATGACTCCAAGTGCTGCTGGCCAAGGGTACACTATGTGGTGGACCTTTATCCAATTGCTTTTCTGCTTATCATATGGCTGTTACTGACTCATGTCTAGAATAAACACAGAGTAAGGAAAAGGATTGTAACCATAGTGAACAAAAAAAAGAAAATATTAATAACCAGAAAATGTAAGGTGAAAGACCAGAATATTGCTGTTTGGAAAAGCTGCCATAGGATCTGGCTTTAAACTTCTTTCTTTAAGCTTCTTTAAACCTGGCTTCTATTTGGACTGATCCTCTGTGGTCTCCTCCCTTAAAGATGATAGATATATGACATTTGAAATGTAATTAATTTAAGGAGTTTGGCTTAGATGAACACCAAAGAACAAAATCCAACTCCCAAGGAACATTGCAAAGGCATGCAAAAATGTCTTTGTGCATGGCTGGAATACTTAAATATTTTGAACAATCAGTTTCTTCAGGGAAAAAAAGGATCCTTTTCATGCAAAATGGGCATTTTTCAGAAGAATTGTGTTACGAAAAATCCCATTCTCCATCAGAACATCTGTGATTCATTTCCAGACCACTATTTATAATGATAGCTAATTTGATTCATATTTTCCTCTTTCTCTTCACAAGTTTTGTGTGAAAAGATGGTGATTTTCACATATGGCTTTACATTTCAGCTGTGCTTGTCAAACAGTCTTTGCCTATAGATCGTTAACTGCCAGTTTGTTGAAAAGATTCAAGATCCAAAATTTAATTGGTGTTGAGTTGCTGTGACATGGTATAGATGGTGGGATTTTCAAAATAGCTGGTTAATCTACCTTTATTGCTACTGAAGTCAGAAACAATGTCTGGAAAGGAAGATGAGGCTGCCTTGGAGAAAAAGGTACAGTTTCAACCAGCAAATATTAAAAGACTGGAGCTGTTCAGAGCAGTAGTAAAGAGTAGAGCCTGGCTTTCAAAAGATCTCAACACCAAGCTCACTTCAGAAAAGCAGTGATGAGTTCTGCCCTCTCCAGTGAGAATACTGGGTGGTGAAGAATGGTTGGTGGGCTTGGCATATTTGAACATTTGGACATTCCATTGATGTATCAGCCAGTGATCTGGGTGTGTGTAAGAATGTGTCCTCCGGTGTGGATGGTGAGCTATTTCAAAACCAGTCTTTTGGTGCTTATTGCTGGCTGTGTTTACTGGACTGGGATTTTCAAAAAGTACCTCTACAATTCAGAGGCGCAATTTCAATTGAAAATTGACAGCCAATGTTCCTAATTCACTGAGGAATATTTTAGGTAAATGCAGTTTAGAGAAGTAAATATCTGTAAACATCTGGCCCTAAAATACTGCTTAAATTCATACTCTAAGTGATTCGGAAAAGAGCAAGTGCCACTGATTTTGGTGAGGGAGATGTTGGCATTTGTGGAACAGTACATACAGAGTTCTGGAGCTCTCTTGGGCATGCCAAGATGGAAGGACAGAGCTTTCCCACAACACCTTCATGGCCAGAACGAGTTAGGTGTTTACCTCTGGACATGGATTGCCCTTAGTTAGTTCTTGCTCCGCGTTCAGCTGATGATGGAATTGGGATAAGGGGTTCAAGGGACAGCTGCCCACTACCACTGAGCCCTGTCATGGAGGGCAGCTCTAAGAACAGGATATGGGGAGGCTGCTGTGTGTCCATTGTGTCACCCAATCCAATGGGTGATCGCCCAGCCAAGGCATAGACTGTGCCTACCCACTGAGAAAGATCTTGGGCACTTTCCCAGTAAAAACAAGGGGCTGGCAAAGTCAGGATCTGGGAATGCCTGTCTGACTAGTAGAATTAGGACTGACTCCAGAAGGGTTTTTTTTCTCTTAACTTCCTCTTGAAAATGGGACTTTGACTCCCAAGTCAGTAAAGAGCTTTTAAAAACATGAGTTTTAACCCTTTTGAAAATCCCAGCCTTGATCCCCACCACCAGTAATTTGCATTGGTACCATGTGAATGAAATTAACCCAGTATATTTTCTGGCATTATTTGCTTACTCGGAAAGACTGAATACATTTTCATTCTTGTCTCCAAGCCATCTGGGGCAAATGGGATTTAATCCTATGCAGACCTTCGATGGAGTTATGGAGTTTTTCCCTCTTTCTTTCGCTCTGCATTTTTCTTTTTTTTTTCTTTTTTTTTTTTTCTTTTTTTTTTTTTTTCCTATCAGACCTGAGGCATTTGGCTCACAGCCCAGGGTGAATAAAGAGAAATAAGGAGGGGAGAGGAAGAGTCTGACTGAGGTGAGAAAACATGAGAGAGTGATGAGGCAAAGGACAGAAAGTTGGCTGCCATGGAGGTGGAGGAGTAGTGACAATGTACAGAGGGTGTGATGGCACAGACTGAAGGTTGTGTTCTGTCCTGGGATTTGGTGTAGGAGAAGGAAAAGCCAAAGTGCATTCAGCCAGAGGTTCTGGTATGGTTTGACATATCCCTGTGAAGAAATAACTGGATAATGTGCTACCCTCTCGTCTTGCATTGTTATGAGGATGATGCAGGCTGACTTAACAAGGAGCTAGAAATTTGTGAGGGGAAACACAGGAAAAATGGAATAGGCAAATGTGGAATAAGAGGAAAGGATATGCTGCTAGGCTGAACGAGGAAAGAAGTAGAATAAATGGAAAGATAGAGGAAAGTGTCACAACAGCAGAAAGTTTAAGTGGAATGTAATTTCCTGAATATTTCGACTTTTCCCATATGGAGAAAACGCCAGCATTTTCAGAGAGAACTGATGAAATCCCCAATTGTGTGGCTGAGCCCTTGTAAAGGGAGCCCTTGTAAGATAGGGACTTGAGATACCAATTTTTTAATATAGAATTTGTATTTTAGGGTCTTTTTTAAGGAGAAGGAGTAGGTTTTCAGAGCTGCTTGTAGTCTAGAAGGGGAATAAATTGTGGCATAATTAGGGACAAGAAGAAAAAGTAAAGGCTTTCTTATAGTTTTTGTCACCTGAATATGGAAAAAAATTGGGTTAATAGATGTATCCGTAGGAAAAAATGCAGATATGTTCTTGATCTCGATTTTTTTAACCTGAGCTAGATAATTCAGGTTAAACCAGATAAACCAGAGGAATTTGAGAGCTGTCACTGTCATTTTAACTGGTATTGTCCAGTTCAGTTAAATGTACTTAACTTGTAGCCTTGCCTTGTGCTAGGCAGCTGTGTTGGCTCTGGGAAGCACCTCTGTGCAGACACCATTGGAGACTGTGGCTGTGCTGGTAGCCCTGAGCTCTTGAGCCTGGGTGTGCTGGCCCAGGAACAGAGGGAATGGGAGAGATTGGTGGAGTTGCCCAGGATCAGACCGGGAATCTTGAAGAGACAGGGACTGAGTGGAAGCCTCTTGAGCTGCAGCCCAGCTCATGGGATTGGATAAGCACAGACTTAAATGTTGGGTTTCTGTTGAGAATATGCACAATTATGAACACTGAACTTCTTTCCCGGGAGCATTCCTCAGTACTGATTTAAAATGTACCATTTCCATCAATATTATTGCCAGAAAATTAATTTGTTAAAATATTTGTTGAAAGCAAGTACAAAAAAGGGGCTGGCACATGGCTGAAGCAAATTAATGTTAAAGATTCAAATGAATACTAAATCTCTTTTGCCAATAGTACGTTCCTGTCTCTAATTATGGCTCCGGGTGAGTAGATGACTGTAGATTCACTCTTGGAAGGTGCACATACAGCAATCAGTGTGATAACAGCCTTGGAGGTCCAAGTGGGTGGATGACTTGAGCATTATGGTAATGACATGTGGAGCCTTCCCTGTTTTGGAGACAGAATTCCAATCGAACTCTGATCAATAGTAGGGTGAGCGTTATTGCCTGTGGAGAAGCTCTGTAACACAGAGACATCCAGAGGCTGGGGTCTGTTGGGACATGCTGGGCGCAGCTCTGCCAGGTCCAGGAGCAGCCCAAGGCAGAAGCCAGGCCTGAGCATTTGGAGTCCGTGGGCCAAAGACTCCTGCAGGGATACTGCATGGATGGAACTGCAGCAAGAAGGAGGTGGCCACCCATTCAAACCAACTTCAGAGTTCTCTTGCCGCATTCACTTAAGGCCAGATGTGCCCTTGTAGGTACCTGAAGCAAACAGAATATTTTGGGCTAAAACAAAGAGGTATTGTGAGATGTAATGGCCTCTGGTAGACAGGACCAGCCAGCGTGATCTGAGAGCTGTGGGAAGTGTGCCTGGGATGGGCCGGTCTGCCAGCACCTATTGTGGTAGAGATGTGGTGGTTCCCAGCAGCTGGGCTCTAGTGCTGTGTCCACATGCTCCTGCTCAGCACTCAGAGCCAGCTGCATGGTGTGGGGGGCAATTTGTCAGGAAAACAGCCTCCACCATATTTTTTCCCCTTTTCCCTGTTCTCTCTTGCTCCCTTGATAATCATATAAATGACCTTTTATTTTAAGATAGGTAGCTTTGGTTTTGTCTTCCTCATACCATTATTTTTCTTCAGCCTCTTTCACTTTCCTGTTCTTGCTCCCTGCTGTCTGCACTCCTTTCGTTCCCTTCCTCCACAGTTTATGCCAGTAGATGGTGGTATTCAGCAAGTTCTTGGAGTGCCAGCATTGCTCCCTTTATCACTACTGGCTGTCCAGCTCGGCAGCAGGGAGAGCTGCTTGTGTGCAAGAGTTTGTGCCTAGGTGACGGTCACAGTGGTGACCTGCATGAACAAGAAGCACAAGTTCTGCTAAATTACTCTTTATTTGCCTGCTTGTTAAGTCTGTGAAAGAGCTGTCAGATTGACAGAGTCATAAACATCAGGGTCATCAATTATTTGTTGTGATATATGGGATTTGGGAGAACTTTGTGTACACATTTCTGTGGTGTTACTCAGCCAGCTGGCAGAGGCTGTGTTGGTTTTGTAGCCTGCTGTTTCACAAAAAAATAGAGTTGGAAATCACGGAATGGCTAGGGTTGGAAGGGACCTCAAAGACCATCTGGTTCCAATCCCTTCCATTGTCCCAGGTTGCTCAGAGCTCCATCCAGCCTGGCCTTGAATACTTCCAGGGGTGGGGCAGCCACAGCTTCCCTGGGCAACATGTGCCAGGGCCTCACCATCCTCACTGGGAAAAACTTCTCCCTAATATCTAATCTCAACCTACCCTCTTTCATCTGTAAGCCATTCATCCTTGTTACTCCAGGTCCTTGAAAAAAGTCTCCATGTTTCTTGTAGGCTCTGTTCAGGTACTGGAAGGCCACAGTTAGGTCATTCTGACGTCTTCTCTTTTCTCGGCAGAACAAACTCACTTCTCTCAGCCTTTCCTGATAGGAGAGGTACTCCATTCCTCTGATCAACTTGGTGGCCTGTTCTGGGTTTGCTCCAGCAGGTCGATGTCCTTCCTGTGCTGAGGACTCCAGAGCTGTGTGCAGCCCTGCAGCTGGGGTCTCATCAGAGCAGAGGGGCAGAACCTCTCCCTTGGCCTGCTGCTCATGCTGCTTTGGATGCATCTCAGGGAATGAGGGAACATATTTCTGAACAGGATTCTCACTGGTGAAATCGCAGGCTTTGGGTCTGGATAACCAATCAGTATATTTGGGTTATAGAACCTCGGACCTCTTTAAACTCTCCTGAGTCAGGCACCTAAGAACTGAAGTTCATGGTACTTCAGCAAGCAAGTCCTCAGCAAGCCTCACCTCTACTTAAGGGCAGGATTTGCAGCAGGAGTTTGGCTGAGGGTTTTCTGTTGCAGTTTTCCTCTTATCATGGAAGGTGTAACGGTACTGCTTTGCACCCAGTGTGATGCCATCAGGGAAGAGCCTTATTGCAATATCAGAGCTCGCTGCTCTGCAGGTGAAGCTGTGGGAACCATTCTTCTCCACAACTGCATGTGTTTTATTAATTAATGTGATGTCCATAGTCCTCTTTGGAAATTACTTTTATACCAGGACACTAATGCTTACTTGAGTCAATGGAAGGCTGCACAGAAGTTACAGAAATCGGACAGAAATTCTGTTAAGGATTAAAACAAAGATTTTCAAATATGGGGGTGGGTGTAAAATGAAAAAATTCCTTCTGAAAAAGGATGGGCATCAGTACAAGCAGCATGTGTGCTGTCAGTTCTTTTTCTGCTCTGTGATGCTTCTTGTAAGATCTAACCAGTGCTGGCCAAAAGTCTTTAAGAAAAAAAAAATGTTTTGAGTGTGAAACTCTTCTTGCCTTGCTTCTAACACCTCTCTGTAGTTCTCCTTTGCCATCCTTCCATCCCAAGCCCCTTTTGGGCATGCTTGATTGGGAATAGCATTTATTCTTTCTCTGAGTTTGGAATTTGAGCTCCCTTCCTATGAAGACCTTGACTCCAGCAGCAGATCTGAAACAAATTTGCTGTTTCCTGTGGAGATTACAATTAGTCAGATAAGAGTAGCCAGAAAATAAGAACTAAAATGTTGAAGTGTGATGCTTTGCTTAAGCTGGAAAAACCGTGGAGAAGTCTGAAGCAGTGTGCTGGGCTGGGTGTCTCTTAAAAGATTTTGTAGGCCTCTGGTACTCAAGAGTTGCTTAGCGCTAGCGCTTGCTTTCTATAACAAGTTGTTTTAACCAGTTTTACCTGAGAAACAAATACTTTGCTGGTCTAAAGCAAGAGTCACTTGACCTTAGAGACCTTAAACACAAACCTCAGAAAGACCTTGTGTTTCGCTGCAAGAGCTGCTGCAGTTTCAATGCCCCAACCTGTCACTGAAAATATCCATATCTCTTGTTAGTGATGTACCTCAGCAAGGCATCTTGTCCCAGGAAGTGTCTTGCTTTCTTTTTCAGTTACAGCACCCTATTGTTTCTTGTTCTGGCAAGGAGTGTTTCATAGCCAATGTGTCTCCTTCCCATTCTTTCTCCCCTTTATCATTCCCTGGGGCTTAACCAGCCCAGTTGATAAACGTACATCAGCATGTGGTGGATTACCTCATCTGAAGATAAGAACTCAATACACAATTACAATTCTATTTCCAAATAACTGTTGGCCAGGCTGTAATGCCTTTCCTCTTCCTAGGAGAAGAACGTTTGATCTGAGCTCCTGAGTGAAGTCCAATGGATTTTAATTCACTATTATATTTTCAGTACTTCCCTTCTTTAATTTTCATCTAGTTTTTATGGATATATTCCAAAGATTGCTGTCCCACATCTGAAGTTCTTTGACTAAAAAAGCACATTTTCCAAGATCCTGAGATGAATGATATCCATGTCTCCTAAATGTTAGCAACGTTACTAATGCTGCTTTGTCTCCACATGTATTAATAGGACTGCCTCAGAGATGCCTTTTCCATGTGGAAAAATACAATTCAAAAATCTCTTCCTCTACTATTTTTGATGTAAGTTTTATCCAGATTTCATTTGTGAGGAGGTTGCAACAAGAAGCAAATGCAAGAACTATTAAAGGGGGAATTTCAACATCTGAAATACTGTTTCATTTTTTAATTCAAAGATACTTTTTGATCCACAATCATAGTGTTTAATTTGGGATTTTCATTGAAACTGAGTTTTCAATGAAAACTCCAGAATTTTGCCAACAGATGAATTGTGTTAGTTGAAGACACCAAATTCCTTCAACAGAAGTCTTGCCCAGTTCTAATCAGCAATGCTGGAAAAAACTGTCTGATACTGCAGAAGTCCGCTTCAATCAATGAAAAGACATAATCAGCTCTGGACTTACTTTCATTCATGTAACCCTGGCCCACATTGCTGCTGCTCTCCCAAGTCATCCTGGTGAGAACAAACCCTCCTCAGCGTGGGACTGAAATTGTCAGTGCATTACAACGTGTTTGTAACAGCAATGTCTGCAGACTTGGGGTTTGTTTCCAGAGAGACATCTCAGGCCGGCTGAGAAACATTTCACTAACCCAAAATCTAGTTCTCCTTTGCAGGAGAGATCTGTAGCATGGTAGAACCCATTTCAAACCTGTTTGCCCACTGAAATCCTGCTCTCCACCCTACTGGAACCAGCTGATCCCATTGGGGTAACATGTGATGGACACTGGTCCTCTCCCTGGTTCTCAGCCCTGGGTTCAGAGAGGTTGCTCCTGAGAAAGAGCTTGTCCATGTGAATAATAACATGCTTCTAATGGGGTGTTAATTTTAGGATTCCTGGCTAATTGCCAGGTAGACACGATTGACTTTACAGTGTAAAGTGCAGCTCTCTTCAGCCACTAGCACTTCCAACTAGTCTTGCTAACCCAAAGCATTAAGAAGCCATGAGTCAAGCTTCTCAAATCACACCGCTGGTTAAAAATTATGCGATTTTGTAAATAACACCTTCTGAGGGTTTATTTGCCTGGGGATTGTTCAGGTTCATGTTTCTATACTTCATAATCCACAGCCTAGACTTTTACTATTTTGGGTTTTTTCTAATAGCAGCTCTGATCGTTGCCCCCAGTATTGCCACACACACCAGCTTTCAAGGGTCTTTGTAAAAGGTCTTAAAAATAAAATTGGCAGAGAGCTTTCTGCCTTCTGGCCTGTCAAATTTAACTCCCAAACTTGAGCATAACTTCCTGAAAATTTTGAAGACAAGCATTTGGGGTAATGTGGAACATATTTGATCCAGGCATGTCCAGGTTATGGGACTGACAATTCATTATCATTCCAATTTGATTCACATGGCATGAGATAACATTTCCAAAAGGATGTCTGGTTAGTCCTGCTCTCATGCAATATTCCAAACTCATTGAATGTGGGTTTTGGTGTGCACTGGGTGAGGAATGGCATGTGGTGACATCCACAGGAAAGAATCTCCTGTGATATAATAGGCACTACCATGTCCCGTCTTAAAGAGATGCTTTGCTTTCCTCACAGGGTCTTTTTCCCAGCTTCTATCCACTTAGATATTCAGGAAGGTGTTCTGCTTGAAAGGCAATTTTTATAGTAGGGAGGTATTAATGCAGGGTGGAATGGAAAGACACATCATTATTTTCTCTTTTTGCTGCTGGCTATTTAAATAAAAGGGATTTCCTTTTCAGAAATTATCAATGTTTGATAGTTAGGAAAAGCTGAATAGTGCTGGGGTGGGTCTCCTCGTCAGTCCCTGCTCTCCCCATTGTGCACCTCTGCACATGCAAACTAAATGGAGCTGCAAGGTCTCTTTCCAGTTTGAAGAAGGCAAATGAGAATGTACTTTATTCCTGCTGTCTGTGACTTCTTGGTAAAATGCCAGTTTTGAAGGGTCCCAGACTTGCTCTGGGAACTCCTCTGGTTCCACCAAAGATGTGGAGGTGGTTTCTCTTGTATTCCAGGACTCTCCAGGTGTGTGCAAAGTATACAACAGGCATTGGTGCTGGCAAGGTATTCCTGCCAGCTCCTGTTCCTGTATTCCTTTCATCTGCGACTGGTAAGGAACCTCCTTTGAGAAGTTTTTTTGCTAGAAGAAAGTAAGTCTCTCTCTAGGATCCGTGCCACCACAGGGAAAGGAAATGGCTTATAAAATGGTGCATCTCACATCTCCATCTCTTTCATCCCCTACCAGAAGCTCCACTTCAGCACCCAAAGTATCCTCGAATGCAGCATGTACTGTCCTGTACAAGGCTTCTTTGGATATTGTAACATGCAAGAGAAGCCTCAAAGTCATTAGACTGAAGTCAAGATTGTGGTTAGGGGTGGATTTCATACCCCAAACCCTCTGTGCTTGTGTGTAAGGGTCCCTGACATTTTGGTATCAAAGCTTTCTAGAGGGAAATACAGTAAGAATGCTTTTTGTCAAGTCAGGTCCTGATAAAAACTCTGCAATTCCATCAACATTAATTGCTTGTCTAAAGACAAAACATAAAATTGTTTCTTTCTTGTTTGGGTTTTATTGTAAAAAAAAAAATTGTCAACAGAACATTACGGCTTTTAAAAACACAGGAAATGTTTTTGTTTCTTTAAACCTTTTGGTAGGAAATATTTCTCACTTTCCTTCTAGTTTTGATCAAAGTTTCATCTGCACTTCTCAGGTGTTATCCAGATCTAATCTGAGCAGGCACAAGGAGATGCTTGAAGCTGTCAGAATTGCAGATGTATCTGAAAAGCATTCCCTGAACAAACTCCATGTGAGTTGGCAGTGGGGGAAGGGAGAGCAAAACTTAATTTTAAGCTGTTTGGGAGAGGCACTGTCATTATGTGCTGTATGCATTAAATGCAAACACAGAACAGGTTCAGGTCTGTGGCTGCTGCTCTTAGGTGTGACAGCAGTACAAATGAAATAATAAGATCGGGTAATCTCAGCTGGTCATTAACCCTGCAGTAAATGCCTGTTTCATTTACCAGGCAGGAGCACTCAGGGACCTCAGCTAAAATTGGCACCTTATTGTGCTAAGCACACACAGACACCTAATTAAAGACAGTCCCTTTCAATGAAGTGGTTTTTTTGGTGTAGATGGGCAAGACAGATAAAGAATGGGAGCATGATCATCCCTGTTCCGTAGACAGGGAGCTGGGGAACTCCAGTCTCCCAGGGACTCTGCCGTGGGCTTTCTGTGCTATCCTGGAGACGTGCTGTGGTCAGCAGGGTCTTACAGCCCAGCTCTGTGCTTCAGCCACAAGACCATCCTTCCCCTGCAGAAGGATGCACAGTGTTTCTTGTTGCTTAAATGGAAACCTCAATTTACATGTTCCTTGTTCCTCTTTTAAAAAAAGCTCCCTGACCATTTTGGTTTCTCTCATCCTCTGTGTGTTAGTCATCATTTAAAATACACACAATGATTAAAATGAGTCTGATCATGTTCAAGTACAATATTTCAGGGTGGCTACTTGGTATGACTTGCATGAGGACATGAAATGCCAGAAGGACCAGTGCAATCAAACAAGCAAACCTCTGTGCCAGAACAAGTGGGTGGGGTCATGTGCAAGGGATTCATAAATGTTTACTATAATTTGCTGCCTGATTATATTTGACCTCTGTGGGTTGGCACATGTACTGATTTATTGCATCCATGCTATCTTAATTACTAAGGACAAAGTTGAGAGATTTTTGAAATTAAAAGTGACTTATTTTCCTCAATTACTTAAGTGCAGAGGCTCAGACACATACACAGTTGTATTTTTCTATTAAGAGAATATATGATTTGTACAGCCAGTTACACTTGTTTGTGGTTCCCCGGACTCTGGGTATGTGCAGAGGCAGACACTCGGAGCTGGCTCGTAAGGATATGTTTACCAAGACTTAGCAAACTTTTCCTTCTCCCACTGCTGGTCCTGCTTACAAATATTACTCTTCCAAGTCTCGGCTGGAACTGGAAGGCAAAATGAGGAAAGTCTCTGAAAGGTTACTCCCAGTGTTTTTCTAGCCCAGGTGGATGTAGGTATTATTGGAGACCTCATGAGAAGGATTATTGCAACAAAATTTTCACCCTGGCTTCATGGACTAAGGGATACAAACAACTTTTTAATAAGTATCTGAACTTACACTTGCTTAGCCAAAGCAAGACACTGAAGCTTTTGAGACAGCCCTGCTAACACACTCATTGTTGGACTGTTTTGAATGTGTGACACCAAGCAGTTAGTTAGCAGGTCGGCAGGAATCCATTGGATTTAAGTTTTTCGGTTCTCATGTTGAAAATGCCTCTAAATAATCAGGTCAGACATTAGAAAAACTGGGGTTTTTGTCAGCTATAGCCCTGTCTTGACTTTTGCAAATTTGGACAAAGATAATAAGGTGTTTGTGATTTTAAGTTCTCTGTCTGGAACTTGAGACTTCCTCAAAGGCTCCACATTTCAGAAGCCCTCTTCAGGTAGCCTCTAAAACTAAAGAGTCCAAATTGCTCTTACCTTTCTCTTAGTTACTATTGCATTTCCATGCGCAGAAAAGGTACATAACCATATCTATGGATCTGAATTTGCAGATGCTCTAGCTGTGCTAGAGCACAGTTGCAGACTTAGGGACTTACAGGCTTTAATCTTATTTCACATTAGTTGTGCTCATACATAACTCAGCTGCTGTGGGTGGCATTTATCTTCACATCAGGTAGCAGTGCAGTGCAGTGATTTTCAGCGTCTGATTCCAGATCCCAAGAATCCTCTTCAAGATCCAAGACAAGTAAAATACTCACATCTCTTCTGAAAGTGGAAACAAGTTGTAAACTCTGAACTGCTATAAGAGAGGTGGTAATTAAATTTCTTTAAATCTCCGTGATAACTCCTCTCATGCTCATTTCGGGATTTAAAATACATATTGCAAAGAGATACGTCATACAGGAATGTGTTTCTCCCTTTAACAGATCACTTGTTTAGAAAACAGCTAAAATAAATCCAGGCTATTCCAGTCTTAAGTCTGCCTTCTTATACAGATGAGTCCAGTGTGAGGAGGAAAGGGGTAGACTGAATTACCACTGTGTGTATGAGGTGCTATCAAAACCAGGTAGGCTGCAGGTGGGCAGGACTGCAGGCTGCCTCAGTCCAGCCTTCTAGCCCCCCTTGCTTTTCAGGCCACTTGTGCTACTCCTAGCAGTGCAGAACAGAGAGGGCAGTGATCCCCTGCTCACCCACTGTGCCCCTACAGTGCAACTGGAGGTGTGATTGCAGTGCAGATAATCAAATAACAACCAGCTTTAATCTTCCCAGGGTTTGGGGCAGGCTGGACAAGCTTGCCCAGTATCCTATGTGCATATTCAAGAGCTGGTGCCTGAACGTGGTGTCTCCACTGCTAAAGGTATCCAAAGGGGCAAGATTGAAGCTGGTCAGAGTGTTTCTATTGTGCCTTTGACTGCAAGGCAGCTGCAAAACAAGGTGTTGGAAGTTCTCTGTCCAGAATTACTATGGAGATGCTCCCACTTCTGTCCAAACCTCAGGTCCCATTGCTCTTGCTGCTGTGAGTCTTGAGGGACTTGTGGTTGTAATGTGCAGGACATCTCTCAGTACAGGCAGAGTTGGATCTGACAGGGGAATGACTTCTTAATGGTCACGTCAGAAGGCCAAAATTATCTGGAAACAGATAAAATTGCCAACCCACATCCATAAAGCAACAAAAGGTCTTTTTCCCTAGATCAGGATCTGTTTATAGATCTGTGTAACAAAAGGATATTAAATATGTAAGACCTGATCACAGAGGAGAGAAAAGCAGGGGAAAGGCAAAAAATGGTTGGAAACTTGAGACAACAAAGGAGAGAAAACTGAAGCTGCTAAGATGTAAATATGGATGACGCATAAGCAGGTACGCCTGGCACAGGGAGCTGTGTCTGGGATTGTACAGTACCAGAAGAAGAAGGGAAACATAAGGAGCGCAAAGATTTCAAACAGGCCCCTGCAACAAGTCAGAACTAACCCTTGGAGTGAGATTGGAGGGAAATCAGCCTTGTAGATACCTAGAGTGCCAGTTAGTGAAAAGTTGTGTAATTAAATCCCGAGTCCAATGGCAGCAGAGTCCTTCATGAAATCATGACTCTACTGAAATCAGTGGCAAAAATCTGAGTGATGTCAGTGGTGCGGCTCCCGGCATTGCCCCATAGCAATCTCTGCTGCTTCTGCTCATGAACTCCAGGACTCTATGTGGTACCATAGTGTACATAAAAAGCAAAGGGCAGTAACAGGTAGATGTGCACCAAAAGCATGTTGTCAGAAATGTGGCTCTTTGATTAGGTGTGTTTTTCTGGAAAGTTTTCTTTGGAAAGTGCCACTATTGCATCAAAATATGTGAAATCTTGAAGAACAGTAACTTTTCATCTGAAGTAGATCCTGGAAAATGTCATTCATCCCAAGAACCTGATCCAAAGGGGAAGCACAACTTCATTTCTGATAGGACACCAAAGACACTATATTGAGTCTCAGAATTAATGGATTGGCTGGAGCACTGCAGTGGTGTTTTAGCTCCATGTCAAATTTCACGGCACAAACTCTCATTCTGGTTTGTGAGCAAGGCACAAGCTGAAATTGGCGGCCCGAACTTGGACAAAATGCTGTCCAGCCTCTGAATAGGAAAAATCAGCTTCTTCCCAGGATAATCCAGCACGTTACTGCCTCTCAGGAGGTGTATTGTCACCTCGCCAAGGGTGGCAGCACCTCGGGCTGAATATCTGGATGCAGGAATTGGACCGGGACCGACTGTATCAGTCAGTAGAGGGGAGCAGAGAGCCACACATGAACTAGAGACTGCACTGGGCTTTGCAGCTTTGGGAGCAAATGCATGAGAAGTGGTGTTTTGTGCTGTATTTTTGCAGTGCATTGGAGAGTTGGTCAGTGAGCAGAGACCCTGTGTGCTTGGATGGATGGAAAATAATAGTTCAACAAAGGAGCATTGTTGGATAAATCTAAATTGAAATAAAGGCTGGTTTTGCAAACCAAACTCAAAGCCCTGACAGGCAAGGCTTCATTGTATCTACTGCTAAAAGGAACATACTTAAGGGCCTGTCTCCAAAGAGAAAATACAGCTCCTTTAATTGCATCGTTTCTGGCGAAGGGAGAGTTCATTATTATTACTAATTATTATTATTATTACTACTGTTACACATATTAGAAAGAGCTGTGTGCTGTAATATCCTTCATTGCAACCACATTGATTAGCACTAACTGAGAATGTAGTATAATATTAACAAAAGGCACACAGGACTTGTTTGGCCTGTCCTGATTGTTCCTTAGTTACGCATGTATAAAATAAGAGGTACAGCACCTGCGGAGATTCCCAGCACCTCCAGCTATGGTGAGGCAGGGGCTGCACTGCATGAGAGCAGTAACCAAATCCTGCGAGTGTGTTTACATTTTGAACTTACCAAATCTTCCCAAGTGGAATGCAGCGTCCAATTTCAGCCAAGGAACTGTTAGCAGTGAGTGAGAGTTAATGGATCAATCTGCTGTCTCTTGTCAGTGCTTTTACTGTTGACTTCTGGAATGTGTTTGATGAAAAGAAAGCAACTTCTTGAGACAGAAGGTACAGATGTAGCATGTTAAGGTTAGGACCTACACGAACAATAAAGCAATGTTATCAGTACTTTGCTTCCCCAATGCTGCTTGCCAAAACTGACAATAGAATAGCAGCAAAGCATTTCTTTTTTTAACTACCATAACTGCACATTAACCATTTGCTCTGATTGTCTTTGCAGACACAGTCAGATGTGCTGGTGTTATAAGCGAAAGATGTCAGATATTTAGCTGGGACCATGTTGGACAGCCCCCTGCTGCCTTTCTGTGGCCAGTGGAAGCTGAATTAAAATGGAATTTGTAGGACTGTTCAGCTGAACCAAATCTGTTGGCTGCCTGTGCTTTACATGCCGCCCACCAGCAGAATGGCTGTGCACCATGCCAATCGTATGGGATGATCCCTGTATCCCAATGAGATAGGCTGTGACATAACTTGCAGTGTGCTTTTGGGGCATGTGGGCTGTAACCTCCCAGCAGAATGGAGTGCTGTGTGGAGGTACCCAGGCTAGCTCCTGGGAATACTGTGGTGAGGGCTATCCATGATGAAAGTATATTTCACTCTCCAACACCAGGATACTGCTCTTCTCCCAGAGCCAGGGTGTTAGAAGTCAGCTCTGATGTGGCTGCTCAGCACTATGGATACCCTCGTGCTGTGTAGGCATAACCACAGAGGCTAAAGCCCAGATCCATGGAGGTATTTAGGCTTTTAACTCTCACTGAAATGAGCAGGAGTTAAAAGCCTAAATACCTTTGGGGATTTGAGCCTAAGTGGCTTACAGAAAGCCTGTGGCACAGCAGAGGCTCAGAGATTTTGACTCAGAGGCCAGTGCCTCCAATATGAAATCATTCTTCCTCTCTACATCTGGTTGCAGTTTGCATTCACATTTCCCAGCTCAGGCCATCAAAAATATGCCCATGCTTAGGACAGGAGGTGAAGAATAATTTAGGTAATTGAAACTACAGGAGGAATGTGGTTCTGTCAGACGGCTGTTGCCTGACCTGGAATTAAACAGACAAGTAGGGATTGGGGAAACTGCGCGCCAGCTCCTGCCTTTCAGGTGCACAGAAGGCAGTCAGTTTCTGTGGAAGAAGGGGTATAAATAATTGAGCTTATGTGTCTGTTGAAAAGGAAGCCATATTGCAGGGAATGAAAGCCGGAGACGTGCCAAACACTTGCCTTGTTATCCACATGACTGTTTATCAGTTATAACCAGAGCTGAGCCAGTAATTCTTAATGAGTAATTCATATGATGAATATCTCCCCCTAAACTATGTGTGAATGGTGTATGAACCAGCCATTACTTTCAAATATTTATTTACTAGTCACAATTATTTGTTTAATACTGTGAATAATTCATGGTTTGTGTAATGTTTTCAGGCAGTTCTCTGAAGTTGCCAATACCCAGGCTATTTTCATTGAGCAGGGAAGTAAATGTTGCCTTTTTCTGATTATGCCAGTGTTAACTGAGGATAACTTGAAGTCAAAAGGCTGGATCCCTCACTGATGTAATTTGGCATAGCTCCATTTTTTTCCCCATTGATTTCAAATGACCAGTGTTAATTCACACCAACTTACTTGATGGCCATGAAAAGAAGAATTGTATGAAGGAAGAATGACTCCCAGACCATATTGTCCCAGGACTGGCTAAGTGTACTGCGTTTCACAGTCCCATCTTTTCATTAACATTCTCATATGTATAAATTCAAAATTGACATTTAAAAATACCATTTTGTATTAATAGCTCAGTTGCCTATTATTGAGTAGCTTTGCTGTGAATTATGCTTATGTGATTGTACAAACTAATTGATGCTTTTTGCAGGAATACTCCAAGCTGTTTTTGTTTGCAGGGGAGGGGGGAAATTGTTTTGAGGACAAATCTGTGGCTTGTGTCGAGGTTAACCTGGAAAACTTCCTTGTTCAGTGTGCAGGACTTTTCAGTTCCAGTATTACTTTTACCATTACAAAATCTTCCCTTATATAAGTCTCACTGACGTCAGTCAAGCTTTGCCACTTGTATTTGCCTTATCAGATTTCCAATCCTTAAAGCTATTTTAGAAGACATTTTTAACCACCTTCTCTGTGGTACCCAGCTAATGGTGGGAAAAGTAGAGCAAGGGGTTGTGTTGGATTGTGTCTCTCTGATTCTTGCACCAGTTGGCCGTGGTCTCCAAGGGGTGTATGCCAGAAGGAGATGGAATACTTTGTGCCTTGTCTATCCCCTGTACTGTCCCTCTCTGTTCCAGTTCCCCTCATTACAATAGCAAATTATAGGTAGTGATACCATGAGAGAACCAGGTAGGAATTAAAGACTTGGTCCCTAAAATTAGATTTCTAGCTAGTTTCTATTTCCAGATTTCCAGAGCAGCACACAAAGCTTGCACTTGACATTGCTGCAAATTTCCCAGATAAATCTCTAAACACCTGTGTTTTTCTTTGGTATTTCTTGTCTAGCTGTACAGTGAAAATTGTAAATGCTGCCACTCAGATTGTCACCATGATATGGCCACAGCCTTGGCTGCAGGGTCCTTGTGCTCACAGCAAAGGAATTGTTAACAGCACTTCACAGGGAAAAGTCTTGTGCTTTTCTTTCTTCTCTTTTGTTCTTGCTCTTTGGTATTTCCTCTCCACTGATGCTATGGCTCCTAGAAATACAAAAGCATGAAGAAAAAAAAATCACATTTCAGAAAGATCTGTTGCTTTTCTTGCCAGAGTAGCACAACTAATTTGAATGCTAAAGAATCTACTCAGACTAAATGTCCAGGTGCACGTCATTTCTCACTACACGTAATTTACTAATGAGCGGATCCAGACAAACAAAGTGAGGATCCAGCATGCCCTCTGGCTGCCTATAAAAATGTGGAAAGATAATGAAGTGGTGTGAATCAGGGCCTTTCTGTAGCAGCGAGGCATGAAAAAACTGGAACACAACAGCTTTTGCTGTTAGGTACCAAAGACAATCTCAACAGTTCTGTACCCAACCACAGGGGCAAATCCATTTCACAAACCTTGAAAAATTTACACAGTTGGCTATTTAATATTTTTCATGTCCCACGTTTCACATTTCTGGATATCCCCATTGTGAAATTTGTATATGTTTGGGTTTTGCCCGTGCAAAGGTAAGCATAATTTTCAGAAAGGCACAGCTCCTGACCTTTCTTTAATTACTGGCAAATGCAGGGGTTGATGGATATTGCTGTACTGTTGGTCTCTTCTGTTGAGTGAACATTACTGAATGGCCTTCTGAAAAACAGTGGGGTCTTTGTATCACAGCCTGCAGCTCACCAGGAACACACCTGACCACACCAAGCTCTTTCAAAGCAGAGGTCTGCACAGTGTCAAAAGAAAATGTTTTATTGTAAGTGTAGGGAAGAGCAGATGCATAGAAGAAAGGTCAAAGAAGAACAGAATCAATTGACCTGCTAAACCAGCGTATATTTGGGGGTTCTTAACAGAAAATCTCTTTCTCTTCCAACCACTGTGATGGTGCAACCTTCAGTCAGAAAGGACTGCTGTGACCTGAAATACATGGTACCTTTTTGTATAAAGTCCTTCCAGCCTGCTCAATGGCAGTAGTTCTTCAGCTGGATACTGTCATTACAGCTGTGTCCTGGGCTGTGATTCAGGGCTCAGCCCGGCAAACACTTGGTTTCCGATTTGTATTTGTTCTTGTATTACTCCCTCTTCTGAAGCACAGTCCTCAGAGCTGCGCACACCCAGGCCGCACAGGGGAGCTGGCTGCCCGCGTGGTTGTGCAGTCACACCGTGTGCCACTGGCTGGGAACACTGTGTCCACCCCTGTAGAGCTGCAGCAGGGTCCTGTTATGCTGGCCCATCTCAGCAGGACAGACACTTGTCCATGCCTATTATGGATATGCCTCTAAGTGGGATGTTGGCATTAGCATTTTAACTGAGATAAGTGTGTTTCTGAAACGTCTCCCAGTGATCCCCACAGACCTGCATGTTTATGTCACAGAGCACTCATGGAGAACATCAACAGGATTCCTCTGGGATGGTTTTAGGGCTGCACTCAGCATGGGCCAGCTTGTGATGGTTGCTGCTGCCATGCGGCTGCAGCTCTCTGAAGGAAAGCATGGAATGGAAATGCCCTGTGTGGATGTCAGGAGCTCAGCACCGACCATTTCTCTCTGTGTATCCATGTTCCTCTTGTTTTGAACTGCTTGCTGTTACAGATGTGGTCAGAGCAGCAAGTCCCGTGCCAGTACACTGACCTTCCCCTCCCCTGGGCCGTGCTGTTCAGGCCATTTCAAACATGCATGTAAGATTTGGGAAATCAGGTTTCCCTTGGTGAGACTCTCCATGTGCTTCAGTGATTTCTTTATGCACACACCTCATTGAATAGGGTCTGGCAGGTCGAATAAGGCAGCACAAACCCCAGACCCCATGTACAGCTGCAAAGCTACGAGGTATGTAAGGGGAAAAGGGTGAAATTATTTCTCTCCCCTTGTATAGTATCTGATCACATCTCATGATAGTCCCCTTCCCCTCATTTACACTCATATAATTACCAGCCCTTGCTCTTTCGTGCTGCCTCTGGAGGCTGGCACTGTTGAAGCATGTAGTGCTTCCCTATGGACCCTCTGGGGGAAAGAAATTAAATGTAGGTGGGGTAGCAATGATAATTATGTTGGATCATAACTTCCACTGATCTAATTAATGCCACCTAAGTTGTGGCTTGTGCAACTGCCTTGATTTATTGATGATATCCACAGTTGGCAGAATGATGTTTTTGCAGAGACCCCGTGGCTCTGATATACGGAGTGATAGAAGTTGGATTTCATGAAAACCACGTGGTACAGTTAAAGTCGGAAAGGTGCTTGTTCGTGATGCTCTTTAGAGGTACTGGGAATTGGGGATCCAGATAAGATTAATCAAATCGGCTATCTGGCCCAATTAATTTTTTTCCAGCCCAAATCCCTTCACACTGCTCTTAAAACGGCTTTTTCCTACTGAATGTGGCAGAACAACTTCTAGGTGTTTCCAGCCTTAAGTGACAGTAAAAGATGACTCTCACCTAAGTTCCAGTTTATGTATTTGTTTTATTACTCAGGATATGTCTGGATTTTACAGCTGAGTATGTCAGGAATTTAGTTACAAGTTGAAACTGCTTTATAATGCATGGCTATAAAGATCAAAGGTTGCAAAACCAACCTTGGAGAGCCAGGTCCTGCTCTTCCAAGGCTCATCAGTCATGACTTAGTTTTGGCCCATCTCCTATGATTTTACACCGTGTACTGTGATTTGGACAAATGTTTGTCCATAGTGTTAGACCAGAGACTCCAACAACTCTTAGGCTAAGTATTGCCATTGGTTCCTGAGAGCACTTTTCTGCTTTTTAGTTACCTGGTATCTCTTTTTCTTCCTGATTTTTTTCTTTTGTCTCAAAGTTCATAATTGTAGGTATGTGTCTTTTGCTAGAGACACATTGGGAATTCTCTGTTCTTCCAGCTGGAAAAAAATCAAGATCAATAGAAGATCAAGCTAAAGATCTTCTTGGCTCTCTCTGGCTATTTGCTGAAAACTATTACGTTTGTACTTACTGAAGTTCTGTGAGTCTCTGCCAGCCCATGAAGCAGAAATAAGGCAGGAGAAACCAAAGTAAAGGTTTTTACAGTGGCTCTGACCATAGGCTCCTATCAGACAGGTCACTGAAGAAAGAGTCGAGGTGAACCAGACTCTTTTTGTACCGCTGCTGTCAGTCTGTGCTGGGGCACTGGACAAGTCACATTAGTTTTGGTTTCCCATCTTTTCCTTCAGCTGTGAACCCCTTGAGTAAGGGCCAGTCTTTTACACATTGGGGCACCCACAGTCTTAGGAGGCTTCTTTCCCTGTAGTAGAAAAAAATATCTTTGTGCAATTTATCATCCCAACTTTGCCTGGAAAAACTGGAATGTTTATTGTAAGTTATCCTATGAAAGATTCCTTGATGAGAGCTATAGGAACAACCAGTAGGCACTGTGACCAATTAGTTCTGGCCCCATCTGGCAATTCTGGGTTTAGGTCTTCCTAAATTAATTTGTCCCCAAGAGATGAATTGTGTCAAAACTTTAAAAAAATTACTTTTGTCTCAAATAAAATGTATTCTGCTATCTGAACAAAAATATTTAATTTATTATTTTTTAAAAACTGTTAATATTTTTCAAGAAAGTGATTTTAAAAGTAAAGCAGCTTCTTAGATTTCTCCAGTGGTATCTCAAGTAAATATTTAAATTAAAATTAGCATCTGTATATTAGATCTAACATTAAAACATAACAGCTGTTGACTTTGGGTTTTAGTTTTCCCTACATTGGTAATAGAGTTTGAGAAACTCAGTGGGATAAAATGCATTTTGGTATTTTTGAGACTTAAAACATTTCCCTGCTTCTCTTCCTGAATGAATTTTTTTGTGGAACCCCAAGGAGTCAATTGAGTTTAGAGTCAGTTGTCACTTAATTTATAGGGTTAGAAATGAGAATCAATCTGAGTGTCTGTTCAAATAACGCATTTGTTTCCTTTCTGAAACGGCTGCTTCTGCAGATCTAGCCCAGTTTTCTCACCCCATGCTGCCCATTGCTCCCAAGGACTGCTAAGAAGAATAATGAGGAATGTAATTTTTGTGTTGTTGTGGCTGTCACTGTCATGGCTGGAGGGTGAGAATCACATTTGACAGTGAAAAGCCAGGTTTTCAGAAGTGATTGCTTAGTCTAGGTACCTTTTTTTTTTTTTACTGTCTTGTGTTTGGATATGTGAGAAAAGCTTAAAGGGTTGAGCCTTAATTTTTTAAGAAGCCTGAGAAAAGAATATCAGGCAGAACTGCTTCCTGTTCTTCTCTGTGCCTTTGAGGGTGCAAGAAAGTTGCATCAAAAGAAAAAGCAGACCCCCCCCCAGGAAAAAACCTAACACCCCCCCCCCAAACAAACGAACCAACCAACCCCCCCCCCCCCCAAACGGGGAAACACAGTTGCATTATCATTCTGAAGAACCATTTTTATGCAAATGCATGTAACAGTTAAAATAAAGCTCATGTTATGTTGCCTTTGACTTTTGTAACTGCTGGGGTGTGACAGGATTCAAACTTTTCATGGCATGCCAAAAATATTTCTTAACATAAAGTTACTTTGCCTAGCTAATGTAATTATGTCCATTACTCACAGGGATTCCATCTTGTCCAGGGCTTTGTCTTATGCCCATATTGCAGGAGATGGGGCCGGGGTTGATACCAGCATTCTGGTGTTTCTTGCTGCTGCTGCTGCTGCCCCCTGGAAAGCCTGCCAGAGGTTTCATGGGGAAGGAGGACAGGAATGTGGCTTGTTTGAGGGTTGGGAATGACAGGAGTTTCTGGAATGGGGTGGAGTTGGAGATAGAGGGAGGATTTGGGCTTTTGGCTGCTGCAGACCTGAGGCAGAGACTGGGCAAGTTGTGCTGGGTGAATCCCACATGGACCCATGAGCTGAAAGAATCTGTGTGGATGAACTGAGTCAACATTGGCTGGGGCTGGGGGACTGGCCTGTGTAGGTTTGTGCAGGTCCTCAGGAATAAAGTCATGGCAGGGTCTGGAATCAGTGCAGGGAGAAACCTATGTTTGGCAGAAGTGGGACCTTCTGCTTGGATTTTCACCTAAGGCTGGCTGGGATTTGCATTAGAATTGGTCTGCTTGGCTGATTTCATTGAGGATGAGGTGGTGTAGCATTGGATGGGCATTTCAAAGACACTCAGTGAAGCGTCCTTTAACATGCAAGAGGGCAAAGTTGTTTCTCCCCACTGGCCCCCATCACTTCTGAGGTGATGACAGGACATTTTTCTGTCCTCTTGAGGCAGAACCTGGATGTTTGGGTCACACATCCCCTGTGAGCACAGGACCACGTGGATGCACTGCTCCCTGCCCGCCTGGGCAGGGGTATGGGCAGCTGCAGAGACCCAGGGTCTCGAGTTGATTTGATCTGTACCTGCCTCTGTAACTACGCCTGGCTTCCTCTGACCCAAATTACTTAACTCAGCTGGAATTTCCTTCCTCATATTCCTGCCCTTAATCTCTGCACTCACCTGCTGTATTTAACTGGCTGCAGTGGAGGGGTGGGGAAACGGTGCGCTAATGTTGAGCCCACCTCTGCCCTTCTCCCCGCCTGGCTTAGAGACACACTGTGTAAATGGAATTTTTAACATCAAAAGTTTCAATTACAGCAGGAAATGTCAGGCCGACAGAGTGCGACTGTTCCAGGTTTCCCATAAGGAATACTCCCACCCCTACTATTTACCCAAATGGAAAAAACAACCTCTGATGGTATTTTTTTAAGTTCTCAGGTAAATGGAGCTGAATGGTATCATCACATACACAGCAGGCTTTCTGCAGAAGATGAAAAAGTGTAAATCATAGCACAGGGCCCAGAGCCTTTACAGTGCCTTTTTCATGAAAGAAAATCCTGGGATACGGGCTAAATGGAAAGGAGGCTGTTTGAGAGACAGCTTAACCCCCAGCAAGTCAGAGGTCTCAGGGAAAGAGGAGCAGCTTAGAAACATTGATCTTGGAGCAGGAGGTCCTACAGAAGGCAGCAAACATCGTGCTGGAGAAGGTGGGTTATGGGAGAGCCTTACTGGGGACCTTCTAGGATACACAAGAGCAATGACCAGCAGAGCTGTGAACCTTCCAGAAGAGCTTGGCTCTGCCTTCTTGGTGCTGTCTCTCCCATTCATCTTTTCTTCTGGAGGTCTAATTCTCTCAGCCTCTCCTTAGTCACTGTGAATTCCAACTCCTGATCATCTCGGCAGCTTTCTCCTCTATTCATCCAGAAAACATACCTCCAACATGTTTTGCAGGTGACTAGACTCAGCTTTGATTGGAAGAAATGCAAGGCTTTTACCATGGCCTCAGAGATCCCCACTGATCTTGAGGGATAGTACAGAATGTACTCCATAATACAGAAAATACAGTGCTGGGATGGGTGATACAGCCACCTCATTCCCTGCACTCCTGTAGGGACTCCATCATTTGCCTCCAGCAGGAACAGGTGTCATGGGTTTTCGACAGGACATTGCCAGGAGGATGCACGAAAAGAGGGCAACTAGGCTCTAAGCTTAAAGTTGCAAAAAGTGTTTTAATTACTTAACAGAGTTGGAGGATAAATGCAGGCAAAAATAAACTTTTCATACAGTTTTGATTGGCCCAAAACATCAGTGAAGTGTTTTTAACATCTAGGAGAAATTTGGACCCCTCAGAAGCTGTTGTAGTAGGCCTGGGGAGGTGTCTGAGGGGTGGGGTGTGGCACAAAGATGGCTCCTGTGTGTCCTGAGTGCAAGTTCTGGAAGTTTTTACATCAAGTCCAGCAGAGCCAATCTCTGATGGCTCTGAAGGTGATGGACATGCTGCCGGCCAAGTTTGGGCCAATTGGAGGTGCTAGTTACGCCTCTGTGAAAACATATTTAAGAAAAATTCAAAACAAAGCAGGCACGCACTTCTTTCACTTCTTTGTAGTTGGAAGAGGAAGAGGTGGAGGTGAAAATATGTGAGGGAGAACAGCATGGAGACGCCAAGGTCAGTGAAGAAGGTGGGGGAGGAGGGGCACCCAGTGCTGGAGCTGAAAACCCTCTGCTAGCCACAGTGAAGGCCATGGGGGGGCAGGAGGTCCCCCTGCAGCCCATGGAGTCCACAGGAGTGCAGAAATCCACCCACAGCCTATGCCAGAAGAGCAGGTGAATGTCTGGAAAAGACTGTGAACCAGTGGGAGTCTCATCTAAGAGTTAAAACTGCAAAGGCCTTGCAAAGAAGAAAAAGGCCTTGCTCCTGGTATGGAAGCAGCCTGGCCTCGGCTCGGGAGAGTCTGCACAGCACCCTATGGACAAAAAAACTCATGTTGCAGCAAAATTTCGGGCGAGATGTTGCTCGTGAGATTAGACCCACGCCAAAAAAGTTCTCAAAAGACTGTCTCTCGTGAGAAGGACCCCTGGCTAAATAGAGAACCTCTTTTCCTCATGCTTTTAATGACAGCGTTCAACCCGTGGGATCATCTTGGACATACTGGTTCCTGGAATCACAACTGGGGCTTCCAAGAAAGCCTGGAGAGCTTCAGGGGTCAAATTAAATCAGTGAATGTAGTAAGGAATTTGGCACTTAAGTCATCTGGTTCTCCAGGATAATTCAGTGTATCCCAAAAGCAGGCTCAGTCAGAGTATTGTCCAGCAGAAAGTTGTTGCTGTTGAATGTTCACAAGTGTTTAATCTCTCCAGATGGCTCAGCAAACTGCTTCCCAATGGGAAGTGCCTGGTTTTGTATGTGCTGAGTGTTCAGATTGGCATTTATTCATGGGAGGGAAATTTTGGGGAAGGTCAGTTGGTAGTCATGTAGAACCACATTGCGTTTCTCTGCAGGACAGCACTACATCAGCATAACACGATGTGTTCTGCAGATGTGGTGCTACAGTGCTTTTGGTTAGGAAAAGTGGGCACACAAGAATTAAATTTTATAGAAAACAGTGAGGTTTTGAATGTGCTTTTATTCCATAGAAAGATAAAGTGTTTCTTGAAATGAGAATGAAATGTATGGAGAACTTTTTAAAAACAGCTTTTACTTTGTTGGTTAAGGAATTCACCTGGGCAGAGGGAGCAGAGCATTAAACTTGCTGCCCTTGATCAAACAGAGCAGGAATTTTTCCCTACATCCCGTGAGTGAGCCTGGGTGGTATTGAAGAGGGCTCTGTCCTCAGCAGGACTTAGGGATGTTTGGGATGGGTAGCAGCAGTTCTTGGGGAGATGAAAAGGGAACAGAGCTACGTGTCAGGAAGCAGATCCAGCCATAGGTTCATGCATGGGCACCATCCTTGGCAGCTCAGCTCGGTTCTGGGCCATGTGACACTGGGAGGGCCCTCTAATAAACAGAGGAGCAGGATGAAGGACAGGAGACAGGGTGGGAGAAGGCGTCCTCGGAAATCTTTATCTCCAAATACAAGTTTAATGGATGTCAAGGGTGACTTGGTTGTCTTTTCTCTTTTGAAGAAGCTATTTAGCTATGGGAAAAAATGTGATGTGGTTCCCCATGATGTAAATCTGTAGAGATTTAAACTGATGGGAGAAATTTGCAGCTTGTGTAAACAGGCATAGCTTTGTGGAGTCACAACAAATTATATCAGCTGAGGACATAGCCCATCATTTTTAATGGTTTCATTCTTCCATATAAGAGAAGACAAGAAAATGGGGGATGTAAGGGAGAAAATGAAGGAAAAAACACATAATGGGATTTAGAAAGTCTTGGCCATCACTGTTCTCAGTCTCTGCATGGAAAACATGTGCATGTTACAGACCACTTTGATGTCTGCCTTACAAACTCTGGGCTCTCCTACCCTCTGAATAACACATTCACAGGGCACTGCTTCCTTGATGGCAGCTGTCCTCACTGGGAGCAGGCAAGCGGAATATTGCTGAGACCAGCTGAACATACACCACCTGCTGATTCCAGTGAGTTCATTCTGCTGGTCTGTAAATATAAAGTATGGAAAAAGTACCAATTATTGTTCCTTTGGAGATATTAAAGTTTAGAAGCTGCCTCTAATGACTGACGTATAATAGCAGAGCGTGATTTTTCCATGGAAAGTTGATGGCTACTACAAGATAAGCCTTGCGTGGGTAAAATAAATAACATTTTTCTATTAGGACCAAATGCAGGATGTTTGGTCATGCATTAGAACTGCACAGCTTTCTAATTTCAGAGATCTGCTGGGTGAAACACTGACCAGGACTGCAGGAGAGCAGCAGAGATATTTGCAAAGGTCCCTGTTGGGCTTTATGTCTCCCTGTAGGAACCTGGCTGACCAGTTCTGTGCCAAGTCTTTGTGCTGCAGCAGCACCTCCTGTGCTCCTGTGACCTTCAAGACCTCCTGTCTTGTTGCTTCTGGAGATGCAGGAACAGCAGAGGGTTCCCTATCCTAGGCTCAGTACACGGTAAAATAGGAGGGCAGAAAGTAAAGAATGCACCCAAGACCAATCACGTGGGCAAAACAAGTGTGCTTTTCCTTTGTTGCAGCCACTCAGCATCTGAGCACTCACCTGGGATGGAATTCCTCAGGATGTAGGTGCACAAGGACAGCTGAAGAGAACCTAAATGGCCTTTGCAGCTGCCTGGGAGTGATATTGATCTCATCCTAAGGGAGTCATCTGCTGTAGGCCAGGTTATTTTCTTCCCAGAAGTGCCTATTCACTCCCTTAACTCTGGTGGGAGGTGAATGTGGCTGAGCAGCTGTAGATACCAGCATTGCTGGGATTTGGGTTAGAAAAATACCCCATCCTTTGCTGCAAGGCAAGTGGTGGTGAGGTTGGCTCCTAGGGAAAAACAGCAGGTTAGTGAGCAAAGAATCAGTCAGACAAAACTGCCTGAAGGCCTCTGACCTCCCTCCAGCGCAGCAAGCAACAGAGAGGTGCCTTTGGAAAACTGGTGCCTTTGGAAGTATATCAGTTATCTTTCACCAGCTGCCAAGTCAGGCAAGATATGACTTTGTTTTTAAGTTGTCTTTGGTGACAGTTGTGCTGGAAAAAGCAAAGGCAGCATTTTGTGTGGCAGGAAGTGGCCAGCACTGGACAATTTGTGAAAAGTCCTGTTTGCTGACCCTGGCCAAACCCAGTCTTTCCAGTGGAGACAAACTCAGCGATGACATCAGTGATGATGTGCATTAGGTGTCAGTAAAGCAACAGAGCACTTTGGATGGACTTGCCCTTGAGGAAGAACGTTCCCTTGTCATCTGCTCTGCGGGTCCTTTGCCCTCAATGTGTGGGTCTGTGCACCTCGCCTCTTCCACACACTGGAATCAGTGGAAACTCCACTTTGAGAGAGGAGCAATACATGTGGTACTGAGATGCATCACAGAGACAAGGGCTCTGGACTAATTGTGGTGGAAAATTCCCCATCCTGCTTCTACACCATTGTTTAATTTTGTGTTACGTAGCAGGAGAGGACAGCTCTGTGATTTATCCTCCTCTGAAATCACTGAGTTCTCTCTATGGTGGTACTTGCCATACCAATATGAGTCATTTAGAGCAATCAACTAGTAGTTTATGAAACAAATTAGCACGATATTAAAGGCCTGATACAGTGATGTACTTCTGAAGTGATCTGATGAAGGACTTGCAATGCAAACTATTGTATTTGATAGGCTAATAATAAAGCAAACTGATTCATTCAAAAGAAAATATTCATTCTGAGGTTACCATCCTCTGCCAGGAATGTGGCACTGGAGCAGGACTAGCACTGCACAGTGCCAGTGAGCAAAGGAGAAGTGTTATGGGAATGGCAATAGCTTGTAGGTTTCAATTTAGGATGCTGGAGTCGAGGTCACTGTTTTTGTGTACCTGTGAAATTCTGCAGAAGTCTTAAGGCTGCACCTGGACTGCAGTTGGGCCAGAGGATCCCAGTGCTTGTCACTGCAGCTGGGCTGCCTTTAAATTCCAGATTTTAGGTGCCAGATTTTGGGTGCATTTATATCATCACACAAAGGTGCCTGTGTTGTCCAGTGGATATGCCCACTGCTCTTGGGGGACACTCCCACTACGAGCCCTTCTCAGGCTGAGTTTGGAGAGGGACAGTGAATATACAGGAGAGGAGGAGAGAAGAGAGGTGCAGCTGATGCCCCAGTACACTTGGCTAAAGCTTTCCTTCCTTCAGGTTGCCTGACTTAGTCATGGGTGCAGTCTGCTGTGCATTCCAGTCCCAGACAGACCTCCAAAATGGTCCTGAGCTCAGCTCTTCCTCAGTGCAATATCAAGACTTAAGGCCCAAGCAGCAGCCAGGCTAGCAGCCAGAAACATGGACAAAAGGCAGGTAAGTCACAGGGCTGGGCACACTTGAACTGTTTTGGATCCCACTTGCTACACAGTGATGTGGAAATAGCTGTGGATTAGATTTTAAAGTTATTTAGCCCTGACCCACATTGCAGTGAAGTCAATGTAATGTTGTCAGTGACTTAAATGGGCTCTGGAACAGGCCTGCAATGTTACCAATGCCTTCAAATACTTCCTTCACCTGTAGGATGAAAGTCCTTCCCCTGAGTCAATGGGCCTCCTTGCTTCTTCCTCCCCTCACAGTTTCCATGGGCCCCTAGCATGGGAAACTCAGCCTTATTCATCTTTGTATTTCCATGTCTCTGAATCAGGCAGGTTCTGGGTATGTTCCACATAGAAGCCTGTTATCTTTTCAAATGGCAAAAAGGAGGGGATTTTTCCAGAGTCACATAGTTTTTCCACAGAAATGTATTCATGAGAGTTAAACTTGCCCAAACTATGTTAATGTATGTGGTTGGCTTCTGTGCCAATTTTCATTGTGAATAAGACGCAAAATAAAAGGGCTCTTGTGTCTCCCTTTCCTCCTCCTTGAATCCCTCCCATAATTTTTGAGTTCATAAGCCCATTTTGTATGTGAATCAGATCAGGAGAGGAAAGGCAGGGGGATTACTTTTCCGTTTAAACTGTGCCTTTGCTTTAAGGCACTGATAGACCCATGGCAGTTATGAGTGAAACAAGGGGTTGATACAATAGCACAGGATGTTGTAGCTGGTGTAAATTGGGATAACTCCATTTGTCCTGAACAAAACTTCCTGATTTACACCAAAGCAGGACACAGCCTTTGCTCTTTAGCTCTGTTCATTGCTGCTTTGTTATTCCAAGGCATTTTCAATCTGTCAGGAGAAACGGTATGTCTTTTTAATACAGATGCTCAACTTGAGCTTGACAATCTCCTTCCAGAGCATGCATGGTGGGTTAGCAGAGCACACACAACACATGAGCTGAGTTCAGGCATCTCTGTAGCCAGATGGCTATGAAACATTCATAATACAAGCTGTAGCTATTATGAGCCATTTCTCTTTGTTGCATGTCCTGACAAGCTGTTGTTATTAAGTTTCAGTGTATTTCTGTTAATGTTACCAACCTATTTTCATTCCTGTGTGCTGTCACACGGAGCTGGTTGGTGTGGTCTTGGGAATTGGGCTTCAAGGCTCCTCCCTGTGAAAGTTGCCAGCTCATTTATTTGTTTCTTTCCAGTGGCTCAAACTGGTGCTTTATTCACAAACTTCTGAAAGAGCAGCGCTGGGTAAACCTCTGATTCAGTTCATTTGAAAGCACCCTTGAAGCCCTCCTCCACATCTTGCCCTCCTGTGGCTCTGAAATAGGCTTGACGAGGCTAATTTGGAGCCCATTCCTGAGAAATCATCGGTGTTACTGTAGGAAAGGTCCCAACTTGAAGGTCCCTGTCCTCACTTGCAGAGCTGAGATACTTCTGGTTTGGGCCCTGACTCTCCCTCATTTATTTTTTTAAATGGCAATAGTCAAGTTGCATCCAAAAAAATGTAATCTTGAAATTGGCTTCAGATTTTAGTATGAACTGGGTGAATGTTGCCTTCTGGTTTTTGCATTAGGGGCACTCAGCTCTTATTCACAGAGAAGAAAAACTGACTTTAAATCAGAGATGAGATCCTTAGGTATGAAAATTATTTTAGTGGAAAGTCACTGTATATAGTACTACTCACTATAAAATTGTAGGAGTTGGCCATTCTGGAAAAATCAGACAACATCTGGTATTTGAAGGTATTATTCACAGTACAAGGAGAGCCCTTTGTTTATGTGCAGCTGAACATGTAGCAGACAGAACTCAATTACAAGTTGCAAATGTTTTGCTACTGTGGTGTATGCAAGACCTTGACAAGGGTGGATGAGGCAAAAATAAGATCTCTGACAGATCTTTGTGGCTCTCATTTTAGCTGCTGCTTTCTGGGGAGGAAGAGAGAGGAGTGAATGCATGGCAGTTGTTTTGTAATGGGCTGTCTGACAAATTGCCATCCCAGTTCTGATCTGCTCAGGTGGACCCATGTTCTCCTTTCCCAGTCTCTGAAGAGAGACAAAATGTCTGGCAGGCAACAAATAAATTACTTCGGAAAATCTCTGCAAGTGCTTTTCACTATGGTACTTGACTACCCAGTCCTGCAGACTTCCTTCCCTTGGCCTTGGCTCCAGTTCCAGTGTTCCTGTCCTTTCCCATCTCAGGTGGTGATGCCAAGGTCAGCCAGGTATTCATCTAAAGAAATCAGTGTCTCAGGCTCTAATGCAGACCCTGAGCTGCAACCAGCTCACCCATTCACCGCTGTGTGTTCAGGAACCACAGCAAGGCTTTGTTTACAGTACATTTTCCAGCTGCAAAGGGAGAAGGGCTTCCTTTGCAGTTGTATGTAAATTTTTGTGGAAATGGACAGTAATTTTGAGAATCTCTCATTTTGAGAATTGTCACGAATGCTTGGTTTTGAGGCCAACCATTCAGCTCCTGTTATCTCTAGGAATCAAGATGCTTATCTGTCTAAATGATTGCAGTGTGTGTCAGGTATTTGAAGGTGGTTCTTCCTATTTATGGGAAAAAAAAAATTGAAAAGAATCAATCTTTGTTTCCCAAGCTATCAAAAGCATGGTAGCCTCAGGCAGATCTTTTTATCTGCAAGGAATAAAGCAGATATGTCCAGATCTTCAGCCAGTATAAATCAGTTTAATGCCTTTGGCCCATTATTTTTTCTCATGAAATATTACTCAAGTGGGATTTAGGCAAAAAATTGAGCATCTTCTTGTTTTCATGCGTCTGGCATAAGGCTTAACAGAACTACCATTAGCCCTGGCTTTTGGAAAGCTTGCACCCAATGCCACCCTGGTCTCCAGGGCCTACAGATTCAATGGAGGAAGTGTTGGGGAAGATGAAATAGGAAAGCCTTATAAATATGATTACCTGGCAAAAGATGCTGAGAATATGGAGATTGAAATGAAGACAAGCTTTGAGTTACCAATCCCAGTTACTGAACAACTAGAAAACAATGGTACGGCCGACTGAAGGTAATCCCCCTTCTTGATGAAACAATACCCTCTGTTTGCAGGTAGGTCCAAGGGTCAGAGCAGACCCTGCCAACTTGGCAGAGGGTCCAAAAAGCAGTTTTTAGGGTTTAAAATATAACGCCGTATGGTAATGCGGTGATTCTTATAGGTTGTATGTAAATGTTGTAGGATTTGTAGTTTGTTCTGGATTGGTTAATGAGAATTAGAATATTCAAAACAGAAGATAATTTATTGTATTGTAAACGGCAGCTCACTCTCTTGGTATCGATCTCTCTCTCTCTCTTGCTTCTCTGACCTGCTTTGGGCTGCGTGGCAGCCCCTAGCAGGTCTCGTACACCCACGCCCTTTCACAATAAACCCCATGCTCTAAGACTTGACTTCAGAGATCTCTCGTCTCTGTCCTGACCGTCCGAAACCAACAAACAGACCCTCCAACCCTACAGATCTACAAATCTTACAAGGAAGGATGTGACTCTTTCACCAAGCAAGACAATTTCTTTGAAGGGCCAGCAGAGAAATGTGAGATGAAAAGGTGAAGGAGAAGGTGGTGGAGCTGAGTTCAGGTGACTCCAGATACCAACAACATGCATACATGTACCTCTCAGTTCACTGCAAGGCTGGAGCAGCTTTATCTGATGTTTAGGCAGAACTTCACCCAAGGCAGTGGGTGCCCTGGTGGGCTGCTGAAGGTTTAAGACTTCCCAATTTCCCAACTGAATTGACTGGTGCTCTGGCCAAGTGGAATATATCTCAAAAAAATCTGGTTGCCACATGAAAGCAGGTTTTTTTTTCCCTCCCAAAATAAAATGCACAACTTCCACTTGCAGTTGGTTAGATTGACTAGGGGACACAGAGTTGAAAATTATAATGTTCATAGAGACAAAGAGACCCCTCTGCCCAGAAGGAAACCTGCCTGAGTCAGTCCTGATCCCTTTGGCAGCTCCCAGCCCCACAGAGTACCCCCATGTGTCCCCCAAGCAGAAACCTGCCTAAAAGCCAGGGCAAATCCTTATGGAAGCTGCTCAAACAGCTTCCTTATGGATGGGGCTATCAAATCAAATCTAAGCCTGTTGACCCTTCTGGCCTAGAAGATCAAGCTGCTGCAGTTCTCCCCCACACTTTTTCCTTGTTTATTTTAAGGGCGTGGTATATTTTATAAGTTTTGTCTTTATCAAGAAGTTGATTGTGTAAATAAAATTGTGGCCTTGTCTGCCAAATAGCTGGGTTATGATTTCCTGGAGGAGAGCCAAGGCGGTGTGTGGGAGCATGCCAGTGTTAATGTGTTCACTTTGCTAAGGAATACGGCATGTGTGGAGCATGGAGGGAGGACGTTCTCCAGGCCCGGCACTGCTTAACCCTTCCCTGGCCCCACCGTCTCCAAGCCTGCGTCAGGCTTCCCCCAGCACTGCTGCACAAACACTAGGAGCATTCACCATGGCTGAGGCTCTCCTGGAATTGCCTGGAGCCTGGCCAGGTCAACAGGGGACATCACAAGGCTCAGGATCCCACCCTGGTTCCCTTCCCGTGGCGGGAGCATTCCCTTCAGCAAAGACTTGGTTGCACAGACCTCAAAGGGGCCTCTGAGAGAGGTCAGGTCAGGCACGTGCCTGGGGATGCCAGGGCACGGAGAAAGGCCTTGGGCTAAATGAGAATCAACTCCCTGACTGCAATGACTTTATTCCCTATTTACTACTAAGCGCTATCCAGAGTTTATCCTATTTCTATCGTGCAGAGGCAGCCAGAATTTTTTCTCCCATGGCTGTTCAAGTGGCAGCCAAATCACCGAACAGCTTGGGAGTATTTTCAGCACAGGATGGTGCTTCATGCCACTGAAGGCAGCAGGAGGATTGCTAGCAGTCTTTGAGAACACCAGAATTATGCACTGGTTGCTTCTTTTGTGACTTTTTATCTACAAATGACACAGTCTCCATCTCAGAGCAGCTTGTATCTCCTTCCACTCATCCTTAGGTCATTACATTCTGCAAGTATTTAAAACAAATGAATGCAGGAAATGTAACCTCTTCCACCAAAAAGGAAATTGTGAGTCAGCTTCTTCTGCAGACAAAGCAAAAGTCCCAAGGATGCAGGAAGGACTTCATTTTGCCAAGCAGCAGGGAGTGGAATTAGCTCTGTTACAGTGAGGAGGGGGTGGGGAACCTGTGTGCATGGGGAATTCTTGCAACTCAGACAAAAATAGTGACTTCCATTATTTACCTACCTAAGCTGGAAACCTGCTCGCATTTCAGGCATTTATTGTAATTCCTCACATAGCTGGGGATGATAAGCCCTCCTAACTAGTCATTGCATGCTGCCTGAAAATGATAGTTAATGCACCCCGGCAACCCAAACAACCTTCTTTGTTAACCCTTTCAAACTTGATGGCTCTGGGGGTTTGTGTTTTCTCAGATAATATTGCTGCTGATCAGCCTCACCTCAACCCTCTGTCTTCACAAAAGTCAGTTTAATGGAGCTCTTTGGTCGCAGTCTAATCTGTATGGAAGACTTCTCAGAGCAGTTCACACATCTAAGATACAGGGACAGTTATGTTTCAAATTTCAAAGGAATCAAAGGGAGCCATTCGGCTGACTTCCACTAAATGTCACCAAGATTTGGATGCATAACTCCTTGAGTAGGCTGGATACTGCGGTTTGAGCCTATTAATGATCCTGAACTGTAGCCCATTGCAGAAAAGGAATCCTTTTGTTTGTTCACTCTTTGCTGGCATTTAGGCCCAAATGCCAAGGTGGAATGTCTCTTCTCTCAGGCGGAGATACCCACCCAAGGCTTCGAGTTTTGGCAGGAGAGCTTACCTTCATCCATCTGCGCTCGTGCAAATATCTATGTGTTCCCACAGCCATCCCACCTTGCTGCAGCCATCATGGCTGTCCCAGGTGCCAGGAGTGTGCTTGGCTGTCCCCAGTGTCCTATCCCAGGCGGGCTGCCCCATCAGCAGTGAGCAGCAAGTGCTGCCCAGGCACTGCATGGCACTGAGCCCTAGACCTCAGATCGCCACTCAAGTGCCCAATGGAAACATCAAATCTCAATTTGTGGGGGAACAGAGAGGAAGAGTTTGCAGCTGGGTTCCTGCCCAAAGCTGTTTGTGGCAGGATGGGGCATCACATGGCTCCCAGCATGCCATTATTCCAGGGATTTGGCAGCCTCAGAGATACAGGGTGCACGTCAATGTTTGGTACCAACATTATATAAAAGCTGCTTGCACAAGCCCAGCAGCTGATTTTACAAGACATGGGGAAAGACGCATCTTTTTCCACGGGCAGGATTTAGCCCTAACTGCAATATCTTCCCAGCCATTATACAATAACAATACTTAGCAGGCATGTAGTTCTTAACATCATCAAAGTGATGTACAAGCAGCAACTAATTAATCCTCACAACACCCCTGTGAGGCAAGTATTACCATCCCATTTCACAGGTGGGGATGATGAGACTTTGGAAGGTCAGGTGACTTGTCCAGAGCTAAACTGTTTGCAATGGATCTCATTAGCTCCTGGCTGACAGCCACTGCTCCGTGTACTCACCCAGCCTGTAATTGTATTTTATTATGCAAATCCCCATGGAAATTAGAAGCCCAAAGCAACCCACAGATCTAAACATGGTGCCTCAAGTTTAAAAGTTGTTTGAAATCACCATTTTGTTTGAAATCACTTCTGGAGGCCTTGCAGTAATTTCACTGGATTTTGGATGGCAATGTCAAAAACCAGAGGCTGTCACAGCTGGAATTCTCCAAGGACAACAGAGGTTGTGAAGACATGTGTTGGTGGCTGTCCAGCTTTACCATTGTTTGCACAGGCCACCAAATTAGTGCCAAGCTGGACAGGGTGTCACTGAGAGCAGTAAAATGACAAAGGAAGTTCAGCCTCAGTTCCTGCAGATGTATTGCAAGCAGTGAATGGAGACTGGTCTGCCTAGTCCCTGGAAGACTCTTTGGCCACACAGTTAAAACTGGCAGAAGGGACAGCCCAGACAAGCCAGCCAGCTACAGTCAATTGGGGTCTAATTCAGACCTCAGGGTTTTTATGGTGCTGGCAAGCTTTGTTCAAAAGTTGATGGTGTCCATGCAGACTGGCACTATTTGGATGATTCAGAACATAAGACAAGACCTGTCTGGCTTGCACAACTGCAGTTCTTCCAGAAATTGCCAGGGATTTTGCATGTGCAAGGAAAGGAAAAGATATTAACTGTGTAACGTTGGATCAGTTCTTGGATCCATATCTCATGGACCAACCAGTGTAGTGCTAGTTTTCATGAGGGTGTCATCATGCCACTGAGAGTTATTTACATTAAGTCACCCTCCAGGAACTGGGTCACAACTTTTTCTTTCATGAATCTTGGCAGGGAGCTCAAGGTTTACTAGAAGCTGAAGAGAGGATGTCTATGTGCAATGCCAAAACCAACTGAGATGCAAAGGGAACTGGGCCCTGTGCCACTGATCAGTGCATGGCATGTCAGGCTCTGAAAGCCATGGGATGGGACTTCGCTGCTTTGCAGCTCCAGCTGTTGTTGCTGGTTGCCTTTTGCACTCTGAACAGGTGTAAATGACTCCCCAGAGGCAAGGCACAGCAGAATCGGGGCCAGATCTTCAGCTGGTGTCAATCCATGTCTCGGTTTCAATGGGGCTGCATCAATTTGCCTTAGGAAAGGGTGTAATGTGGGAAACAGAGATAAAGGAACTCATGTTCTAGCACCCTATATCCTATATAATTGCTTAAATAAGAGCACAGCCCAGAACGGGTTTGCCAAATGCTGGGGTGGTGCAGAGTCCAACCCATGTTTCACGGGCAGGCTTATACATCCGAAGGGAGGCTGGCTCCGGCCAGGCTGGGCTCAGCTCTCACTCAGTGGTACCAGGGCTGGGCAGGACATGACTGTAGGACCTGGGCACAGAGCCCGTGTAGGAGGCCTTACTCCTGGCTGCTGGGCTGTGCTCGGCCGTGCCTCCATGTCTCCTCTGACCAATGGGAGCTGGAGAGAAGCCAGCAGAGGTCTGGGAGCAACAATCATACCTTTGTTTTGTGGGCAGATGAATAGAGAGATAACAGGGAGTTAATGGATGGCAGCCCCTTCCCCCCTCCAATGTCAGTCCTATCACTCACCTCCTCCCCAGCAAAATGAGGCCTTGGGGACAGAGAAGGAGCGCAAAGATTAAAACTAACCCATTGCTTTGGAACTCCTCAGTGAAAGGGACTGATAAGAGAGGGCTGAGATCAGGAATCAGATTTCAGGAGTAACAAATGAATAATCAGAAAACAGAAGGATGCTGAAAGGGTTATCAGAAGAGAGTGAGATGGTGAGCACATCCCAACAGCTTCTCTTTCAAAAAGAAAAAGAGGAAAGGTGTTTCTCTTGTAGCAGCTACAGACACAAAGAACTGTTAAGACCATTCTGTGCCCAAGACCCTGGAAAAGTGAAAGACCATGCCAGAGCTCTAGTGGAGCTTTGCAAGCTGGTAATGAAGTACAGTTTCCATGCTGGCAGATTCCCGGGAGCTGTAAGCCCTACTGTTTTGTGCCCTGGCTGGGAAGCAATCAGCACTGGAAAGACTCGGGGAGCAGACAGAGCTCATGCAGCAGGCTCTGGCTCAGGCTGGGCTATTTGGTTTCAGTTTTGGAGCTCTCCTCTCAAAGTCTCCATAAAGGCAGTCTGAATATAAAAGTCCATATTCTTGCAGTGCAGAAGTCTTGGGATGATTGTGCCCAGTTCTGGAGAGGAGTATGATTCAGCCAAAGAAGCTTCACAAAAGCCCTGCAAAGATAAATTTCACACCTCTGCAGATGTCACACTGTTGTTGGAGTCACTGTGTGATCCAAGAGGTGTATTTCCCCTGCCAAGACATGGACTGTTCATATATTCAGAGCTACAGTAGGAGAGAGGCATGGTTTTGGTTCTGTGTTTAAATATAAAGGTATGCCTGAGGAAATGGAGGAGGAAAGAGCGGCCTTTGAGAATTTGTTTTGCCATTCCCAGCTGATGAGTCTGTCTACTCACTCACTTGGGCATGTAGTAGTTAATACAAGATTCTTAATAATAATAGTCTGGGGGTTCTTAAAACCAGCAGGTGAGAGCCAGATAAACCAGCTGTGAAGGCAAACCTCGACAACTCCTTGGATGACCCTAGCCATCTCCAGCAGGGCTGTGACCTTGGTTTGGAGTCCTGTCTCTGGCTGCTCTTGGGGCCAGAGAGTTCCCCTGAGTTAGCAACAGACATCATTGTCATCATCAGCCTCCACAGGGGTCCTTTAGCACGCACCTGGGTGATGTATAGGCTATAATTGCAGGGTTTTCCTTTGGATTTTCTGGATTTGGAGCCTGTATTAGTTTCCTAGTTTTGCACCTTCAGCATCTCTGGGCAGACCTCAAATCAGGTTGGAGCCATTGCAATGTCAGGGGGTTTAAAAGTTATTATGGACATCACAACACTTGGGGAACAGTTGAAATATGAGACAATTTTCCTGAAACCTACTCTGAAGAATTTTTAGGCTGGGTTTATATGAAAAATTGTCTTGATACAATTTTTTTTGTTAGGGAAAACTGTTCTTATTAATTTTTTTACTACTGGTTGTAATGGGACAAGACCTCAGATGAGTGAAGTTATTTTGGTGTCAAAGTGACTTGTACCATACAACTTTTCTTTCCAGAAAGAGCAGTAGTGCTTTCTCTGTTCTAATATACTCAACAATGCTCTACCTTTGTATGTAGATGAGATGTTATTGGCAGAGACTTCATTGCAGCGTGGTGAGGGTGAGCAGGAAGGTAATTATAGTCTTGCTTTTTATTGTCCTTATATAATGCTACTGTGGATATTTTCCACCCTAGCTGTGGCTCCCAGCCTGCCTGGTCTTACTTTCCATTGTGGTGTGGATTTTGGATCCCACAAATTCAGGGATACATGGCAAGATATCACAGAATGGTTCATTTTCTGCAGAGGCAGACCTGTGCCTGCAGATTTTGTCTGCATGTGGAGCCCGGGATACTCCTCAGTCTCCATAATCAATTTTCTAGAGCCAAGACCCAAAAACTGGATTCTTGGCAGCATCAGATTTTCAAGGATATACTTGAAATCTGAACTTCGATTTCTCCCCAGATCTCATGAGCAGTGTTTGCACTTATGATTTATCAGATCTATATTATAGCATCAGAATCAATAACTCAACTGTCCTGTGCAAGCACCTGCCCCCTGCAGAATACAATTGCTGTGAGTGTGACTTTTCTCTGGAAGAACTGGGGGTGATGTCAGCGTTCTTCTTTTGGGCTCTGGGGGTTTGCTGGCTGGGTGGTAGTGCTAACTGAGCCTTGCAGGTGGGCTCAGCCATATGGGAACCTTCCCTCAGCATCAGGGCACTGTGCTCCTGGAAATCCCAAACTAGCAGAGGCATTCGTCAAGTCCTCTCAGCTGAGATTTCTAAGCAGGGAAATTGAGGGTGGAGAAGGGAACATACAACAGCATATCTTAGGCTGTGTGTTATTCCTCCCCAGCAGTTCTTGACAAGTTCTGCAAAATTACTTCATAAAACCTTTCCCTGAGGTGAGAGTATTCTTGCACCCTGGTGAAGCAGAAATCTACAAGAGCTCAGTAGGCATTTCACACCTGATTGAGTACTAACATAAATATTTCAGGAATATAAAAGAGTCCCCAAACATTCTTTAGGGTTTCATCCCATGTCCGCCAAGGATACCGTCAGGGATCTTACACCTGAACATGATTGCACATTTAGATCTTCCGTAATTCCTCAGGGAGATAAGGAGAGATAATAGCACACATCCCATGAAGTAACTGGTAGGGCTATCAAACCTCTTGTCTCACTATCTTTGTGATGCTGGGTCACAAATACTTTTGTTAATGTCTGTAGAAGAACTGGCATGCTGGGGCCTGTTAGCACTACAATGACAGGATTATTAGTATTACTCCTATTAACACCGCTACTGCTACTAATATGTTCATGAGTCATATCGTTAATAGAGTAAGAATGAATTATGTAGTGAGGTAAGGTATGTTACACTCTGATTTCGAGTGAAGGTCATTTGTAAATGTCATGTATGCTTTGCTATAGGGATGTATTTCCCTGCTTAGGAACTCTGGAACTAGAGAAGCATTTGGCATTGCTCCTGTTTTCCTAGAAGTTTTCCACAGAGTTTGCTGTTTGCAAAATGGTGCTGTTCAGTTTGCTCTTGTTTTTGTTAATGAAATAAGAAAGAACTCAATTTTATATTTTTTGCGGCCCACATTTTCCCATTGGATTTGAAAGGAACTATGAAGAAAATGAAAAATACAGGGCCAGTCCTCAAACATGCTCTCTGAGATAGTGGGTGAGCAACAGAGAAGTTTTCCTCTATCTGACTCCTGCAATTCTAGAGAAAATTCCCAGAGAAGTTCCTTTAGCACAACAATATCCATAGTGTATCCTTGTGGCCTGAACAATGCAGGTGTCATGCACAGGAATATCCCTCAGAGTTATCACAATGATATTTGATTTATATTTGCCAGTCTGAAATTTGATGCTGCAATCAAATTTTTGAAGGAACTGTGTACCCTTCCAGGGGAAATTCAGAAGGAAGGAAGGAAGGCAGGAAGGCAGGAAGGAAGGAAGGAAGGATGATAGAGGTTGCGATAGTATTACGTTACTGATTGGATAAGCTGACAAAACAGCCTACTGTGACTCAGGGGGTTTAATTTTGTATATTTTGGCAACTTCTTAAAGCAGAAAATGAGAGTAGTACTGTCAACAGGGCTTTTGATATTCTTTGGTGTTTATACTAGAGATGAAAGTGCACTCTGAATGAGGGTGGAAGGCTGCAGGCCAGATCCTGACTTTGGTGACAAGAGGTGATAAACACCGTGGATGTGCCCCCTGTAACAGCAGGGAGGAAACGCTTCTCCTGTTGCTCAACATGCTGTGAGATTTCAAGTTTTTTCCATTCCACCTAAAAGACACAGGATCTGTAAAGGGGCTTGTTTGTCCTCATTACTGCAATAAACCAGTGGATAGCCAAGTCACTTGTCTGGCACATGGAGACTCAGGGTCATGTTCCTGCTCTTTCTCGGTCAGTGTTCTGTGAAACTGGTCTCGCTATTACCAGCATATGTTGTATGACTTATATCCAGTATGAAATGACTGCTACAGGAAAGCAACATCCAAGAATGGCCTCTTGCCTGGGGGTTAAGATATCCTTCTTAGATTTAGGAGCTCCAAGTTCAACTCACTGATCTGTATTAGGCCTTCAAGAGTGCATTTTCTGGCTGCTGAAACCATTGGCTGCTCTGGCCAGGCTTGTTTTGACCAGAAGATTCCTCCTGGACCAGAGAAACGTTTTCCCAGTGGAAGTTTTGCTAAGCTAATGGGTATAAGTAATCAGAAAAAACATGTCGGGGGTGACAATGAGCTATCAAAACCAATTCTCTGAACAAATAAGGGTTAAGACATGTTTGCCAGTGAACCAAGTCAGTCTCTGTGCCATTGGGTTCTTTTGCTGAGATTTAATGGAAAGAGCTATAAATTTTGGTTCTGGTTAGCCAGCAAGAAAGGTATCTGTCAGGCAAGTTCTGCCACCCTCACTCATGTGCAGGATTTAATTTGACAGGTTGTCTCAATTGTTTTGTCAGACCATCCCTGTCAGGCTGCTCTTCCCTGCTCCTCTCTGCCTTTAGCAGTGCTATTAAGAGAAGGAGGGAATTGTGAATTCCCACAGTCTTTGGTGAGGTACAGCTTCCTTCCTTGCTCACAGCTAATGAGAAAGGCCTCACCTCTTCTCCAGACCTTCTGGCCTGTTTATTTATAGAGGCCAGTATCCAGACACTATGGGGAATGCTGCAAACCAGACACGGGACCTGGGATGTAGCTGGTCCAGCTCTGCTGCACAGTAGAGTTTTTGTTGGGTGGAGGCACCTTAGTGTCCTGCTTGGGACATAATATCGCACCTCTAAATAAATGTTCTGCCCTGCAGTGTAAGGTGATTCTCAACAGGAGTGAGGTTGGTGGAAGCAGGTTTATAAAAATATCTGAGCAGGGGAAGAAAATAACTGTTCTTTTCCAAGAAGATGCATTTTTCTATTTAAATTTTTTAAGTCTGTGATAAAATTAATGTTGTCTATGATGTAAAGCTGAAGGGTTTACCAGAACTTCCCTTGTGGTCAAGCTCTTTTTTTATTGATTGATTTAAAGTCCTCTAAAACTGTCAGTCTCACAAGTACAGTGGTGACTTTAGTTATAAGAGAATGCTTGTGTCTTTAAGGAAAAATACAGAGACCCCTCCTCCTCCTTGCCCTTCTCAACCTTGCAAGGAAACCAATACTTGACCAGAATATTTTTTCTCCCTCAGTGGAAAATATTGATTAAATACTCGGAAAAAAATAGCAATTAAAACCCTCAGACTCCTAAATCTCAAAAATCTTTCATGGGAAACTGCTGATTTTAGAATAGTTGCCTTGTTTTGGCTGAGAAAGCACATTGGCATTTTTTTGATAAAAGCTCAAAGCTTTAAGAGAAATGTCTTGAACAAATCACTTCTCTATTGATAAAAAGAGATCTTTTTTTCAAACGTTTCTATGCAAGTTGTTCTGCTGTTGAGCTGGTTGAGCAAAGCCATGGCCAGCCATGGCCACATGGCTGTGTCGCTGAAAGGCACGAGAGACTTTCCATACTCATTTTTTTGTCATGAGCCAGGAATTACTTCCGTTGAGCTTTTTGGTCATTCTTCACACCAGAGCAGACACCAAGGTTTGGGCTGGGATCATCTGAGTGGTCAAGTCCAGTCTTGTCACACTACACTGCTGCTGTCAGCCCCTCAGGGTCTGGCACTGAGAGTTCTCTTCATTTTTGGGGTACATCTTTGCTTAGCTGGTTTTACTGGGATTAAAATTCCTGCTCTTATTAATCCCCACTGGCATACACTGCTTTCCTGCTGACTTGAGTTTGTTCCAACAGCAATGTGCAAGTGTTGTGTGAGGAGGGACAAAACATGAAGCGACCAGGGCAGATGACCAGATTATGGGAAGTTGGTGACAAGAACAGCAGAGCTTAGCTGAACTCAGTGTAGTGAGGTCACAAAGTACTCACTCCTTGAAGAAGACAGAATTACTCATCTTCCTTCAAAATCCATGCCTGCTTGTGTAGCTGGCTTTTGAAGGCAGAATTGTATGGGATCTGGATACATGAAGGTAATTCAGGGAGGAGAAAAATAAACAATATGAACATGGAAGAGTTTTGCAAATCCATGTAAACCCTGCACTGTTTCCTTTGTTCTTGGGAATGCTAGCTGCTTCAGTCATCCCCAGCGTTTTCTGCGTTAAGAGTCTGATCCCTCTCCGCTCTGACTGGGTATTGCTTCTGGCTGAAGATTGAGAAAATACATGGATATTGGCAATCTGCAAGACGAGGTGGAGCCATATTTTGATATCATTTGAGTTCACTGACACCATTTAGGATGTGGGCTTCTCTGCTTTGTTTTTCCTTCATGGGAAAGAGATACAGAGAAATTCGAGGAGCCCCAGTGTGTGATTGCACTGTCAGTCAGCAGCAGAATCAGCCATGTAGGTTGCCTGCGGGGGTATTTCCTCATGTTGGTTCAGTTTGGCTGTACTTGAAGTCAGTTTTTCCAGTGATCTCTATTATGGAAGCTGAGGTTGGCCATTCCTCATCCACATCCCAGTTGGCAAGGGGCCCTTACGATGGCCAGGAGTGCAGCTCCAGAGGAAACCAGATGCTCACAGGGCACACAAGGTAGTTAGTAGTGGCACTACGGAAAACAGGTAACACAAGGGAATGAGATTTCTTTCCACAGACCTTTGTTTTGAAGGATATTTTGGGGTGCGGGTTCACCTCTCCTTGGGTGTCTTGCCAGCAGGTGGGAACTTTTCCAAGTTGTCCTTTTTCTGAGAAGGGCTGAATCGTCCGCCCTAAAGCATCCCTTAATACAATTAAAACCAGCAGTACTGCTTCTCCAACACTGGGGCCTCCGATACTGGGAGGGGAAGCGGTGGCTCTTCTTTGAAGTCCCACCTACGTGAACATCAGTGGCAGGACTTCAAAGGGAAGCTGCTGTTTCCTGTTGGAGCTCAGCCCTGGTGCTCAGCACTGCTAACAAAGCAGTCAGACTGGTTACAAAGGCACTGATCCAGCAGAGAACTTAAGTACATGCTTAAGTCCCTCAGGACTTACCCACATGGTCTGCTGGGTTGGGACTCACCTCCACTGGAGACTGGACTGATGGTCACAGTTGTGTCTCCCAGCTTGGATTTGCAAAGGGAAGAGTGAGGTTAAAAAGCCTGCCATAAATGGCTGGATGGGCTCACCATTTGTTACCCTGGGGCAGCTGGGTGTCAGCAGGAGGTGGAAACACCCCAGGTCCTGTTGTGGGATTTAGCAAACAAAGTAGAGACAGACAACAGGCCACAGTAACTATCAGTAAGTGTTTGTAAATCATGAATTCAGAGGTAGCCTAAATCAGCATTGTTGAGTTCAGGTGAGAATCTGGCCCAATAAATAGAGTTGTGGAGATGGGAGTCTATTTGCAAGCAGGTAAGAAATGCTAAAGGCACAATCATTTGGCCTCACCTTTTGCTCAGTAAGATTTCATTTTCATTTTAGTTCCTCTGCTGTCTGTGGAGCTGCTTGCAGGCTAGCAGATGGCAGCATGGAGATGCAATTTCTAACAAGCATTATTTAGGTAATTCGTGTAATTTGTACCAACTTATTGTCTCAGTTTTTGTCCTGAGGCTGCAGACAGACCTCGTGGCTGTGATCTGCAGCTGATGCATAGGTCCCACACTGCTCTTGCCCTGTGCTCAGCATCACATCATCCCTCTTTAGCAGTGCAGCACAAGAGCTTTTCCCTCATCACAGCCTACACAGAGCCTCGTGGTTGCCTCATGTGTAGCAATTAAAAGACATCTGGGAGATGCTTCATGCTGAGAGCATGGATAGAAGCTTACAATTGGAAAGGCTGCTCTTCTTTGTGGAACAGGTGTATTGGACTGAACACAGTAGGGTGTGGGAATAAACAGGTCATGAAGCCTGAGAAATCCCAATAGATTCCAGATCCTTCTCCCTGAGGTTCTCTGGTTCCTAGGGTAGCACAGCCTGCCAAACCCAATCCTAGGCTGTAGTTTTCCTCCACCTTGCTCTCAGGTGATAGGGGAACTCATCACCTGGTTGCTAATCCCCCATCCCAAGTGAGTGAATCAAGAACAGTGCACTTCCTGGAGACTGTGCTCTGAGACAAACTAGAAACCTCTTCATTGGATTATGAAAATATCTGTGACACCGGTTTGGGATGCCGTCAGCAGACATCTGCCCATTCATCCAGGTTCCCAGAAGAAACTTCTCATATATCCTCACAGTGTGGATGTGCATGGTGTAGCGAGTGCTGACTGAAGCAGCAAGGCTCAGCTCTGTGCTGATCTGCTCAGTTATGTGCCCACAGTCCTATAACACTGCCCAGAGAAGGTAAGACCCCCACGGTTCAGGTGCAGGATGCCCCTACAGTGCTAATGTTACTACAGGATACATCCTTGGCATGCTCCTTGTGGGATCAGGTCAGGGTCTCCACGATGATTTTGTGTGGATGTTTGGTTTGGAAGTATACCCACACAGAGAGTTGATGTGCTCTCCTTTGGATGGGAGGATGGATGGGGCAGTGGTTGATTCTGCTCACACCTGAGTGCTCTACAAGGGCGTTTGTTCCTGAAACCGAGTCTGGTCACGTCACTTGAAAGTGAAGCTGGTGACCTTGGAGACTTGTAAAAGTTAAAACCCAGCTTTCCTGCAACTGGAAAATCCACAAGAAGCAGGTGATGTGATTTCTTGGGAAGGAAGCCTTGTGTTGTGACTGAGGCATGTGACTCGTGCAAAAAAACTGTTTTGGAGCTGATACAGGTGTCTCAGGTGGTCTTGAGAAGTTCACTTGGTCTCCTTTGGTATCCTACCTGTAAATTAGGCTAATGAGTTCTTGCCCACATGGCTGTTAGCCAGCAGTTCTTCAGGTAAGGATAGATGTCATTGCATGTTGTATAGCTAGAAGGTTTGCTCTTGAGCAAGATTCTCCTGTAAAATGAAGAAAAGATTGTAATAACCAATTAAGACAAGATGGTTTTTTGGAAGGATTTCTTCCAAAGGCTCTTTGGATTCAAAGAAGGTGCATTTTGTTAATCTTCTTCATTTGTGTGGTTTCTACCCATGGTTTAGTACTAAAAGGGTTTTATCCGATTCAGGTGTACATGCAAATATTTCTATTTGAATAATACTGGAGAATAAATTTAGAAATGTTTGAAGAGGGTATGAATACCTCAATCTGCTAGGTGGAAAAATTACTACTTCTTGTGGGTAACCCAACCTGTTTAAGTTACTAAAAACATACCTGACTTAAAAAAAAAAAAAAAAAAGAGCAGAAGGAATAGCTAAAAAGAGAGCCTCACTTCAGATTTCTAGTTTAATATTTCAGTATGCAACAGTATTTTCATAACTGCAGCTTTTTTGGGTAGAGGTAGGGGAAAATAGAATGTATTAAAGAACTCTGGAAACCACTTTCTATTTGTAAAACATGTTATGTGTGTATCGTAACACCTACAGTACTTGTAGCTCTGCCAGACTATGTATTGACTGCCAGAACTTTCCTCGCTAAATGACATTATATTACTTTGTGGGTATTGAAAACAAATATTTTGGGGGGGCAGGAGCGTTCTCATCCATAAAATGTTCACCCTGCTTGCAATATTCAGTTATATAATTTTATTTGAAGGCTGCTGCATTTTTCAGCTGCTTGCCATGAGTGGAAGTATAGGTTTGAGGAATGTTTGCGTGCTCTCCAGCTGTTCTTTGGTGTGTATTTTTTGCAATCTAGCAGCCCCTAGGGGCTCTGGAGGAGATGAAGGCCTCAGGATGCTGGGCACTCTACGGACATGTAGCAAAGGACAGTACTGGAAATTAAAAGTCTGGTGGTTGTTTTCAGAAGTGCAGCCCCAGAGCAGCTCTTCTCACATGAGGTGGTGTTGGGAGGGATGGGAGGTTGCCTGGCTGGGTGGATGGAGAAGGGAGTGAGGTCTGGCCAGGTGCAGCCATGGGGCACTGCGAGGAGCACTGCTGGCATGGTGCTTGTGCCTGGTGCTGGACATGATGGCGATGGGAATGCTGCACTGCTGGCTGGCAGCTGCCACTGCTGCTGGATAGGTGATAGAGAAGCTGCTGGGAGACACAGGGACACTGCTGATGTCTAACTGAGTTTCCCAGTTAACCCACAGCTTGTGGGTTTAGAGGGTGGCACAGAGGTGCCCCCTTCCCGACATGAGATGAGCCCTGACACATCCTTCTTTAAAAAAACTGCAGAAGAGCAGCAAGGAAGTGGAAAACTTGGTTAGAAGCTGCTGAGGTCTCCTTGGTTCAGCCACTGGAACAGCCTCCACTGAGCTTTTGGTGCTGCTCATGAAGCCAAACTGCCCTAAGACTGCTCTCATTTACTCCATGGTTATGCCCCAGCCACAGCCTGACACATTCCTGTGCCAAAGCCCAAGAGGAGCAGGGAGAGTTGCCTAATGCCCTTCTGTGCCCGGGTGTCATCAGCACATTGCAAGCTGCACTTTCCAAGCTCAAAAGTGGAGACATTTGCTGACATTTTATATTACGTTTCAGTGGCACTCCTGTGTTTGTTTGGCATAAGAGCCGTGATTAAAATGCAGCTAATTAGTAGCTACTTATTAATATCTCCTTGTTTTTTAATCATAATAGACAGATGCGATCAGTTTTCACAGCTATAAAGGAGTAGTGTCCTGCTAAAAACTGTAACGCGCTTTAATCCCCAGAGCATGGATCCATGAGCAGATTTCTGTGACTGGATTGACCTGTAGGTTTTTAGAATTTGTTATTAGAGATAGATTATTAAAATAGAAAGGAAATGGAAATATGTTTTAGAGCCAGTTAGGAAAAAAATCTTCAGGAATGGACTTTTCCTTTTTTTTTTTCCCCCTCTCCTTCTAGGAATGACATTATCTGGGATGGACAGAGTTGCTCCAGGGGCTTCAGGGCACATTAAAGGGTAATAAGAAGGGCATGGGGTGAGAAAAAGGTTCCTGCTGGGTTAAAGAGAGACACCTGATAGCTCATCTGGGAGCAGAGAGTCAGGTTTAATAATGTCCTTGCTAAACGCAGTTAATAATTGAGGTCAGGGCCCTGGGTGAGGGCAATAAGGGGATAGTCTCCCGTGTGTGGAGTGATGGGGTAAGGACAAGCTGTTCAGAGCACACAAGCCATGCTGATTTCAGGCACACAGTAGAGCCAGCCTCTGTCACCTGGGACCCTGATGACATCAGGATGCTCACAAAGCACTGCATTTTGTGTGTCTGTGTCTTTTTTTTTTTCCTAAATGCCTGATAATCGCATTGCTTGCAGAATAGGAAGCAATCATGCTGGCTTGGCAGAGCCAAAATGTTCACTGATCGACTTGAGAGATCTGGGTGAGACAACAGGCTTATCTTGCTTCATCATGTTGATTTGGTAACCTATAGCTGGAATTAGGAACCGAAGTGCTGTAAATGTTTCCACCAGAAGGATCAGGTTTAGGTATCTGAGGGTCATTATACATGCTGTACATCAGAGTCCCTTCCAGAATCCAGGGCAGTCATCCTCAGAGCGCTCTGCTGAAGAAAAGATTACCTTTTCCGTGTTGGACTGGTGAGGAATCAAACTGTCAAATACCTGAGAGACTTGGCTACAGCTGTGCAGGGAGTCTCTGCCAAGGCGGAGTTAGTTTTCACTCTGAGCACTGGTTGTGGCCACTTCCCGTAGGGTACAAACTTATTTCATGTTCTCCTCTCTTTTCATGGCCTGCATTTGTGACCCTGATCCTGCCACAAGGTGCAGATGGAAGGATGTCCATTGATTTTGGTGGGGCCATGGGTTGTGTGCCACAAGCCTCGTGCTTTTTGCAACAGTGTTTGAGCTGCAGCTTTCTGGGATGAGGCATGTGTCATGCCTGGCACAGTAGGGGAAAGCAAGCTCAATCCATCATAGTTTCTTCCATCTCATGGCAAAGCTGGAGGGAGGATGGGAAAAAAGCTGCTCTCCAATTACAGCTCATGTATGTGCTTTGGCAGAGAGAACACACAGTAATTGTGGGCCAGAATTTTGCCATTAAGTGGTAAATCCTTGAAAACTGTAATTCTGCAGACTTCAGGTAAGGGAAAATTCTCTTTCCTGGGTTTGCTGTGTAAGGTTCAGCTCCAGACACTTGCCCAGTTCCTGTTGCAGCACCCCGCCCCTGCACATTTGATCAGCCAGCACTTTATTGCCATTCCCATTACACAGGAGAGGGGGAACTACCTCTACCTAGTTAGAAACGCTGGGAAAAGCCCTTTTCCTAGTCAATACATTACCCAGCACAGCATCCAGACGTTGCTTAGCACAGGCGGGTCCTGTGACGTGCAGCAACTGCTGTGCCAGCAATTAATAATAAATCACAAATATCACGCAAGTTCTCTGACAGAGCCTTCCTTCCTTACACAGGCTTGTACTCCAGGCATGGGGTAAGAAAAACAAAAATGGAAAGGAACAGCTTACTAAATGGCCGGGTTGCATTGGTTTGGCAGTCCTTGCTCAAAAAAGGCCTGGTAGCACATGAAAAATTAATCAGTATGTGAAGGATTGGAATATAAGCGCAAGATCTAGTAGACTGATGACAGACTGAAAATACTGCATGAATAAGTCATTCATAGCTTATCATCCCAGTAATCATTTCCTCAGTGATAACAACTTCTAGAAAGCATTAAACTGAACATGGCACAGACTTAAATTTTAAGATAAATCCAGGTGACATTTTGGCTGTCTGTGAGGTTGAGTGGCAGAGAGGGGATGGCAGGAAACAGCTTTTTCTGTGAGCTCTTTGTGCAGGGACCTGTGGTGGGCAAATCCCCAGTGGCAGCAGCACCCGAAAGGACACCTTTTAAGGGATGCAGCTTTATACAATTCGCATCTAAATGCTGCATTCATCCTGTGTCAGTAAAATACTTGACATAGCTTGTTGCCAACTGGACCTTCCCTGCCCCTGCTCCCGAGCATGGGTCCTAATTCCAAAAAATAGTATGTGGTCTGCATAAAAATATTATGTTGTGAGGCATAAGTTAATCTTAATTGCTGAGTTTCCTCACTTTTTAGGCTTGGCTTTGTCACTGCCATAATGTTACTTTAATGTTGTTATTGTTTCTTACATACATGAAGTGTTTTACAAATGATGAATGGCCAACTCTCTCTTACGTTTGTTTGCAACATCTCAGTTCCGTGTGCTGCTAAAACGTCAGCCAAAGGAGACATTAGGGGTCTGTGTGTCCAACTAAGATGGATTTGGGGCTTCTGATCCTCTGGCTGGGTGTTTTCTGGCCTCACAGGCATTACTGGCCCAGATCATGCTGCTGTACCCCTCCTATGACTCTGGCATTACTCCACTGTTCCCAGGGGAGAATCCATCCCTGCTAGTGGTGGCGGGTGCTCCCCAGATCACAGACTCCCAATTGTCCTCACTGTGCAATTCATTTGCTGCATGTTTAAAAATGAATGTAGCTATGTGAAAAAGAGGAAAAGTTCAGGCAGAGGAATAATTTATAATTCCCAATAATATTGCTTCTAGCTACTGCTCTATAGTGCCAGTTCCTACCCACTGTGGTTTAAGTAGCTCACAGCTATAAAAGTTTGTTGACCTGAGAGGCTTAATATCAACCATAGGTACAGTCAAAGTCAATATGGAGGCTGAAGATCCAGTGCTAATAGAAAATAGAAGTCAATATTTAGGATGTGAGTCAGGAACTTAAAATAGGAAAGTGAAACAGATGAGGGCTGTAGCTGCAAGAGTGCTGGAGGTGAAATGTTTAGATCCAAGGACCACTGCTGATTACTATCTTCTCCTCTAACAAGGTTGCTTATTCTGCTTCCAAAATCCATTTCCAGTGGCCAGGCCTCCTCCCTGACCTACATTCCTCAGCTTGCCATTACGTCAGAGCCTGCCTGTTTGGGGCTATAAGTGAAATCCTCTGTCTTCTAGCTGAAATCCACAGGTAATTATATGTGGGGCAAATATGGGCTGGGGCATGGAGAGGCCAGGAGAAGAGTTTGGCTTAGCTCTGTTTATACTGGAAAATCCCCTTTCTAAGGCTGTACTGTTAAGTCTTGGGGTGGGGGGGAGGGGGCACAGGGAACTCCCCCGCTGCAAGGTGGTAGCTACCAGGAACAGGGATTTCACAGTGTGGCTCTTCCAGGGAAGCATCAGGTGGAAAAGTAGCCAGCCCTAAGTGGAGGTTTTCACGCTAGAGAGGGGCACAAGGAAATGAGAGCTCTTGCCCACAAATGAAAATGCTGTGGCCTTATTTACACGGTGAGGGATGGGGAGCAATGCCTGAGCACGCCAATGTTGAATTTATGTGCCCTGCAGTGAGGCAGTATTTTAATTTAGACATCCTTTCCACGGTTTGGTTGCAGTGGACCAGATCTCCTACAGATGTGAATCTGTCCAGCCCCATTAGAGTCAGTAGAGCCTCTTTATTCCAGCTAGGGACTGCATCCACATCTCCTGGTTTTTAAAGGAATTGCCACCTTCCAGGTTCTCCCATTGCACTTTCTTTTCAGAGTGAACCTTGGAAGCCAAGAAGGTGTCTTGGGATTCACAGTGACATTATTTTGCTACTGTAAGAGGACCCCATCATGTCCTCCTCTGACACATGCGATGACATTCCTTTGTTTTGGCTTTGATGTCACAACATTGTTTTCCCAGACTTTTTCCCTGATCTTGTGACAAAGTCAAGTCTCATTCAATTCAAGAGGAAACTATTAATACAAGGGTGAAAATCCTGGTATTAATTAAGTTCTGAGCAGTTACTTCAGGCGGATGCTGCTGCCTTTATTTCCTGCATGTAAAGTGCTTCAGCCAACACAACTGGTACATGGGGCAATCCTAGCTTTTAAAAAAAGGTACATATTCTAGGAAATTGCTGGACAGCAAAGAATAAGATTCCAATTCTGAACTGTGCTCCAAAGTAGCACCAGAAGTAGCAGGAAGATCAGCCTGACAAGCCCTATCATGGTACCACAGTGTTGACTGGCAAAATCTGCTATTGCAACTCTATTTTTTGTGAAAACTAGGGTTTATTGCACTGGACTATCTGAGGTATTTATATAAATTTGAGGTTTTTAATTTTACATCTAAACATCCAAACCATCCAAATATTTAAGCTGAAACAGTTTGATTTCAGTAATAGAGTTTCTGTTTCATGCTGCCCCATCTGAGTATCGTGAACCGCTACAGGTTTTAATTTAATGTAATTGCAGACATCTATAATTTGCAAGTATTATTGTAATATCAATAATGTTTGTTATTTTTTCTGACCAAGTGCTCAGGCAATATGGCATGTCAGCACATCCTAAACTGTATAAACTGGGTTATGCAATGCCTGGTAGCTATTTAACTTAGTATTTCAGGTGCAGAAGCTGAGGCACATTGCACAAAACGATTTGCCCATTGTTCTTAATGCAACATGTTGTGGACTCAATATGTAACTGGTTCCCAGTCTGACAGGATATTTCCCTGAAGGGGGAGAAGTCTGGCCACTTCATACTCCCCTTTACCTGCAGCCTTACTTATGCTAAGGAAGGAACAAAAATGATTTCTATTCATCTCACCTCAGGGACCAATACTAAAGTGGATATGACACCTTTCAGCCAGCCAAGCTTTTTCAGCTGGAGAGTTCTCAGAGATAAGGTATCCATACAGATACATTATCTATGCGTAAGAGTATATGTAGGGGGTACTCTTAAATCTGGCAGAAATCTAGGGTCTGTGATTCCCCCAGAAACCTAAAGAAACTTCCTTTCCTTTTTAACTTCAGGTAAAGCAGCAACTCTTGAATCTGGCAGCTGCTCAGTTTCCCTGGTGTAGCAATTCCACTAAGGCTGTACTTTGGAGCCTTTTTGCCTCTGAGGGAAAAGTTGATGCACTCCTGGTGCCCCGATGGCCCCTTGGCTCCTTGCTCCATCCCTGCACAGCAGTGGGATAGCCTTTTGTCAGCGTTGCCACTGGAGATTTTGTGGCTGCATTATGGGCTGGGTGATGGGAACTTGCTGCTGATCCCCAGCACACTGTGGAGCTGCAGGGAACTTCCAGTATTTCCCTGCTGAGGCACAGGGCAGAGGATGCCCACTTCGGGGTCACACACAGCATCTGATGCTTCCAGGTATTACAGCAACACAGGCCGGGCTCTTTCCAAATCTTTGCTTTGCCTTTGGTAGGGCAAGATTCAGTCAGATGCAGGACATTTCAAATGAAACTTTTCTGAGGCTCCATTGTGTCTGATGGAACTTTGTTTCCATGGAGAGCCTTTTGACTGGGAGCAGTTTTCATCATCAAACCTCTGGGGTAAGCCCATGATTTTGGAACAGACGAGCCATGAGCCAGTAATAAACAAAACAGAAAACAGGGTTTTCTTTGCAGATCATTGTATAAAGTCCTGGGTATGGGTCAAGGGCTTTGAAGATTTTGTTTAAATATAGTTTTGTCAAACGTTCTTGTTAAAACATATAGACTTCCTATCATCTGGACACGAGTTCAGCAGTACAGATTTTAGAGGAACAGAATGTCCTAAACTGACCTAAGATTGTTTTACCCTGCATAAACCTGTCATGATTTTTAAAGAACTTAGGCTCTTCCATGACAGAAATTTGGAATTTCTTCCCTCAGATAGCACGAAGGTTTCCTTTGTGAGCTCTGATGAGTCAGGAAATGTTGGACCTTAAACTTACCACTCTTGCAAGTCTGCATATTGCATATTCTGTTTCTCAGGAGGTTGTAATTGTGCAGAGGTGCTACCCATTGTGGAACAAAACTTCAGTCACTGTCATCTGGGCTTATGTCTAAAGAGATGTCTCCAGGGAGGTCCCAAGGAGGAATATTGACAAGTGTTTCCTTACTCAAAATATCTTGACAAGAGGACATGAAGAACTTCACAAGACTGGTCCAAAAATGAGTTAGAAGACCAAGCAACATCCCCTTTATTGAACCCATGACTGTTCAGGGTAGAAAAAGAAACATTCTTCCCTGTCATCCCAACACAAAAAAAAGGGTCCCCAGACAAGTTAAAACACCAGCTCTATTTCCCAGGCCTTCCTGCAAAACTGATTATGAATAAAGAGAAGAGAAAAAGAAGTTAAAATCAAATATCTCTAAGAAGCTATTTGGCAGACAAAATAATAATATAAGTGAGAGTGCAAGAGCCCTCACAGCCTTTCAATTCCCCTGGGAAAAGCTGGCACAAACAAACCGCCAGCTCCTGGGTCAACCTGCTCCAGATACATTTGACCCTCTTGCCCAAGCTGTATTTCATTAATGTATCTCAAGGAGGATGGGCTGTTAAATGATTCAAGCTGGGTAAGATTTGCTGCAAGGGAAAGCTTGTGTGCCTCTCTGCCTCTCTGGTTGAAAAACCTTTTGCAAAAATAGACCAGCAAGTCACTGTTGCAAACTGGACTGTTAACCTAAGAGTATAAAATACAATGGGGCTTGAAACTGCATTTTAATTTGTCATGCTTCTGAATAATTTATTGCACATCTCACCATATATTGAAATTAAAACCTGAAGTATGACAAACAGTAAATAATTCAGACTGGTTCTTTCATCGAGTGTGAGCTAGGTTATTGATACTTCATTTTAGTGAGATAGACATCCATGTCAGCTCCTGCTGGGCTCTCTAATTTTGCTTGTGTTGGTATCAGTGAAAAATTTAGGGCTGCAGAGGCAGTCAGAGGGCTGGGGAGAGTTGCGAGTTTTCAACCTGTTGCAAGTCACTTAATACTTCTTTAAGTATTGAAAGGGCTTATAAGAAAGATGAGGACAGATTATTTAGTAGGGACCATTGTGATAAGGCAAGAGGTAATGGTTTTAAACTAAAAGAAGGTAAATTTAGACTTGATATAAGGAAAACATTTTTTATGATGAGGGGGTGAAACAGTGGCACAAGTTGTCCAGAGAGGTGCTAGATGCTCCATCCCTGGACACGTTCAGTGCGAGGCTGATGGGGCTCTGAGCAACCTGATCCAGTTGCAGATGTCCCTGCTTATTGCAGGGGGGGTGGACTAGATGACCTTCAAATGTCCTTTCCAACCCAACTTATTCTGTGATTGTATGAAATCCTCCTTTAGAGGCGGTTCACAAACTCCCTGTGCTCACCTTCAATTCTCCTAATAAAATGACTGTAAGGAAAACTTCATGAAGCCTGAAAAGCAAGGACAAACGACCTGCTCTGAGAGTGTAGCCTCACGAAGACTTTAGGAGCAGCCACCCAGCCTTGAGGAGAAGGCTGCTGGTATTGATGAAATCCTGTTCACCTCCAGTACCTTTCTAAGATGTGTGTGCAGTGCACAGGGCCGCAGAAGCCAGGGCTGCAGTAGTGGTTGTGTGCGGGTTGGTAGCACGTACTTTCACACTGGCAAACACAAATAAATGGTTACTGCACAGCTGTTTCTGTTACTTGAGATCGAAATCTTAACAGCTAATTAGTATCTCATTAGGGTTCTATTTACATAGCTAATGAAGGTAGTTTTTGAGAAAAGAAAACATTTGAGAGTCCCCAGCTCAGTCAATTGACTTGAACTTTGGTGGCACAGACAGCCAACTACATTTAGAGCTTCCTTTTTTCCTGAATGAAAGGGACAACAAAAGAACATTAATCCATGGGAAAGTGTGACTTAAACCTCCCTGTACTTCAATTCCCACTAATCACGGGCAATGAATTTTCCACTCTCCATGCACTATTTAGGGTACTGACTTCTTTTGAGCAGAAAATATTGTTTGCCTTTTTGTTTGTTTGTTTGTTTGTTTGTTTGTTTTAATCTCAAAAAAAGAAGAGGGGTCATCAGACATGTTCCAAATATGTGTATTGGTCCTGTTCAGCCTGTTTCAGAGGAGGTCTTTGTGTCTTGTTGAAGGTAATCCAGAGTTTACCACAGAGCAGTCTGAATTTGTCACTCCCAAGTTCAGGGAAATATTCACTGAATGAGTTTCTCTAGTGAAAAAATTATTTTTAAAGAAGTAGAAGTGTCCAGAACAGTGCTTTGGGTGGCTGTGCTTACCTGCCTTGGCGCTCCAGTGCTCCTCTGCTTTCTTAGAAGAACTGCTTAGGGGGAAAGACAATCTTTTATAAGTAAGAGAAAGGAGACACTTGATTCTTATCAAAACCAAATGCTGATATTTCCTTCCTGTTAAAGCTTTTGTTCTTGAACCATTGTTAAGGGAAAAAACATTTACAAAGTTAGGAGGAAAATCTAAAGCTAGAGACCACATGGGGATCATGGGAGACTGTCTTTAAGGGAAAAATTCTGGTGTTTTGTCATGTTCAATTAGGGATGAGTCCCAGAAATGCTAAGATGCTGTAACAGCTGTTTTGAGGAAGGGATAAGTCTTCAGCTGGGTTGTGTACACACAGTTTCACCTGAGCTTTACAAGTTCACTAGATTTAGACTTCATATTCCTCTCCAAGACTTCAAACAGAAACACTGAAAAGCTGCAAACCAAAGCTGAGCTAAAGCAAAACTATCCAGTGTCACATTAGTACATATTCAGACCCAAAAGAAGTTATATAAAAATGTGAATCTGTAATTATGATCTAATCATAATTAGGAGCAAATTGCACTCTAGAGATTAAACCACTGGTAGAGGCTGTAGAGCCTTTGTAGACCTTTGGGTGGGCATGGGAGATTAAATATCTAATGATGACATCTGGGCAATAAAAAGAAGAAACTAATGTCTTAAAATCAGAAATAATCCATCTTCTCTCCCTCATTAATATCTCCTTGGTCATTTGGGGTCTTCCTGAGAATCTCTGTGGTGAGATTCCCAAATGTGTGCTTTGCTGGCTTTTCCTCCCTTTGCCACTTACTTTAATGGTGCTGTGTAAGCTCTCGATTCTCGTGCTGTTGCTGATCCAGTTGGTACAGATCACATGGGCAGCCTTCCCAGGGAGACTTGATCACCTAGGAAGAGAAATCAGCTTGGGAAAATCACTCATCTTTTTTCATACATCCTTGTTCCTCCTTCTCCTGTTCTTGTGTGTGTGTGTCTCTCTCTCTCATTTAAAAAAAAAAAAAAAAAAAAAAAAGCACGAAAAAAGGCAAAAAAGCTTTGAAGGCTTAAATATCAGATGTGAGCTTACTTGAGCTTTCATTGCCCCTTTTTTTTAATCCAGAAAAGCTTATGTTCACTCAAAATGGTAATTACTTGAATCTAATTCAACCATTAGATTGGAACCATTTTATGTAGTTCCAAACTCGTTGCTTGATCTCAACAATAAATGAACTTACAAAATATTTTTGTTACTAGAAGAATTGTAGTTGGGCAGGCCAGATCATCAATCATGATTTCCTTTTGTGGGCTTCATGTGAACCTCATTTGATTTTGAACAAAACAGCTATGGCAAGGGAAGGAAACGTGGCTCCTATAGATTTTTAAATCCTGGTTTACAAGTTAAAGATTTTAACTGGTGTTTACTTGTTAAATGAATTTACATTTCATATAAATATAAAGGAAAGAATGTTTTTGTGCTGTAGGAGTTCCAACCGAGATCAAGACCCCACTGAGTGTAGTGCTGTGTACATGCCCATAGAAAGGAATTACTTTTCAGACAAACCAGCTCTTTGAACCTGTATATTGCACCAATTTTGGCATAAGAGATGGAGCAGGGCTGGGAAGGAGGTATCTGCTGGGAGGGATGGTGGCAGCCTGTGCTTTGATCAGCTGGGTTGTTTGGGACTCTGTTCTTGGCAGCCAGGCTGGCTTCAGAAAGTTCCTGTGCTGAACAGAGGGCAGATGAAGCAAGGAAGGAAGGGTCCTTCATCTCTGGAGTAAATTGGCCATGGGAAATGCCAAGTCCGAATCCAAACAAGGGGTTATCAAGCTGAAGCATGAATGGGAGAAGTAGCTTTGCTGTGGATGTGCAGAAACCCTGGTACCTCCTGGCAATTTATGGCTTGATGGTGAAGGAATAAAACTTGATTGACGTTTGGCTGAATAATTGTCTCTAGGGCCAGATTGCTTCGGGAGGAACTTGGGACCATGTGTTAGTCTGCTGAACTAGATAAAAACATCTTCACACCTGCCACTGAGGTTTTTTTAAAAACTAAAACGGAGATAAAAACCTGCCCAAACAGCTATTGGTCACACATCCTCACCTGGCAGTAGTAATTTCTGCCAAGCCAACTTCTCATCCCTGCTCCTCTCCCCCCCCAGCACTGCTTTTCCCCTTTCACCTGCCAGCAGAAAAACACATACAATTGCTCCCTAACCTGGGTCAGAGAAAATAGTCAGAGTTAGTTTAAATGTCTGGAGAAGTGTCATCCTAACTTGGAGGGACATGAGGTAGGGAATGGTTGTGTGTGTGTGAAGTGGAGGAGGCCCTCAGTGAGGATGTGGGAGGAAAAGGCGATCCCTTTCCCTGCTCCCTACAACCAGGACAGGGTTTATGGCCATAGTGTGACACCCTGATAAAAGTCTGGACCAGTTGTGTATCAAGCACAATGCAGAACTATGTTGTGGTACCTGCCATAGGTGTGCCAGTGCAGAGCTCCACCAATCCTGGCAAACCTGTGCACAGTTTGTGGCAAATATCCCTCATGCCCTCTGTGGGAATGGCTGAGCACTGGGGCTTTGGGAGTCCTCTCACCTCACCACAGCGCTGGCTCCCTGGGATTGCACCCCGGCCTGCCCCAGAGCTGCTCTCTGGATCACTGCAGCTCCGCTTTCAAGTGGTTTCCCCTCTGGGCACCTTTAAATGCTCCCTTATCAACATCTCCTGTGCAGATAAATGTGTGTTCAGCACTGGGTGAAATCCCCATCAGCTGACTGAAGTGGTGACAGCTTTAACCCAGGTCCCACATCCTCCAGGCAGGCAGAGGTGGGCATGGCCTTGAGAACACCTGCCCTGGTCCACAATGCAGTGCCTGGGAACACATCAAAAAGCCAGTGGTCAGTGATTCTGTCAGGACACCTCTGGTGTTCCTTTGGGCCAGGCCAGGGAGCTCTCTCCCAGGTGGTTTCTCACTGTGGTTTGTTGCAACATCGCTGGGACCATCCCCAAGCAGCAGTTTGCATGCAGCCATCCCAGTGAGGTAGCTAGCAGTGAAGCAGGCTTTTCCATGCCAGCTGGCCTCCATGCCCAGGAATGTTCCCAGGCACACTGGATTTACTAGTAGAGATGTAGCCTCAGAGGAAAAGATACAAACACAGTGGTGGGTCTAGCTTGCTCCCATGGAATTTTGCCCTGGGCTTTGGAAGAAGAGGGTTTTGCTTCCCTGAAAATGCAGTGGGCTCACGAGGAACGTGGAGCTGTGTGAAGAGAAGGAAGCAGGGAATAAGACACACTTCTGTCAGGGCTTTGAGACTGGGCAGCAATATGACAAGTTGCTTTGGCACTGCTGCACCTGGATTCCTGGTTAACACCCTAAGGCAGGTGTAAATAGTGCTTTCCACACAAGTGAAGAAAAAGTTTCAGAAACGTGGAAAAAAACTAGAGGCACTCTTCCCCCTGAATCTGCATTTCTGGCCTGAAAGCCTTGCCTTCCTTCAGCCCAGAGCTGAAATGGCAGCTGTTATCTTCCAAGTTGCAAGTACCAACTTCAGAGTGCTCATTCTACACACCACTGGCTTAGCAAGGGTGAGACAAAGATTCACTTCATAGGATCACAGAGTTGGGTTGTAAGGGACTTAAAGATCATCCAGCTCCAGCCCCCTGCCATGGACAAGGATCTTCCACTAGACCAGGTTGCTTCAAGCTCCATCCAGCCTGGCCTTGAACACTTCCCCACAGTTAACTTGGGGCTTCCTTTTCCCTCTTGAGATGGGATTCGTTACTGCCACTTCTTCTGCTTTTAGGATGGGGAATATTACAGTAAGAGAAAAGCTCTAAAGACTCCTGATTCAGGGGAGTTTTTTACCCTTCTCTGGTTTTATTGCATTTTTTATATTGAAGTAGTGGTATTAGAAATGCTTTTATCAGTAGCAGAAGTAATGAAGAGGTTGCCAGGAGCAGTTATTCTCTTCTTGAAGGGAGTTGGGAATACTGTTTCTCTGAACATAAGGGTGATAGTCCTTCTGCTAACCTGCTGCTCTGCATAAAAATTAAGGAAGTTTAAAAGCTTAGAAATTTAAATTTCAGGCAGCCCAGGAGTGTCCTTTCCTCGTGGGGTTTTGGGAAAACCCAAATGCAAATGTTCCAAACCTGGATCAGTCACCATAGCAGATGTGAATGCCCTCATAAGCAGTGCCATCACGTCCTCTCTTTGCTTTTCTCCAGACCCCACTGCAGGATGGGTGAGCAAATGGCATTCAGTTGTGATAGCAGTGATTTCATTTCATCTTAAGAGGAATTAACCTTTGTTTTATTATATAAGTATATTTTCCTTTGAGGAGTTCCTAGAAAGGCTTTTTCACAGTTTCAGACCTGGAAAACTGAGCTTGTTTTATCAGAATGTGTCCAATGTTGTAAATGAATGAAGCGAAGAAAGGAAAAATAATATTGATATATTATTTCAGGGGTGTGTGTTTTTAATCTATCAGTGTTTTTAATCTATCAGAGCTCCTTAAAATTAATGTCTGACGTTTTAGAAGTTGCTTAGGGAAAAAAAGAGATACAAAACAGTCTACTTTTTTATTAAGTTTATTTTGTAAGGAAGCTATTTTCCTACCAGCTGCAGAAATGAATGTCACATTTGACTGCACGGCTTGGATTTTCAATTTTCCACTGATACGGAGAGAGCAGCCCTGATTTTTCAAGGATTTATTCACAAACTTCAGTTTCAGGCCCTCAGAATTCTTCCTAGGCTATGTGAGCACCTGAACCAGGACTTACAGAATCCAGTTCGTTTAAAATTATTTAAGGTATTAATTTGGGGGCTGTGGTGATATTACTTCTTTCCTGATTCACATCTGGCTCCACTTTTGGGCAAAGAGGAGCAGGAGGAATTTTGGGGCAGTTCCTTTTTTGAAACCTAGTGGCTGTCAGAGCTTATGCAGAGGTTTGGGATGTACAAAGGGAAGCAGAAAGCAAGGCAGACAGTCAAAATAAATGAAGTTTATTCCATGGTTTCCCAGCTTGTTTGTTTGTTTAGCATTTTGATTTATTTGAAAGGACTTTATTCCATGGCTGACTAAAGGAATGTATGCAATGTTTAGGACACCCACCTTAAGTGGATGTGAATGTTTACTGAGTCTCTACACTTGAATACTGGAGAGGAAACAGAAAATGTAAGGAAGGGCAAATCTCCTACAGTAACTCAATACCTAGGTGGCCCAGGTCCAGGTAGAGAAAACAGAACTGGCGGGAAAAATGGAATTAGTAATTGGAAAATGCTACACATCATGAATGTTTTATGGCACTGCTTTTCCAGGCTAATCCTGAACAGGCTGATGGATGTGCTTACTTTTACAAGCACGCAAAGTGAGGGTAGATAGGTCACTGCAAATATCAGAAAAAAGCAGGAAGCCAAGGTGTGGTGAGGGGAGGCAGTTAAAGGTATTAATGAGTACAAAGGTTGGTCCAGGCTTTCCCGAAGTACTGAGCTGATTGGCTGCACAACGCCCATCCTGCAGTGGGGTCTGGAGAAAAGCAAAGGGAGGACGTGATGGCACAGCAAATGAGGGAATTCACGTCTGCTATGGTGATTGATCCAGGCTGAGAACAAATCTGTACGTTGATACCCTGACCAGTACCTTTATTATCCTGACCAAGGCTGTAAAAACCCCTTTCTCTTCAGCACAAATAGACTCTTACCAGATCAGAGCTTTTCTCTGTAGTTGAATGAGATTATCATATTCCTACTAGGATTTATGGGTTGCAGTAAGAACTGTGGACAAGGCACTGCAGGTATTTATCAGAAAACCATTGGGCAATAGATGTAGTATTGGGCTTTTTGAAAAGGTCTCCATGAGCTGAGTACTGAACATCTCACTTGAAGTTTTGGGATTTTAACCCAAAGACTGTGTCTAACCTCTTTATGCACTGTTGAAAATCTCAGTGTGACCTCTATAGATCTTTGGGCCCCTGTGCACTTTCCAGAAAAAAATAGCCTTTCTCTGCTCTCCGCCCCTTCTTTCCTTCTGTAAAATGAAGAGAATGATTATTCCTCCCCTTGGAGAAGAATGTGGAGGCTGAATACAGGAAGATGACTTTGACTATGACTCTATGACTTTAAGGTTACAGATGTTCTGAGGATAAACAGTACCTCGAAGCAGTTCAATGTATGCTACTAATAATTAGTCCCTGCAATTTGGAATGTGCTCTCTGGAACGCCACAGAGGGAGCGCTGGAGCAGACAAGAGCCTGGGAATGATCAAAAGATGCCCTTCTCCTGAGACCCCTCCCAGTCACGACATTTGGTAGCACACAAGCAAACAAGCTACCAAATAAAAGTCCCATGGTGGTGTTTGAATGGAGACCTGTGCCCATCGGAGCCCCTCTGGAAGCTGGGAACAAGGGATGTGATTGAGAGCAACTCTCAAATGGCTTTGCTGCCAGCACAAAGCAGGTGCAGCAGCTGATCGCTTGTGCCGAGCACATGCCATGGAGCAGGCACAAAGCTTCACTATTGGTCTCTGTAGTTCTGTCTAGTGTTAAGAGGATATTTAAAAATTGGAATTATAATGACCTGAGCAAATATGACTTTATAGCAGAAAATAAAATTGCAAGCATTTATTGTCAAAGGCAAAGAAGTGTTAGAGAACAAGAATGCTCGATGATGCAATGTTTTTCATCCTGCAACTGAGCACAGAAAACCTTTTCATATGCCCTAAATCTGCAGCTACAATAAAGCCTTCATACACACAATCTGCTTAAACTGAACGTCATGCTTGCCTTTATTTTATTTTAATTGCAAAACATTATCCACTTTCACTGCTAAAATATGCACTTCTTAAGGCAATATGCGTAACTTTATTTTATCCTCCATTTTGCTTGACGTCATCTCTGCAGTGATGAAATTATAAGCTCTTGAAGTGGACCATCTATGACGCAGCCATTTCCCTTTCTTGTGGGAGAACATCCTCACCTCATTGTCTTCCTAACAAGACTTATATAATTAAAATAATCCCACTTTGCTCCAAATCTTCTGGCCAGAAGAGCTGGCATCCCTGTCTCTTCATTGCTTAAACATGTAAGCCTGTACCACCAAAACAAGTGGGAACTTTGCAACTGTCTTTAAGGCAAGAATGAGCCTTGGGATCTCAGATATTTGAGATGATTATTGGTATTAACCTAATATTTAACCCCAAACAGCAGCAGTGACTAACTCTTAGTACTTTTACTTGGAGGTCTTGCAGGAACTTATAAATGGAGATGAGCATGATCATCCCATTTCTAAGGTGGGAAAACCAAGGCACTATGGGAAGTAAAAGGACATTTCTATTGCTGGGAAGAGAACTGAGATCTTCTGAATTATCTCACAGCCTACTGAATTGCCCTAGTCTGTGACTATTCCTTCTGCATGGAATTGAATGTGCATCAATGGTGGCAGTGCCTTGGAATCTGTCCAGGGATTGCTTGGTTGTTCTCCAGGCTGTACCGAGGTGTTACAGCATTTTCAACTCTTCATGCTAAAAGCCACAGGTCAAATACTGGATTTTGAAATCTGGAACTTTGTAGCATCAAAGGAAAAACATTTAAAAAAGAAAGGTTATCATATTAGACTCCCATTTTCCTCTTTCCCCTGTGATTTTATTACAAATTGTGGGAAATTGTCTTGCAGTTTCAAAGCTGCATGGCCACGTGAACTGATTGCTGCAGCCTGTATTTGCAGACGAAACAGGGCTGGGAGAAACTGTTATCATTCACTAGCACTGGAGACATACTGGAAATGAAGAAAATCCTGGGTCTGCATTGTATTTCCTGATAAATTCCAATTTGCCTGCCACTATGACAGAAAGAAAGCTGAGATTTGATGAATGAAATTGAGACTCACTGTGAAATAGAGCAACAGCTTTGAAGAGCTGCCAGATTTCAGCAGAGGTGAATAAAAAAGAAATAGACATTTCTGAATAAGCTGCCTTTCCTCTCTTCAAAAATGAATCACCTTCATGTAAATTATCTTCTCAGGTGAGAATCCATTCTTCACAGAACAGGAGACAGGCTGTGCAGCAGAGCCAGTTGAGAGATGTTTAAAGACAAGCCACCAAACGGCAAACATGTATTTGGAAAACAGTATTAAGAAAAATTTTAGAGAATGGCCACACATCATATTCACACAGATGCCAACAGGAAGCATAGCTCAGGAACAGAAAAGCTTTCACATAATCTCTTTCCATTACGAAGGCAAAACCTCAACATCACTAACACATCTTAACTCATTTTCAGCAGTCACCCTGCTTGCATTTGATGCTGTACCGTGTATATGTTTCATACTTCAGCACAGAGTTTTATCAAGAGGTGTATTCACTGAAATTGGCAAAACCTATGAAAAAAAGCTCACTATTATGAATATTTCATGTCTCACATACTTATCAAATCCAGGGCACAGTGGTCTAAAGTGGGAACTTTCAAAAATGCTCTGCATTGGTCACATGGGGCTGCTGGAGCCAGTAGCAAAAATACTGAGTATCACTGAGCACAGAGTGATGTGAGTGTTTCTGCAGACTTGTGTCTCTAACTAGACCAGAATTCAGGTCATTTTGCTAAAGATTGCAAGCCGTGATCACAGACCCTAGTGAGCCTTACTCATCGAGGTCTTCCAGCTGAAGTCTCCTGCCCATAGCCACCAGCAATGCTGATTGCAATTTAACCAGGTTGGAAAAAAAGACACTACATTGTTGCAGTGCATAAATGTGATTTTTTACAGGATTTGTAAAAAAAATGCATATCGAAGAAAAGATTTTCTTTTTTCCTGTCTACTCTTGAAAAAGGACCCTCACCTTGTTGTAAAACATGTCCTTATTTGGATACTTTTCCACACTCCTACTAAGAAAACCCAGCAACACCTGAAGTTGGTATCTATCAGCTGTGTTTGGGTCCTAGCAAGGAACACCTGGATCTGAAACATTAGCAGCAGGTGCCCCTAATTGAGTACTTACTGGCTAAACACCTGCCAAAAAAAAAAAAAAAAAAAGAAAAAAAGAGTGGTAAAGAAGAAAGAAATGAATCAGCATAGTCAACTATACAAAGTTTGGGGGGGAAGTGAAATTTCACAAAGGAGATTTACAAATATGTCCAGTCAGGTTCCATAAAACGGATCTTTTCAGCATAAATGCTGGTTTCTCTCTCTGGCAGGACTTTGGCTGAAGAACAGGATTGATCTTGAAGTAACTTTGTAAAATGCAATGACATTCATTATGGGAGCCCACCTTGATAGGGCTGGATCATTAGCTGATGTACCACTGAACTCCTCAGTTTCACAGAGCTTGTGAGGAATTACAGCTGCAGGAAATGCACTGGTTGAGCTTTGGTTTCTTTATTTCAGATGTGCTGCTGCTAATCTCCAGGGCTGAGACAGGGACAAGGGCTTGTTTGTGGAGCTGGAAGTCTGGGTGGGCACATCCAGGCATGTTTGCCCTCTACAGACCAAGTGCTGCATTCATCATACCTAAATACACCTCTCTCTAATGCCCTCTGTCATCATAAAGATGCTTCTCAGCTTGTGAGCTCAGGTGTGCTGGTGCTGGAGATGTGATGGAGCAGGCCTGAACACAATGTTTAAGAGCAGAATTTAGGTAGTCTTTGTGCTGAGGAAGTGTGGATCACAACTAAACTTTCATGGATTACACTTCGAAGACCTTACTCCCCATATTCCAGGGTACTGCCTCAAGGGAGCTGGTTCTGCCACAGTGAGAAATCTTTCTGTGGGGAAGGTGGGGGGGCATGGCTGAGGTTCTTCTGTGGTTGTCAGTGCACTCAGGGAGCATATTACAGCTTCAGTGTTGTTTTTTGGGACATCACGGTAATAGATGGGAAAACAGAGTTGCTGCCCCGGCAGCTCCAGATTGAAATAGACTGAGACATGACAAATTATAAGGGAAATTGGTTTTATGGCCAAGAGGAGACTGTGACAGCCAATTCACACTTAAAATCAGAGAGGGACGAACTCCCAGGACCCTGCTGATATCAGATCAGCATATGCAGGCCTTCAGAACAGCTACAAGCATGTTTCTCCCTTCCAAGGCTCATTATCCTAATACAGAAAGCTCCAGGAGATAACACTGCAGCTGGGCATACAGTACAGCCTATGCTCCAGGCACAGGGAGTAAGTGTTGAGGCAAGAAATTACTTTTTCCTGGCATGGCCCACTAAGATTGAACTGGAATGGCAATTAGAAGTTGAAGTACTCATTTAATGTCAGTGATGTGTAAACTACGTTGCCATTGTTATTTTAGTGCTGATTTACATAATTGGCATACCCTGAAGTCACACTGCACGAACTTTCGGTTCATGCTAAAGACTTGCAGGAAGTCATAAAATTAAATATTATCTGTGCTGGAATGCAACGGGAAAACAACTTTTGAGGGATTTCACCTTGCTCGGTGTCCCCTCTCCCACTGTACACACAGCGGCAAGTGAAAATCAGGTTAGAGAGAGTTGGGAGCTGTTAGCTAGTGTTGGGAGCTGCATGAATGAGCTTTAGCAGCTCTTTAATTAAACTGGTGCAGTTCTGGGGTGTTTTGTTATGCTGGTATGTACCTCTCCGGGTGAGCTCCTCATCCTGCAGGGATGCATCACAGGAATTGCTGGAGTTGTGATAGGAAAGCCAAGGGAAGAAGGACCACGCGAGGAATTATTCCAGCCCAAAGGTGCTGAATTCCTGCCTCAAATCAGTGTTATTCCTACACTAAAAAGCTGTAAGATGAAGGGAAAAGGCCGCTCCCAAAGGAGGAGCTGGTAATGGAGCTGTCTCAGTTGTTACTGCTTTAAATCCTCCTCCACAGTAATTCAAGGTGTCACAGGCTGGCTGTGTCTTTTGCAAATGAAGCCCCTGAGAGAGACTGGGAAGAGGAGGTAGAGCACAGAGCGCTTGCCTTGCCAGGAAGGCACCATGACCCTGGCTAATGATGGTGTGCTGACGGCTTTGGCTTTGATGAGGACCCTAAATTGCTAGGTATTGCATACCTATGCAAGGGCCTGGCCCTACGGCAGAGCCCAGGCAGACAAACAAGAGATGGGGCAAAGGACACAGCCCTACTCGAGAGCTACTCTTTGTGTCAGGAGACTTGCCACTGTCAGGAAAGGAAGCAAGGGGTGCAGTTGGGATTGGAAGCTGAATCGCTCTGGGCACGGACCTGCCTTCTTTACCCGTGCCACCGCTGTCCTCCTCCATGGGCGATGGCACGAGCTGTCGAGGCTGTAGCTCGGGGAGCACCGGCATGGGCACGGGCGGGCCACGGGGCAGGTGCGGGGAGGTGGCGAGGGGCCCCGGGCGGGCGGTTCGCGCCGGGGTTGCCGTTTCGGGACCGGCGATCCATCGCCGTTCCACCACTGGAGGGCAGCCACATCTTAACAAAAAAAACCACCCAGCCCAACCCCTCTGCCGCCCGCACGGGGCTGAGCCCGCATCGGATATGCCGCAGCAGCGCTGCGGGAGGAGACTCCTCCCGAGTCCGAGCGCTTCTCTTTCGGAGAGCGAGGGAAAGCCCCAGATTTCCAGCTCTTGCCCCCGGCTTGGGCAGCGGGCTCCACACTTCGGTGGGCGGAGAAAAATAAATGACTACATACATGTATTTTTAAGTAGTTCTAAACCACCGGGATTCTACCGGCACCTTACGTGACCTTCGCACCTTACTACCCCGGCAGTCCGGGGCACGGCGCAAATCCGATTTGCGGCGGCGGAGCGCTCGGGCTGTACAATCGGTCATTGTTCGACCCGGACCGGTCCCGCGTCGCGCTCCGCCACTGCCACCCGGAGCGGGACGCGAGACTGGGGAGGCTGGGGGGTCTTCCCGCATCGGATCAGCCGCCGGTACCACAGTTTAACGGGACAGTCGCCTGTCCCATCCCTCGCCCCGGCGGCACTGAGACCCGGGCGCGGGCGGCAGCCGCAGCGAGGGAGGGAGCGGACGGGGAGGGAGGGAGGGAAAGAGCGAGGGAGGGAGGCGGCGTCTCCTTTAAAAGCCGTGCGGGGCCGCAGCCCGCTCCCACAGGGCGGCTGTGATTGGCGCGGGCCCCCGAGCCTCCGGGGTCGTGACATCGCCGCGCAACAAAAAGCCCCGGCGGCGGCGGCGGGCGGCCACCCCCGGCCATGGTGCAGTGCTGGGCCGGCGGGGAGCCCGGCACGGTGTCCTAGCGCGGCTGCTCCACGCGGGACGGCGGCGGGCGGCTCCCTGCCCCCCACCCCTTTTTTTTTTTTTTTTTTTCCCCTGTTATTTACCCTCCTCCCTCCTTTTTCCTTTCTTTTTTAAGGGAGTGGAGACTAGTCAAGCTTCATCTTGATGTTGCAGCGGGAGTCTCGGTAAATGTCCATCTGTTTGATGAGCGAGATGCAAAGGACATTTTTGAAAAGGAGCCTTTTTAACTCCATAGACACGTAGGGACCCATTCACGGGCAGGCACACACACGCGAGGAGGAGGAGAAAGAAGAAGAAAAAGAAAAAGAAGAAGCAACTTTACGATCGCTGCTTTGAAAAGGGCCTTTTCCCTGCCTGTGACTTGCCTTCTACCTCCTCAACCAGCTGCTGAAAGTTTGTTTCCGAGGCGGACTGCATTTCAGAGAACTTCTATTTTCTGCTCGGCAGCTGTAGAGGAGCAGCAGCGAAGTTTGGAGTAACACCAAGTGATGCGGGAAAAACACCCCGAGAGCAGAACACCCTCCTGCAGACACAACCCCTGCTGCTGCACACAGGTATAGCTCCGGCGGTCGCAGATGCGCTGAAAGCCTTCTCCGTAGGATGACTCCGTGGGCCACGGCGGAGGTGCTAGCGCTCTGGAAGAGAGAGGGGGGACGGGACACTAATCATAACTATTATTACTATTATAATAATCCAGCCCAGAGTTTCACGGGGGAGAATGTCATCCTGTGGGTTTGGCTAAGGACGTAGCAGGATATGTATTTTTCTCCTTCCTCTTCTTCCACTCCGCGGAGGAAAAACAGTCCTCCTTTTCCCTCCGCTGGGGAAGCCGCTGCCGCGCCGCAGGGGAAGCGGAGCCGGCCCCGAGCCCCCGCGGCTCGGCTCGCCAGGGTGTGTGTGGGGCATCCCGGGGGTCGGGACGGGAGTGCAGCGGGTAGTTGGTTTTGCTGTGCAGCCTCCCCTTCCCTTGCCAGCAGAGCAGTGCCAGCCGCGGCGGCGGGAGGCCCGGCCCGGCGCACACCTGCGCCCCGGCCCCAGCGGTGCCCCTGGCCACGTCCCCTCCTCCCCTTCACCTCTTCGCTCCTTTGTTGCGGAGCGCCCCGCTCCGCTCCCCCGTCCCGCCTCGCTCCTTTGATCTCCTGCCACGGGGATTTCGGTGCCGCCGCGCACCTGAAGCCGCCCCTCGAGGGCTCCGTCGGCGGGTCCGCGGCGGGGCTCCGCCGGCCATGGCCCGGTGCCGGGGTGAGTCCCACCGGCGGACTATCCCCGCCGGTACCCCCCTCTCCCGGCGCGGTGTCCGCGCTGACTGGCTCCCATCGCCTCCTCCTCCGCGCAGGTTGATCATGGTTGCCGTGACCCGCTCGCTCCTGGCGCTGCTGCTCTACCAGGCGCTGCTGGGCGGCGCGGCCGGGCTCATGCCGGAGGTGGGTCGGCGGCGCTTCAGCGAGCCGGGCCGCGCCGCCTCGGCCGCGCAGCGCCCCGAGGACCTGCTCAGCGAGTTCGAGCTGCGCCTGCTCCACATGTTCGGGCTGAAGCGGCGGCCCAGCCCCGGCAAGGACGTCGTCATCCCGCCCTACATGCTGGACCTCTACCGCCTGCACGCGGGGCAGCAGCTGGGACAGCCGGCGGCGCTGGGCTTCCCGCTGGAGCGGGCGACCAGCCGCGCCAACACCGTCCGCAGCTTCCACCACGAAGGTACGGGCGGGCGGGGGCTCCGCGGGCTGCGGGAGCGGAGGGGAGGGCAGGACCGGAGGAGGAGCGGGGGGCGGATTCCTCCCGCCGGTACCGCGGGGTTCGCGCAGTGCGGCTCCCGGCTGTGTGCGCTGCCCGACGGACTCTGCTGAGGAGTTCAGGCTCTGCTGAGGAGCTCTTGCTCTGCCAACTCCCTTTTCCGCACCCTCCGTCCTCGGGGGTGCTCCCGGTTTATTGGCTTTTCCCGCTAAACCGGCGCGACTCCGCGTTAAGCGTTCCTGCATATCGCTGCTCTCCTGCGAGACTAGAAAGCGGGGGAGGCTCCTTAATGCGCGGCTGAGCCGGGCCGCGGCGGAGGTTTCTAATCCTTATCTAATCCCCGTGAGAGATCAACGAGAAAATCAATCGCGACCTCCTCGGGGGCTGCCGTCGAGGAGCCCTGCAGCCAGACCCACCTGGGCTCGCAGTGCCCAGGCTGCCCGAAGCCCCGCGACCGCGTTTGGCTCTCACCTGCGAGGCTTCCAGCAGCAGCTCTGCGGCACCTCGTCGCCTGCAGCCTCCGTGGCAGCCGATTCTCTGGGACGGACCCTCACTCAGCAGCTGGGGGCTTTTGCCGGCTCCCGTAGCGTCTGTGGCATTACCCAGGCCCGTGGAGCCGGTGGGGCGCGTGTCGCTCACGTGCTTTTTTGGGAAACGCTTCCCCAGGTTGTAATTGCTCCTGGCTGCTGGTCTCCGGTGCTGCCATGCAGTGGCCCCGCTGCAAAAGCAATGAAAACTCCGTTTCCTCCTGCTTTTAGAGTGAAACTGTGTCAAGAAAACATATTAATTAGTTTTTAATTTTCTAAAAGGAGGTGGGTATGCTGTTTAGTGGAGAGCCTTATCGCGAGGAAGATGAATGGTGAAATCTAACCTCTCCTCATCCACGTTTCCCTACATGGGAAGTAACCACCTGGCAGTTAATGGGGAGAAGCCAGTCTGTGGGTCATTCATGTTAAACCCAAGGATTGTGAGCAAGGGGCTGAATGAGAGAGGAGCTGAAAGGGCAAAACTGCTAAGGTTTTAGCAGATGTAAAAATCTGCAGGTTGAAGTAGTCATACACTTACAGCAAAAGCTGATTTTGTCAGAAAATCAATGTAATAATTTTTACAACACTTGGAAGAACATCAGTGTAACTCCCATTTTTCACTGAGTTTTCACTGCATTAGTGACTTCTTGAAAGAAGAAGTTTGTCTTGTGATCATACAAAATATCCACATATTAGCAAATACTGGTCTGTTCCTGAAATACAATAAGGCTGAGCCTTACCTTATGCAAAAATTTGTACTGGGGAATGGTTACACAACTAAGAATTGCTAACAGCAGTTATGGCTCCTCCTTAGAAAGGGACTTTTTTTCCCCGCTTCAGTATGTTTAGCACCAAAATTAAAAACTAAGAAAGGGTTTTATTTTGGGAACTATTTCTAAGTTCTTCAGTGTTTGTAGCAACAATGTACTTCTTAGCAACCCTAAGTATATTGTACTCCCTCTGAAGCTCCATTCAGTTATTACTCAAAGGTGGGAACAGTCTGGGGTATAGTGATTCCTTGAATGTTTAGTTTCGGTGGTTTAAAAACTTCTTGTTTGGAGGTGACTTTGTTTCATTATCTCTTTAACATCCACCCCTATTTTAGCAGTTGAATCTTCCTGCTGTTCTGCATGGCTCTTTTGGGTTAATACTGGGGTGTACTTCATAAAGTACCGTTATGGATGTTGAATTCAGTCTCTAATTAAAGATGCAAAAATCCATACATTAAGATTTGTAAGTCACCTAAATTGCAGAGTAGTGGTTTTCAGAATGGAGTTTAAGGGATTGATGTTAGAGCCGTATTCTCAGAGAAAGCAGAACTGCAATAGTTACCCAAAGTCCTCCACCAGTTTTAATGATTCCCCAGTAACTACAGTGCTTGAGTTTTCTCATTCATGACCTTGAATTCCAAATTAATGCTGTGTATTTCTTCTGATGATAACTGCCTGGAAGGCAAAGACCACCACTGTCCAATCCAAATGCATAACAATGAATGAAGCATTTTAAACTTCATTCTATACAGGCTTGCATAAACAAAATAACAAGGGAAGACAGTATTTTCTGCCTGAAAGGTCTTGTGTTTCACACGTGGTAGCTGTCATTTGAAAGTTGCCAGCAGTAGACAGTCTTAAGGTGTTTGGTTGCTTGTCTCAGTTTCTGATTTTTTCCTTTTTTCTCTCTCTCTTTTTTTTTTTTTTAATCTTATTTTCACTGTTTAATCAAATTAGAAGTTTTGGAAGAACTGCCAGAAACAAGTGGGAAAACAGCACGGCGTTTCTTTTTTAATTTAACTTCCATCCCTAATGAGGAGTCTATCACCTCAGCTGAACTCCAGATTTTTCGAAAGCAGGTGCACGGAGCCATTGAGAACAACAGCAGCTATGACCACCGTATTAATATTTATGAAATTATAAAGCCAGCTACAGCCACCTCTAAGGACCCTGTCACAAGACTTTTGGACACCAGGTTGGTGCATCATAATGCAAGTAAATGGGAAAGTTTTGATGTAACGCCTGCTGTTTTGAGGTGGATTGCACATGGACAACCTAATCATGGGTTTGTGGTAGAGGTGGTTCACTTGGACAAAGAGAACAGTGCCTCCAAGAGGCACGTTAGGATTAGCAGGTCTTTACATCAGGATGAAGATAGCTGGTCTCAGCTGAGGCCATTGTTAGTGACGTTTGGGCATGATGGCAAGGGACACCCGCTCCATAAAAGAGAAAAGCGTCAAGCAAAACACAAACAGCGTAAACGCCACAAATACAGTTGCAAAAGGCATCCGTTATATGTGGACTTCAATGATGTGGGGTGGAATGACTGGATTGTTGCCCCGCCAGGGTATAGTGCCTTTTACTGCCATGGGGAATGTCCTTTTCCACTGGCAGATCATCTAAACTCAACAAACCATGCCATTGTTCAGACTTTGGTCAATTCAGTAAATTCCAAAATCCCCAAGGCTTGCTGTGTGCCGACAGAACTGAGTGCTATTTCCATGCTCTACCTTGATGAAAATGAAAAAGTTGTATTAAAGAACTATCAAGATATGGTTGTGGAGGGTTGTGGGTGCCGCTAACACAGCAAATACGTTAGACAAATGCAAAAAAAAAAAAAATAGCTGACACTTTAATATTTCCCAATGAAGACTTTATTTATGTAATGAAATGGAAAGAAAAAAAACACAACTATTTTGAAAATATATTTATGTCTACAAAAAAGTTGGGAAAACAAATATTTTAATCAGAGAAATATTCCTTTAAAGATTTTAAATGCATTTTAGTTGTACATTTTATATGGGTTTAACCCCAGCACATGAAGTATAATGGTCAGATTCTTATTTTGTATTTATTTACTATTATAACCACTTTTTAGAAGAATAGCGAATTTGTATTTATATGTAATCAAAAAAGAAAAAAATATAGGGTTTGTACATAATTTTCCAAAATTGTAGCTGTTTCAATTGTGTGTATTTAAGTTGAAAAGAATACATGGAAGGTTACTATGGCAAAGTGCATAGCACATTTGCTTTCTGCTGTGCTACTGTTAAGGTCACAAGTTCAAGTCCAGAAAAAAGTGGATAATCCACTCTGCTGACTTTCAAGATTATATTGTACAATTCTCAGGAATGCTGCAGGGTGGGCTGTCCAATCCATGAGAACTGGCATCCTCTTTAGGTGGAACATTTGGATAAGAACCAGACGTTGCTGATCTAGTGTAAATACTGCTATTCCCAGTATTAATTTGCAGTGTGAATATAAGGGCCAATAGAAATCCTATTGGAGGTGAGGGTGGGGGAAGACTGAATCCTTTCTAAACCTAAAGAAAAGTGAATGTTTGTTTCCTTTAAAAGCCCTTCCCTTAAAAGGCCTGGCCAAATATAAAATAATAAAAACTAAAATGTCTTTTTTTTTTTTTTTTTTTTTGTGATTATCTATGCTAAAGAGGAATACTTACCTAATTTGTACCAGCCCTTGTCTTTAACAGTTGGAAAAGCCTTGCATACTTCCTCACCTCAGATGAGAGCTCACTTCTGTGGAGTGCTACAGTGAAATTAATCTGTAATTTTTGCCCTACATACAGCTGTTGTCATATGCAGCGTCTTCTCTAACCTCCGCTGATGGTTTTGCTATTTCGCAGATTAGCCTCTCTTCATTTCCAGGGTTTTGTGTTTGAAACCATTTTTTTTTTTCTTCCTTCCCAGATGTTTTAATCTATTTTGGATAATAAATTATAGAATTCCGATATTTTTTTCTGAGGAGTCCAGTCTATAAGAAAAAGTGGTTCACTTGTGCAGTCATTGCAAGAACAGCTTGTGCTTGCATCATCTTACTGTTTTTTAAATTCTTCATGTAGGGGACAAAAGTGTAATTTGCTGTTGGCAAACACAGCATTAAAGCTGCTACTGATTGTGCCTGTTGTGTGTTCCACGTCTGGTCTGGCAGGCAGGTCCTGGGGCGAGCAGGCAGAGCCTGGGGGGTGTTGTGTGAAAGTTGTGCTGAAATAGGAGAGCAGGAATGGAGCTTAAACGGACTTCTTGGTCATCCCCTTGAACTCTGTTGTGGGTCCAGTTCTGGATTTGGTGAACTGGGGCAACGCGTCCTAAAGGGGTGTGTACAGTGGGCCCTTTAGGGACCTCTCTAAGTCAGCTGTGGAATCTCTGATTTGGGCCTCCTACCAGCCTGACATTTTGTTAACAAACCCCTCTTCTTTCTTCTGGCCTTCCCCAAACTCCTTTTTTTTTTACCAGAATCATCTGGGTTGCAGCAAAGGTACTAACTAGATGGGTTGATCAGAAAGGCTAACTTGATGATGTCTTACAAGTCTCCTTGTAGAGCAGCTCTTTACTGCTATTCATCACAAAAAGCAGTGGGTACAGAAGGCAGGAGAGAAAAACTAATTACCTGTTGACTGCCTCCTTTCTTTTTTTCTTGTGACCTTAAAAATATCTTGGGCAGTAAGGTTCTTTGGAGATATAAAACTGATGTATTTTTTTGTACCAGCAGTATTTTTAACAGCTGTCAGAGAACAATCCACCACTCTGCAGTTGGGCTCTGCTTATTTTTAGGAGGTAGCTAATGTTGGCAATACTGATAATACATAACCTATGGGTTGGCTGAGTGGACAATCTCCAGGTGCTTTTTCAGAAGACTGGTGCTGTTTTGGTGGCTGTTTTGGTTTGTAGGGGTGAAGCATCACGTATGTAGGAGTTTATTTTGCCTTTTGCTTTGCTTGCTTTCATGGTGCTGGATGAGTTTGTGGCTGTTGCTTTGACAAGGTTGTCAGTGCTGGACTGGAGGTTCAGCAAGGATTTGGTGTTCATGGTGTGTGATTGTGCAGTCAAGTCACAGCTGTGTTACTGTACTGTAAAACCTAAGCTTGCTAAAGCTGAAAAGTGCTGAAAATTTAATGATAAGATAAAAGGTGTGATCCCAAACCTGTGAAATCAGTAAAGAGCCCACAGCACTTCTAACCAGGCCCTCAGCTCCAGTGTTGCAAGGCTGGAGTCTCACAGCTCCTTCATGTGTAATGAGACTGGTGTGGTGACTGGAGTGGTGACTGCTTCTCTTCTTCTGTAAGGCATGAGAACACATTGATGCTAATCTTGTTGCCAAAAAAATGGCTACAGCACTTGTCTATGCATGAGCAGGAGCTGGGTCATGGCATGGTGCCACATTCCTTGCACAGGCAAACCTCCTGGTGCTTGACAAGAAATTACATCCTTAGTAAAGTATAGTGGGAGGCCAATGTATCATTGCAAACTTATTAAGACCCACTCTTGTAAGCATTTCTGTAACTGCTTAGTGTTAGCCACAGAGTCATCAGTTCCATGCTGATTTTAAGGAGGAAATACGCATGTGTCAAGCTCAGCACATCAGTAAATTTCTGCAGAATTATTTTTGTAATGTACCTTTAAATTCTTAACCACAACCTCACTCTCTAGGTTGGAGACTTGAGAGGGCTGCACTAAAGACTTTGTTTAGGGCTTAAAGTAAAAGAAACAGAACAAACTTTCATGGATGAGTAGTAGGAAGTTCTAGAGATCAATTGGGTTCCTGAGTTCTTTTAGATAGCGTTGATGATCAGAGAGCCTTTCTGAAAGGTTTAGCCTTTCTGGCATCTTTTCAAAGTATGGTAATGACTGCTAAATAATGCTAAATACTAAGGGTATGCTGTTACCACAGCACACTAGTACTTATTCTAGTTCTTTAGTACTTATTAGTGTTATAGTACTCTACAAGGAGAAATGAGGTTTTTTCCCTCTTACTAGGAGAAAAGGCGAGATTTTGAAGGCAGAGCTGCCTTTGTTACCCAATAGCTCCTAAACATTTTTCTTCTAGGCACTTATAGAATCGATATAGGCAGAGATTGTGAAAGATAATGTCACCCTTTGTGCATTTCAGATAAGCATCTCTCTAAACACAAATGTGATCAGCATGTCTCCTTGTCCTTTTGAGACTCAGTAGCAGCTTTGTCAAGTGGCTTGATAATTTTTGTGCAAAATTCAGTTGGACTTCTGAGGTCAGCAGCATGTAGAGGAGGATCTTCAGTTGAGGTAAGCTCTCCCGAGAGCATTGGCCATTCCCACTGAGCAGGGGCTCCTCTGCTGGGCTCCCCTGGGCTCACCACAGCCAGATGTGGACACCTTCCCTGACTGTACAGGGTTTGGGTGGTCACATCCCTGCTCCCCCTCCAGGCAGGTGAGGTCTCATAGGAGAGGAACGTGATTTGTTGTACTCTCAACTTTGGAGGAGGAGCTCATCCACACTGTGTTTATGTTAGACTCACTTTGCTACACTATTAGAAGAAGATCATTATGGAGCTATTTTATTGTATGGTTATTCCTAAATTGTTGATTTTTGGGGAATTTTTTTTATTGATTTCAGGAGGCAGCTAATGGCCATATGGCAGCTTGATGTTAATGTTTTATGAAGATCGGGAAACAAAAGTTTATGAAACAAAAGCTTTTGTATAGTAACTGCAGAGTGTCAAGAACTGTTTTATACTTCCTGACAGTGCAGGTCTGGCTTAATGGTTTGTTTTTATTGCTTAAGAGTGTAAACCTTTCTTTAGCCGATGTGTGGAAATTATATCCTCATCCTGCATTACGCATTTCTCATTGCTCATTACTCATTCCTGCTTTCATTGCTGCCATCTGTAATCAGAGCTTTACTGTTTCAACTGCATGCAAAATGCTCTTATCCTTTGCACAGTAAGATACTTTTCCTTAGCACTCACCCACCCTTTCAGAAAAAGAAAAAGGGGGGGGCAAAGGGAGCGGGGGAAGGGGGAGGAAAAACCTACTCTGTCTATATTGTTTTTCTCTGTTTTGGGTGTAGTCTGTGTTAGATTTTGGTTGCTAGATGGTTTCTGTAGTAACAAGCAGAGTAAAAGCCAAGCCTGAAAAGGCACTTTTAAAGGTGCCATATCTTGTCTGAAGTATTATTTATCTAATTATGGATGTGGAATGTTTAGTTTCTCCTCTATATCAAGGCAGCCCCTTTTGGTAGGGCAGACTGCTGCTATGAGAACTTGATATGTTGTGGTCTTAAAACAGGAGAATCACAAATCTTGTTCCCAAGTGACTTAAGCTGCTGAAAATAATAACAAAAAGCCAAAGGCATTAAAATGCATTTTGAAAGATTGTTAGAGGCACAAACCATTTTGTTTTTCGTAGGAAAGGAAAGTTCAGAAAGGACATGTGGACTGTACATGTTACTGCAGTAAGGAGGGTGTTGGACACAAGCAACCATGGTTTATTTTGTTAGACTACTGTGTACAAGGAAAAAATCCCAACTGCTTCAGAATACAACTTTGCTGTAGTCCAATTTTTTTTTTGTTTATTTTTCCAAAGAGGTTTTGCACGTGTGTGAGAACGTAGACACACACACGGTTACTACTTTTGCCTTGCTTGGGCACAAAAAATATTCTAAAAGTATTTTAAGAGTGCTACTTGCCTGTCTCTCTAGTGCTAATCCTTCATCACCTGTATTCCTGACAGCCTTGCCTGCAACAAGCAGTAATGGTTTCCTGAGGTGGAGTTTCCTTTCTTTTTGGAATCTTGTCACCTGTCAGTGCCCTCCAGGGTTTAGCAACCTTCTGTTCGTGAGCCTTGTGAAATGGAAACTTGGAAAAGCAGGTACACTGGGTTTGCCCTGGTTCAGTGTCCTTTGCAGAGACAAGTTGGTTCCAGCCTTCAGAAGGAATCTTAGTTTGGGAAGGGTCTGAAGGTTTGCGCCCACTGGGTGCAGCAGGAGACACCCCATAACAGCAGGGCCTGTGTTTATAACTCACCAGAAGTCTGAGGGCCAGAGCTCATTTACATCTGTATTTCCATAGTGCTGTGAAGGCACTCAGCTGGAATACCTGCCTGGGCTTGTGTTGCCCGAGAGAGAGGAACAGAGGCTGAACAGGGAATTTGCAGTGGGCAGCCTGCTTCTCACCAGGAGAGGTGGGTTTGCTCTTAACAGTTGGTTCTTGCAGGGGTTTCCGCAAAATATGCTTGGCTGCCTCCACAGAGATTAGACCAGAGCCACTGGGTGAGGTCTGGGTGAAGCAGATCAGTGTGGGTTTAGTTTGAAAAAAGGCAGGGGTTTTCTTTGGGGAAGTAGGGAAGGACCCTGCAGGCTTTTGAAGCTGAAAGTGTTAAAAGCTTCTAAGGGGACTGCAGGTAGAGAGATCAGAGCAGCAAATTGATAACATTTATGAAAGTTCAGGTTCCCACAACAGCTGGACTGTGGAAGATTTACAATTTAATGAGGCTGATAATCCCATTAGAGATTAAATTAAGAAGGTTTTTCTGGGAGATCACCAAGAAAATATTGATTATTGTACTGTGGCTTGGCTTGTAATGCCAAGGCAGTGGAGCACTGACATATACTTCTTGCAATGCAGGACACTGTTTCATTCTATGTGTCTCATTAAAACAAAGCCTTCAACTCCAGCAGTTTTACTACAAACAGCAGCAAATTAGTACTATTATTTTTTATTACTACTACTATTGTTATCATCATCATCATCATCTTCCTGGAAACAATATGCAGATTAAAAGATGGAAATATCAACCAGATCTGCAAATCAGCACAGCTCTACTGAGTTGGTTCTCAGACAATCCAGTCCTTTTTGTTAAAGCAAATTCTCAGAAGGCAGGGTGACCACATATAAAAAATAATGTATTAAAGGTAACAATTGACATAATTCCTGTAGCTTGAACTTGCACGAACCACTTTTTATGGCATCCTACACACCTTAGTGATGGGAAAGTGTTGTATGGAATAATGACTCTGTAACCACAGACTTCAAAAGTATAGAATGTCTGTGGCATGATGGAAATAGCTGTTTCCACATCAATAATATACTTACAGGCATATTGAGGCTTAATTGCAAGGCCAGTGGTTATGGGAGGAGGGAGGGGGAAGGGCTATCTGCCTGTGGCTGCCTCTGCTTTACAGCCAGAAACAAAGATTCTGTTCATGATAAACTTGACTTTTGCATTTTTTCTCATGAGTTACTGATAACTCCATATGGGACTTTGTAGACCAAAGAAGTTACTGACTCCTTAGGAATTAGGAAGAGAGACAGCGTTTGTATGATTTCTTATACGCATCATTCTGGCTGTTGTGTTAAATTATTCTATTTTAAGGGCAGCTCTAACACAACTTTTTCTCCTGCTTGCATTTTCTCTCTTCCTTTGAATGAAAAAACCTTTTACTTAAAAGCAATCTCTCAGTTTGATCCCAGCTTTTTTGGTCCATTTTCATGAAGAATCCTGATTTTCTAGTTGACATCATAATGGTAGAATGAAGGCCGCTTTGATGTCACAATCTGTTGCTATTGGGACCAAGTCTTAATGCACGTGGAATATGTTTTCCTAGTCCTGGCATTGTAAATGGAAATGGGCTCAATAGGTTTAAGTGAAAAAATGAATCGTTTTGTTCTGCAAAACCCTGGTATTACTGTAACTCTTTTATTCCTGTTGTTCAAATGACAAATATGTTGTCATTTTACTGCTTTCAGCATACAGACTGACAGCAGGGGTGCTTTAAAGTTTCCCTTGCTGGAAACTTATAAGGACACCATGGAGCCTGAGATTCTTAAAATTTCTCCATGTTCTTTGGGGAGAGGCCTCAGAATGGCACCTTGAGACTCAAAGATCAGAAGGAAATGGAATTGAAGTTCTCCTTTGCTTAACCACCAGTACTTTTAAAGTCCATCAACATTTTTGGTTGTTTAGGATTAGCAGTAGCCCATGTTCTCCAGATGTTATTACTGAGGGGAGGATCAAAGACTAATTATTTCGTATTTCCTGGTCTGGTGATTATATTTTTTCCTTTTGTGTTATTTTTTGTTTTAGACATAGTTAATAGTTAACTACTTCTTGACGCACTGGCCAAAGAAGTCTCCCAGGTTTGCAGATGAAAAGATTTTCGTCTTTGAAAATATAACCCAAATGTACCCTAGAGGGCAGAGTCATTTAGAGAGAGCTCCTGCACACCTGCTGGGTTACTGGTTCGTGCCCACTGCCAGTTCCTTGGAGAGACGGATCAAGCCCTGGGAAAATAGTGTTGAGTGGGTGGGTGGAGCCTCCTGGCTTTTGTGAGCAGCAAAAGGTGGAGAAAGTGGTCTGTGACTCTCCTGTGTGCAAGTTCTAAGAAAAATAAACAAACCCAACCAACAGAAATCAATTAAAAAAAAAAAAAATCAGTACTTTGCAAGCAGCTCCTGGAAACAGCAGGCCATGCTGCTGGCAAGTAGCTGTTGCAGCTCAGGGCTGCTGCAGGGTCTGACACTATTTTTGAGGGTTGCATTTAATTTTCAAATAGAAGCAGCTTAGCTTTTGTTTCATAGCAAAGAAAATAATCATGGTGTTGCCCTTTGCAAGACCTTTCTCTTCTTGAGACCTGAGCCAGTCAGTAGTTACTTCCTACTTTCCCATCTAAGTGGTGAGCAAGGTTTGTTGTCAGGCCTTTCTCTGTGAGCCTGAGTGTCTGGGAAGGTCTTTGCAGCTCCTCTCCTGTGTGAATACTTCCTTCAGGGTTTCATGCTCTGTTCCTCTCTTCTTTACCTCATTCATCTGCAGGGAGGTGAGGGGAAAAAAAAAAAAGACAGTCAAGTACTGGGCCACTTCAAAGAGTGTGCGTTTACCAAGCTTTGGTTCTTCTTTCTTCCCGGAACTCTCATTACATGATCCTGGTTTTCTGAGCCAATTGTTAGCCCAAGGCCAAATCCTTAACCTTGGGCTAGATAACAAAAGCACAGCTGAGGTGATCTTGACTCCTTTTAAAAGGCTGTCTACTCTTTGATGCACTCAGAATGAGACGCAAAATTAATTTTAGTTACAAAAGTTGTTCTTAGCATGGGAAATTAGTGACCTCCATGATAAAAAATCAGCATGTTAGGAGTGTGTGTGTGTGTGTGTGTGTGTGTGTGTGTATTTTATACTGATCTCTGTCTTCCATTGCATTCCACGTCCTGGAGGGTGTTGGTGTGTCTAGGGAGAACCCGAGACCAAATGCTATCTGGGAGGTTTTGCTTCATGTCTGCATCCTGTTCCTACTGAGGCCTGAGGACTTTGTGCCAACGATAGGAATCAGCATTTGGAAAATGCAGCTTTCTGACTTGCGGCTCTAAATGTAGTTGGAGTGTATACTGAGAAGAAATGGGGATCAGGGTTTTTAATGGATGTCAAAACTGGTTTGTGAAGTACAGCCCTCATCAAGGACCCCAGAGGCATGGGAAAGGCCAGTGGGTGTCATTCAGTGCAATGTCTGGCAGTGCTGCGTAGAATGGTTGTGGTGAGGAGGTCCCTCCAACAAGTCCTTTCTGAATTTTTCCTTTGGGATAAGACTCCTCCACCATATCCTGTACTGCTGACATCTCTGTGCTACTCTGAATAGCTTTAATGGTTTATTTTGTGCTGTAGTCTAGCAACCTGGATGGCAAGAAACAGCATCACTGGTGCTGGAGTGTCAAGTGGGTCACGAAAGGTAGTGGAATTCAGAGCAAGGGTGATATTAGCGGGAAGGTCTTCTGTGGGTAAAACTTAACAGGAAATGCTGCATAACAGTCAAATACTGCATCAGGAAAAAAGAGGAGTGTAGCAGTGGGGCCACCAGATTTAAGGACAGGAGAGACAGCAAATTACTCAGCTGTGGAGCTGGAGTTGGAAATGTCCCTTGCTGTCCCTCTCTGCTAATTCTCAAACAGTTCTTCCTGCCTCTTAAGTGTTTTGTAATGATATGTACCTTAAAGAATTTGGAGATGCCTAAACGCACTGCTGTTTATCCTGTAGGCTAGAGGTAGATAGCTCCATTATATGCCATAATGACAGGTTTTCATCCCTTGGTAACCAGTTTGCATGAGGGCCAGGTCTGGCCAGTATTAAACTGGAAAGCAAAGATGGCTTTGTGATTAAGGTGCTGGAGGGGGACGCTGGAAATCTGGGTTCAAGTTGTGGGTCAGCCATAAACTGCCTGTGTGACCTTGAGCAATATAATTATTCTGAGACTTCAAAGGTATCTAAACAATTTGGACACCCATTTTCCAGTCATTTTAATTAACTGGGATGCTTTGAAATGCTCAGCTTTAATCTCTCTGTGCCTAGGATTCTCATTTGTAAACTCAGGATAATAATATTCCCTTGCTCATGAGGAGGATGTGTGCATTAGGGATTGGGAAGTGTGCAGCTGCTCGGAATGTGGCAGCTACAGAGCTTGCAAGCCTGGTGGGTGGGGGGGATATGTTGAGGGGTTTAAACTCAGGCATGGGTGCTTTGTCCAGGACAAACAGCCCGTTCCATGTGGGCTGGAACTGGGGGAGAGTTCCTTACTGTAATCTGTTACATTCATTTTGGTTCATGGGTGATAAATACCACTGCAAGTAAACTGCACCTGAAATATTCACTGAGTAACTGCTCATTTCTTCAGGATTTCATTTTGTTCCATAACAAGATCTTGCTGTTTCTTTAGTATCCTGCCATTCTTTAATACGGAGCATTAAACTTTTACAAGACACGAGTAGTTATTAACATTTCCATTTCTGGACTTCATAACAAGCCATGCTCCCCGTTTAACGTCACCTATGGTTCTGTCCCTTTGCCCACTGTTATGTGACTGTGTAATGAAAAGCCTGCAATGCACACAGGCAGAGGGAAGGGTTAAAAGAGCCAAGGGAGTCTTTAATTCCTTCTTTTTCTGACTTTTGTGGGTTTAATGCACAATCTTAACATTCCATTAGTAAGTGGTTGCATTTTTTTCTTTTTAACCGAAGAGATTAAAGGTTACTTCAGATTTTGCATTTTTTCACTACTCTTTAGTCATGTCAGTTTTGTTTGCTAGGCAGGCAGGAGGTGAAAATCTGTCCTCAGTGACCATTGATGCTGCTTCCAGAGCCCAGGGATGGATGTCTGGGAGTCCATAGGGGACTGCTGTCCCCTAAAGGATGTCTGCCAGGGTAGGGAAATATTTCCAAGCCCCTGGATCTTGGGTTCCTCACTGACCATCACCTAGTGAGTAAAGGGCTTTATAAACTGCTTGTAAAACCCTGAAGGGTTACATGCTGTCAGAACATCTGATCTTGCTCATTAGGAAATTAATCAATATGTCAGTAGTAAATAGATGTTGAAATGAGATTTCAGATGGCTGCTGCTCTAAACAGCTTCCCCTGAACCAGTTGCATTGGTGACTTTGGTATGAATCAAAACAGAGTCCTTCTCACTCCTCTGTCCACTGGCTTCTTATAATGACTGCTCTGTGGGCAAGAAAATCTGACTCTCCCACTTCTAGTTAGCACTGTGCTAGGCTAGCAATAGGAGAAACTTATTTATCATAACTAAGTCTCAAATCTGCCTGTCAAGATATGCTTTTCCCCTTGAAATCTGAGGTTCAAAGCAGCCATGAACTGGAGCTCCTTTAATGTGCTTGTGGGGTAGGTGACCAACTATTTCTCAGTTTTATTCTGTGTTCTGAGCATCCTGGATGTTGAACAGCAAATTTTGCTCTGAAATGTCACTGAAATAAGATAGTGAAAATTCTGGTTGTAGTTTTCACTGAAAACTGACAACCAACAGTTGTAAAGTATTTGGGGTGGAAGCTGCTATTTTCAAAGATTTCCTGTTACTTAGATTTTGTTTTTTACTGAAAGTGAGCTGGTGAGAAATACTGTCAAATTATTACTTAATTATTACAAAATTGTTACAAAACCATTACAAAAGCAAGTATCATCTCTAGATATTTTGCAAAATAACAATTGGTTTGTGATTAATCAACTAAACATTTTCAGGTAGTCTCACCTTCTAAAATGTGGTTATTTACCACTGTTTGGTACATGCACAGTTTGGAAACAAAAGCAAACAAAAGGAAATGATCATGTCTAGATATGTACCAAAACTTAAAATTACCTTAGATAAAGAAAGCTGCCTTTGGATTTTCTGGGGGAAAATAATGCAATGAGTTAACTGAAAAAGATAAAGAAATAAATATGGCAATGACCTTTTTTTTTTAGTGGCCTGATTCAGCAAAACCTTCATGTTCTTATTACCTATTTTGTACTCTTGGCCCATGAAAAGCTTTTGGACAGAATGCAATTTAGTACATTGTTACAAACTCTGATATCTGCCTGACTTTATCCAAGTTCATGAACCTTTTGAGCAGCGACCCCCCTAATGCCCCTGGGGTTCTGGATAGGGATTTATGGTTTTGTATGCAAAACAGTGTGAAACTTGGCACTTTTGCATGGACTGAACTCTGACAGCTCCAGGAGCACTAAGTGAGCTCAAACCACCAGCTCAAGAGGCAAAGTAAAGCTTTACTGAAACGTGCTGGAACTTGGACTGAATTCCAGTTTTAAAGCTCTGGCCCTTAATGTCCCATCATTGCGTTATCATTGTCATGGAGGAAATGCATCCTGCATGGCTGTTGTGAAGATCAATTCAGGAACATTTATCAGGTACTCCAGTAGGGATGGTGACGGTGGTGTTGGGGCAGGAGTGCTCAGAATGGAGGTGAACCACCCAGAGATGTGAATGTCTTAACAGTCAGTGTATGGATAGGAGAAGTCCTAAGTTCCTTCCTGCTGAGGAGCCAGGGCAGGCCAGTCATTAGGGCTGTCTGACAGGGTGAATGAGTCACAGTCAAATCGGGCATTCATTTACATCACCAGGCTTTTTCAGGGCCTGTACAAGCTGCAAGTTCTAGTTCATACTGAAGGCCAGGTTTGCCTCATGCCAACTGTGTTTTCACTGAGGTTGGATGATTATGAGTGGGAATTTGGCTAATGGTCAAAAAAGCTACTTGTCTCCTGATTTATAAACCAGCAAAGGTACAGCCAGTATCCAGGCTTATTAAAATACACCATCAGGTTCCTAAAGTTAGTCATCTGCAGTTCTGCAGATCCTGTCATTTTAAAAAGAATTGAAGTCCTAGGCAGCCACTGGAATTGACTGATGCTGGAGATTGAGCCCACAAGGTACAGAAATATTTCTTCCTTTACTCGTTTCCTGGCCTTGCCTTCTGGACTGCCTGGCTTTGGAGCTTTCATCACTCAGGTAGGTCATGTTATGCCTCTTACCAGGTCCTGAAATGAGCCAGTGTTGCTCACCTGAATTGGCTGTCAGTGAACACTTCTGTGTTGCATTGCTGGTATTTCTACACTGTCTAAAGTACTCCAGGAATCCTCCACAGGTGGATTTGTCAAAATGGACCTCTTTCAAAGGGGCTTGTGCTTGTTGCATTTACATGGTGTGGATTCCAGATGTGATACTACAGTGTGGTTCCAATGACTGCACTTTGGCCTATTCTGCTGTTAAGTCATGCCAAAGGTCAGTTATCAAGAAGTGGTTTTATTTTTCTGGCCATAGGCTAAACCCTTTCAGGAGAACATGAAACTCCCCACATCTGCTGGAAGGGCAGTGTGATGGGGATAAGCAACTTGGAATATGTATGGAATACATGAGAGGCAACATTTTGGTGCTGGTGCTGGACAAATTGACTGGTGGAAGCTGGACATGCTGCTCCTGAGTAAGGAAGAACTGTTTTGGGGAGACTTGGCTGCAGTGTCATGAGATTCTTGGTTAAGAACCTGAGGGAGGTGAGAAAGGCAAGTAATATAATAATCACTCAAAACTTCAAGCGTGGGGTCTTCGGCTCCTTCAAGAAACTAGTAAGCAGAATCTCCTGGGAGTCTGCCCTGAAGGGCAGAGAGACCCATGAAAGCTGCTTGATCTTCAAGGACAGCCTCCTCAAAGCACAAGAACAGCCCATCCTGATGTTCAGGATACTGAGCAGGTATAGCAGGAGGCCAGCGTGACTGAACAGGGAACTCCTGACTGCTTTCAAATGCAAAAGGGAACACTGTGGAGGCAAAAACAGAGACAAGCAACCAAAGAGGAACATGGAAATGTTGCCTGGGCACATAGGAACAGAGTTAGGAAAGTTGAAGCTCAGCTGGAGTTGGAACTGGTGAGGCTTTTGGAGTGTAAGCAGGTTATTTCTACATGCAATGTGAGGGAGACCTAGGAAGATGTGGGCCCTCTGCTGAATGTGGCAGGTGATGAAAGTTATGGGGAAAGGCTCAAGTGCTCAGTGTTTTGTCTTGGTTTTCATGAGAAAAACCTGCTTTCAGCTCTCTATGCATAGTGGCAATGCTTGAGGGAGGGAGTGGTATGGGCATTAAAGAATTAAAGATCTTGTAAGTAAATGAGGCCCTACAAACCCATGGAGCCAGTTAGTGTGATCAAAGGGTGCTGAGGGGCTGACACTGTTTAACATCTTCTTTGGTTGGCCCTGATGAGAGACAGAGCATCCTTAGGGAGTCTCCAGGGGACACAAATCCAGGACAAGAGGTTGGTGTGCTGGAGAGAAAGGCTGCTGGCCAGAGGGGCCATCAGAGAAGTGAGCTGGGAGACAAAAGCAAGGTCCTATACCTTGGGACAGAAGCATGCCATGCAGGTATGGGGGGTAACATCTCTTCACCTGGGGAGCTGGGAGTCCTGATGGAACCTACATCCAATATCCCATTGACTTAGGTCTTGCAGGAATAAAAACCAATTCTTGCTGGGTTGGCTGGCTTGGCCTGGCTATACCCCTCTCCTTGGGCTCACTAGAATGTCACTGGAGCACTGCATCCAATTTAGAACCCTGGTAGAAATACTGGCAAACTGGGGAGAGCTCAGAGAGCTGTGGTGGGTCAGCCACTGGGCTGATGACACAGGAAGAGAGGTAGGGGAACCTGATTGATTTAGAACTCTGACATGACCCCAGAGGAGGCTGTAGAGGGCCAGACTCTTCTCAGAGGTGCGTGCCAGGAGAGGAGGCAGCTGCCATGGATTATAAGAAATAGAAATCTGACTGAATATAAGGAAAAAAATTCTTCACAACAGTAATGTTTTAGCACTTGAACCATGAGAAATTGTGAACTTTCCATTTTTTGAGAGTTCCTGACCTTGACTAATAAAGGTCCTGAACAACCTGATCTAACCTGAAACTGGACTGGCTCTGTGGGCAGGAGGTTGAAAGAGAGGAGCTCCAGAGGCTCATCAGGATTTTTGATTTTGTGACAGAGAAAAAACACTGAGCAAGAGCAATAGCTGGAGCAATGTGAATATGGCAAGTTCTTGTTTCTATGTACACCATGTCATTTCTACTCTGTGCTCCATTTAACAAGTAGAGAAAAAGAGAAAACATTGTTCTTTTCTTTTTTTTTTCTTCTCCCCAAAATTCATCAAAATTGTGTAGGTATGCAGATATGCTGCAGTATGCAGTATGCAGATTTGGGTGTCGCATATTTGTTGAAACTGCGTCTAATATCAATGAAATAATGTAAGTAATAACTACTGATCATTTAGGTGATTAGGCAGGTGTTTTTTGTCATAAATAGCAGTTTTGAATGAATTTTAGCAATGTTAAAAAGGTGTGTACGAGAGAAACCTTAAAACTAGATTTGACCTGAACTTTTACAACAGAAATCATTCAGTGCAGGATAGGAAATTACTTCCATAGAAAAGAAAGTACTTAATCTTTTTTTCTCACAAAATCGTTGTAGCATGGACAGGAAGATGATACAAGGACATCTCTGACCAATTAAAATATTTTAGAAAGACAGCAAAGTATTTGGCAGCCATTGACACCTGCTGAAATACAAGCCCATGCTGAAATATCAGGCTTCTGCTGAAATACATACTGAGTGTATTTTTATGTTTTAAATATGACTTCTCATCCTGGTATTTGCAGGTGCATTGTACTAAAGTGAACACAATCATTTTGTTAATTGCAGTTCAAGCTCATTAGGGAACTATAAAGGCAGAAGAATGAATGTAACCGTGCATTAAATGGTAAATGATTTTGGGGTGGGAAGCAGTCAGGTGTGTTGCCCTAGGCTATGATTTTCCCCAAATTAACATACATAGCAAAGAAAAGAAAGAATGAGGTGGGTGGGAAGAAAGGCCACAGGTCACTCAAGCAAACCTCCCAAACTCTGGTGGCGCTGAAGCGAAATGTCAGCCGCACAAGTGCTCAGTCTGGCTGGGACTGGCTCACACCAGCGCAGGTTTTGTGTTGATTTTGGTTCATTCCAGCCAAAAATGGTAAAATCCAAACTACCTCAGCATTGTTCATGTAGTGAATGTGTAACAGAGCTCTGGAAGGTCACACCACAGCCTGCGAGACCTCTGGAATGTGCAGTGTTCATGGCTTGTATTGGAAGCCCATCTTGAAGCAGTGCATGCTTGGCTGTTTAGTCAAATATTTCCCTCAGAGTGTTCATGGAAGGTTTGTAAATGCAAAAATACATTTATCGCAAAGCATGGTTGCTTACGTCTCCCTGCCGGACTCTCAAGCCAGCAGGGATCCATGGAATTCCAGATAGTTGGACAAGCATGTTTTGCTGCCTCAGAATTATAATCATGGAGTGAAATGAAAACCTTGGCTAGCACTTCAGATCTGAGTAGTAACTGTGAGTCTCTCAGTGTTTGGGTTTCTAGACGGATATAGCTCCAAGAGTAGTTTCTTTGGCTGGTCATGATTTGGATCTTCGGTAAAATCAGGCTCATTTATGTTGCCTCTTGTTTTCTGTTTTACCTTTGCTTGAAGTGGAAATACTTGTTTTGAGCAAGGAGGAAGGTGCTGGGAGAACTGGATGCCGAACTGAGTGAGAATTTTCCCCTGGAATTATTTCAACTGATACTATATTTTATATAGTAACCCCTATTTTTCCCTTTACTGTTTGTTAGTCTCTTGTCTGTTTCCCGAAAGCATTTCCATTTTATCCTGCTCTAGTGATCTGTTTAAGCAGTCTCCAAAGACAAAAGTTTCAGGATTTTCAGAATATAAAATTTGAATGGCAAATGAGATGCAAATGACCTGTGTTTTTTTCTTAAAGCTTTCAGAAAAAGAGCTATTTTCTGTCTAGTCCGAAAAAAATTCCTTTGATAGAAAAGAGAGAGAGAAATACCATTATTTATTAATGTTTCTGTCTGGTAAAACAATATACTCCTTAGCTGGTGTTTAATCATATTTGCTTAAAATTCTTTGTTCTTTAGTTGTATCCCAAGGAGAAAACAGACTTCTGTGGACAGTGTTCACTCAGAGCTTAAACATAACTATGAAAAACAATTAGTCCAAATAACCAAACTGTGTATATTAGTCACTAATTTTATAATTATTCACAAAAATAATTGCACTCTAAATCCAAAAAAGTGTACATAATAGACAGGAGGATTAGTATTTCTTTTCTCCTCCCTCTTGTGTAGCTGATGCCATGTGGGGTCAGGGAAGAGCTGCTGGAATGGACTTGGTTGAATCTTTTCCAGCAAATCCTCTGTTCTTTGAAGTCCCAGCTTTGGCAGCTGCAGCCAGCTTTATTGTCCAACATGAGACCAGTAAAACCAGATTATGCTGGTAGACCCAGTCCCCGTGGTGGCTTCCCTTTGAGGAACCAAATATGGACAGTTAATTTGCTTTTGGAGGTACATCATATTTAACAAGATAGATATTTGTTCCTAGCAGCTTAAACACAAAGGTGTGTTCTCTTGTCTGATGTGTCTATTCCCAATTAATTCACTCACAGCTTTTCTTAGCACATTTGTTATTTGCCTATTATGTGGAGTAGGTCTGCAAAGACAGTGTAGGCAACTTTGTGAGTCTAAAATGAAAGTTCTCAGCTTGAAATAGACAGATGATGAGCTGCTCAACCCAATGAGGAAAAAGTAAGTGTGAAAAGCCTTCTCGCCTGACAACTGATCAAAAGTCGTAATATTGAGAAATCAACTGTGCCCATGGCTAGACTGGTACAAAAGTAATCTTTACTGGTGGCATATGGACAAATAGAGTGGAAATACTTTTAAAAATATTACAGGAAGGACTTTCAGTTGTAGTGGGGTTTTCTGTTATGATGATGGGTGGATCTGAAATCTAAAAGTTCCCTGCACAAGCCCTTCACAATGTAGAAGTTTCAGTGGCAAAGCTTCAGTGTGTGTGTGGCATGTGGCTGTTGTGGGACTGACACCACCAGCTTTTCGGGAAAAGGAAAAAAAGTTTTATTTGCCTTGAAACTGTGAGATACCCACCAATTTGAGCAACTCTAGCACCACTGTGCTGTTGAGATTTGGCAGCAGAGTGACTTTCACTTTGCTTTGCTGCCAAACTCGACCACTTAATGAACATTTCAAACCTCTCCCCCTGCCTATTCTCGGCTGATGTTTGAGGTGAAAACCTGGTCTTTGCAGAGCTGGCTGGGGCTTCTCCCTGCTGTGGGGCTGCTGCTCTCCCACAGCTCCCACCCAGGATGGGTCTAGTCCCTCAGGGAGATGGAGGGGGACACGGCTGAGAGAGGAATTGCTCTGTAATTGAAGCTGTATTTCCGGGATGGGAGTAATCTTGGGAACGCCTGCATGTCTGGGTGAGGATCTCCCTCAGTGCTCACAGGAGGGGATGGATGTTTGCAGAGCTCCTCGGTCCCTCGATGCATAGGTACATATGGAATAGAGGAGAAAAGAGAGCATGAGACTTACGTATTGTGGAGAGGTGGTATAGAAAAGTTTGTGTTCAGCATGTTTCCTTCCAGAGTCCTGACGTGGAACTGGTGATTCTTGCATTTTTCCCTTCTGCAAAGACAAAGTTCCTCAGCTCCCTCTTGTCTGCACAGCAAGAGGCCACGCGCTGTCCTTCACACAGGTGCTGTGATTGCTTTAACCACTGTCTCTTCAGCAACTCCAAGGGTCCCAGCCCTGCTGGAATTTGCTTCCAGCTGTTTGGTGGATTTTTGTAGCTTTTTTTTTTTTTTTGGTAGTTGTTGAAGTCAAGGACATCATACACTCGTGCAAACTGTATTTGAAAACATTTAGGATATACCAAAATTATCTTGCAATTTTAATTCTCTTCCCAGCTCAACTCCCTTCTTCTCTGCTATGGTACAGCCTTTAATTAGACCACTACAATTGCAGACCTGCTTGGGGAATGAATCAGGGTTGTGTGGTAAAAGACACCATTGTCCAAGGATCTCAACCCTGTTTCTGGCAGGAGTGGAAAGATGAATGGTGAGTGAGGTGGGGGTTTATGGAAAGAGGGAAAGGTTTTAAAGGCTGTTCAGATGTTCACTAGGGGATTAGCACTTCCGGTGCTTCCGCCAGAGTTATTCCAGTCAGGTTACTTAAACCAAGCTCTTTATGGGTGGCCACTAATTTAAGTGCTCCTCATATTCTCGGTATGTGACTTGAGACCCGGGGTACTGACCTGAAAACCTGAGCAGTTGCAGGAGAAGCTCAGGATAGTTGTAGTGTAGAAAATGCCATTGTAGATCTCTAGAAAATGAAAAATCTTTGGCATGCCTGGTTGCACTGTCCTTGTAGCCATGGATGCTTTAGCTCCCCTTTTCATTCTTTGCTTCCCAGCCTGTGAAATTGGGGAAAGCTCATCTCTTCTCTAGCTAAGATAAATTCATGTTTGTGCTGTGCCTAAGCAATCACATCCAGAGGGCCATGGCACACTAAGGCACTGCCTTTGGGTGGAGTCCTGGGTGCCAGAGGGGGTCTGGGAGCACACGGGGTGTGCTGCAGCTCATGCCAGGTACCAAATGGCTTGAGGGGGGGAGGTCAGAGCAGCCCTTTCCTCACCCTGGCCGAGCCCGGGACAAGTGCCCTGCTGGGAAAGTGGGAGTGTGCTGTGTCATCATGCCCATGCATGAGGGCAGGGAAAATTGCTCCATTTACCGTAATTCTGCTTTTTTCTCGCTTCTGAGTGCTCGGCTTCACAAGAACATTAAGTCGTCTTTATCTGTCTGAGAAGCAAACATCCCCATATTCCCCCCAGCAAAAAAATACTTTCCTAATGGTCCTTTGAGGCCAAACGCTGCCTTGGTGGCTTGTTATTAGGAGGAAAACTTGGAGGCACAAATGTTGGTCTTTTGCTGCACAGCAGTTTATGGCTGGATAAAAGGTTTCTGAAAATAGGTTTAATTTAAATAAAACAAACTCTCTCCACTTTAATTTTTCATGTGTGAACGCTTCAGAGAGCGCCTCTGTAAATGTCATTACATTGCATGCCATTGCATGCCAAATTAGAAGTTTCAGGGTCTTTGAAACTAGGCATCTGTTATCTCTTGCCTGGGGTTTACTTAAGGAAAACAAGAATTCAAAACATGAATGTGCACAATCTTTACAAAAATACCGATGTTTACAGTTTGGCCTTTACTTTCTAGTGTTTAACTGAGGGCTAAGTATTTGGAATTATGCTTTGGCTTATAAATGTTTATCATCTAATAGGGGCGATACCAGAGTTCTTGCAAAAATAAGAGTTCCTTGGAATAATGTGACTGAAAAAAGATCCACCATAAGGAGAAGGAGGGGAAGATAAAAGCTGAAATACAGAATTGGGACTTTCTGGGCACCTGTCCCTGCTGTGCCAGCAGCCCTCTCCTTCTGGGGGTAGCAACACAGTTCCCCGGTGCGTGGCCCTGTGCTGTTGTAGTGTCCAGGTAAAACCCAGGGCCCTGCGGGAGGCCCTGAAGGCAAGCCCTCAAAGCTGGTGCCAGTGCTGGGCAGGGTAAGGAGCTGTAGTGGTGTGAGCCATGGGACAACTTCATCCCACAGTGTGAGCCCTGTAAAAGGTGTCTTGCAATAGTGGGGCTATTCCTGCAGTTGTGCAGGAAAACCTTCTGGGTTTTGTCATGGTTTTCTACAAAATTATATAGGAGGCTGTAACAGGTGGAATTTCTGATCAATGTTTTTTAAGAAGCTGAAACAAGGAAAGAGGATGGGGTCAGATATGGTGTAGGAAGGGCCGCAGGGAGCTATCACATAGCTCCAAGTTTTCACTTTTTCTCCCTTACCACACAGTATCCTGCTTTTCCAGTTTCCTGAGCATCTCAAGGTGTTGTTTTCTCTAGGAGATGCTGGCGCCTTCCCTTAGCTGAGAAAGTGGTACTTTTCACTCTGCCTTTTCCACACAGGAAAAGTCAGTAGGAACTCTGTTTAAGAAAGGTGGCTCAAGGATCCGTTCCTGTGTCTCTTTCTCTCTGCTGATGTAAACATGCAGGGATGGTGTTTGGATTCCTCCGCTGTCAGTGAGGTCTGCTCTGGGTCAGTTTTGATGTGTTTCTTTTATAAATTCTGTTTATTGATGAGCTTGCTACTTTTTCCCTGCTTGTAACATTTCTTTCCCTTCTTGTAACATTTTTTCACTCGGCTGAAAACCAAACTCATCTTCCCTCTCTTTGCATGTACTATTCCATTTTCTTCCCCCAAACTTATGGCAAGTGAATAAAATGTGAAGCAGGTTGACAAGCTTTCTGCCTCCAGCATTATGATATGATTCATTAATCCAACCCTGAAGTGATGTTGAGGTCCAGTAAAACCTATTCAAGGTCTTGTTTTGGAAGGCTTGCAGGAGTAGGGAGTGAGAGATCCTTCACCAAGTCATGCCTTCCTTTCCTCTCCAGGAACAGGGCAACAAATAAGGTTTTTTCCTGCCTGCCTTTGAAGATAGTTTTTTAGTGTATATTAAACAGTGCTGAGGCACACATTCTAATGTGGATGGTTTTGCAGGAGTGGTGGTAAGGAGAATAGTCCCACCTCTGTCCTGTGTAACCTCTCCTTGTGTAACCTTCCAATACTCATTAAGAGCAATGTAGGTGTAAAACACAACCTTTTGAATCCAAATTTCATTTTTACCTTTGTTCCCACAGCATGTGGGGCTGATAGGCAGCCACAGCAGTTCAGAGGAAAGAATTCCTAGAAATAACATTTTAAACAAGTTTTAGTGTAATTCTTTCACCCTTTTTTGGGTGTGTCATGAAGTCAAACTTGCCATTTTTGACCCAATAGGTGTGGAATAGAGATGCAAACACAATTTGTTAGGTTGCACATCTCTCCAATTTTCTGATAGAGCCAAAGGTGCTCATTAGCTCATATAAAGTGGAGAGCAACAAAAAAAGATCTTCAGAGGTAATGCATTAGATTCTAATCTCAGTTATTAGAGCTGTGTGACTCCAGTGGTTTTGGGAAAGCTATTCCTAGTGGCTATGGGTGACTAAGGGCAGGATGAAGCCCATCCTGGTTCGTAAGTATTTAATCCTGGTTCATGTATTAGTAGATAATGGCAATGCTAATGTGGTCTCAGTGCTGGAGGTGACCTATGGATGTGCCAGCTGGAATCACCTGGCCACAGGAAAAGCAGGTTTTCTCATATTTAGGACAGGCTTTTGCAGGCTGTTAGACTGGACTTACATGTTTATTCTCTAAATTATTTTCTCTAGGTTATCAGAGAACTTTTTTTTCCTTGGTCTGGAACTATTCCTCTCCCAGACTGGGTGGCCAGAATTTGGATTCAGATTTTGCTAAGAGAACTGCTTGACATGATCTGCCTTGCTCTGTCTGGTATTTTGGGGTGCTTCAGCTATTTCCCCTCTGCTTTCAACTTTTTGGTTTCTAAATACGTCTTCCTTTCAATGGCCAGTGGCAGATGAATTCCTTTTTCTCTCTTTTGAACTAAGAGATGGAGCAAAGGGAAAGTAAAGTCACTGGAATACCAGTTTTTCCATCAAAGTTATGGATCCTCTGTTAGGAAAGCTTTCCAAGTCCAATGAGTGTTTATGTGAAACAGTTGAATTTAGTAGCTTAGTGTCTGAATAATGCCATTATTTTTTTCATGCAAACTTTCCAGTACTTCTTTCCCAGTTACCCACTTTTCCAAACAGGCCATTGTGCAGTGTTATCTCTGAAACCACTGTCAGATAACACTGGACAATCACTGGTCTAGTACAGACATTGAGTGGTTAATTATCCACTCCTCTATCAATATAGTTGAAACAAGGGAACTTGTCCTAATGGGATGGCTGGTAAGAAGTTGGCTGATTTCCTCAATCTGCAAATGCTGGTTTTATGTTGTCAGCTGCTTGTTATGGTTTCGATTTGGAGCTTATTGTACGTGCACACTGATTTCACTGCATGTGTCTCATGTGTCTCTCAGGTTTGTAGGTATTGCCTGGTGACCTGGATGGTAGGCTTTCACCATGCAGTATTAAAAGAAAGAGAACTAAAGCAAAAAAACCCACCTCAACCCACCAAAACACGCCCAAACACACACATAGCCTCCCCTACTCCATTATTACATTTGGTTTAAATGCCAGTGGAGGGTCCAATGCAGAGCAAACATTTCCACTCAAGTTTCTAAGCTGTGTGCTGGACAAAGCAAATATCCCAAGGGCAGAGTGCAGGCCCTGCCATCCAAAGTCAGGGCTGGGTGGCTGGTGCTAAGCTGGGCAATGAAGATCCCAAGGGCCAAACCAACAGTGACAGGAACAACACACCATTTTACTGAAACGTGGGTTTTCTGGCTATTTGTTATACCTGCATTGTACTGAGAGGGAATCAGGTCTCTTAAAAGAGAGACCTGCCCTGTGAGGATGTTCCATGTTTTCTGTCCTGTGACCTTTCCTTAGGTCTTGGCTGAAAGACAGCCTGTATGCTGACTGTTTCCAGTACTGGTCAGGCAACAAGCTTCATCAAACACACTTTTATCCTCAAGCTTTCAGTTTCCAACCTGAGCTTTATTAAACAGAATTATAAGCAATTTTAATTGTCATCACTAACACAGACAAAATCACATTTAAACCCGAGGCTCTGCTGTTAAGTGTTACCCTCAAAACTTTTTTAAGAAGTCCATGCCTAACATCACTTTGGTAATCCTCCCCCTACATCTACCATGCCCCTCTTTTTGCATTTCTTGTTTGCTGCTGAGCTCCTCTCGTTTTGTGATAGAGTTGTAAGAGTGTGAGCCCTGTAGCTCCACTCACAGGTGAGTGCTGCTCTCTCCGTTGCACTGCCGGGGTGCCAGACTGTTCCTGGGAGCAGAGGGATGCTGTCTCACGCGGTGGAGAGACTGCACTGGCTATCAGCACATTTCCTGTTGCTGGGGTTAGAAAAGCTGCTTGCTCTGGGAGCAGATGGCCACCTCTCCACCCATCCTCTCAGGTAGGGGGAGGTGGCCAAAAACCAGCTTAAAAGCCTATTCAAAGGAGAACAGAAAGGAACATTTTTTCAAACAGCTTAAAAGACTGCCAGGGACAGATTTCCATTCTACACAGGATATTCATTAGGAAAGTAAACACCCTCCAGCACCATTTGTAGGAACAAAGCAGCTTGCATTTTCTAACGAGGTGTTAATTTAATGAAGGAGGGGACTGGCAGAGGAGCAGGAGGCTGCTACCAAGCGACAGCCACTTTTCCTAAGATCTGTGCCGTCCTGCTTTGCCGTGTGGTGGAGGAAGGTGGGTGCTGGGCATCACACGCAGCCAGGCACGGCCCTGGGCGAAGAGCTGGGAGGATGTGGAGCTTGTTGGCCAACACATGGAGCTCAAAGCAGTGCTCCCCAGAGCCAAGAGCCTTAGCTGAACAACCAGGTCCCCTCAAGGCGATGGTTTCCGGGTAACCTTTTGGGCACTTCTTTTCCAGGCGCACAGATTGACAGGATGTAGCTGCAGGGGCAGCTTCCATCTTTGTTGCCCTGTGCAGAAACCCGTTTGGGTGGGGGCCATGCTCCTGCTCTGTGCCCAGCTCCTGGGCTTGGAGACCTGGGCCTTCCAAAGTCTGCTCTCAGGGTCCCAGATGCTTATTGTGACCCCAAGGCAGGGCAAAGTAGAAGGCACTCAGGTGTCAAAAGGGCCAGATATTTATTAGTTCCACAAGGAAACAAACCCAGTGGAAGGGTTTCACAGTTTTCCCCCTTAACAGGAAAGAAAACATTCTGACTAATTTTCTTTCGGGGGAAATTGTCCTTCTGAAGGCCGAGCCCACTCACAGACACTCTCAAAATGTCTCGGTTTCTTGCAAAAGAGAAACGTTCTTGCAAAACAGCGGCAGTTCAGCCCCCTCTGCTCTGGTTAGGATATCCATGGATTTGTGACTCACTGGCCAGAAAGAGCTGGTGTCAGTCTAAGGTGTGTTCACCAGGATGTCATCCCGAGTGAGGCAGAGCTCTGGGGTCACAGGAAAGGGGGATGGAGTGTCCCAGCTGGCTTTTCTGGAGAGGTGAGAAACACCCAGAACACTTTGCCCTGCTGCAGCTTGAGGATGAAGGTAATGTGTGTGCTCCCAGGATTAGCCAGGTGTCACCGAAGGAGGGCTGAGAGGTGAGGGCGAGTTTTGCTGCATCTCATGCCGGGGCTTTAGCCTCAAGCTTATCCCTTATTTTCATACATGTGTTTAATTCCCACCAGGGAATTTCTACCAGAGCATCCAACCAGCACAGTTGCTCTATGTGGGGACAGGGCCAAAGCTAACCTGCCTTCCCAGCTCTGGGAGAATGGGAATGACTGTTGTGCTTGGCCAAGAAGGGGCTTTAGGAGTTGGAAGGAAAGCACATGACATGATGCCAAGTCTGATTTAAGATCCTCTCCTATTTTTGATCAGAGCATACAGCACATGGGAGAGGACAGCAGAAATAAGGCCACAGTAGAAATTCTGGCCGTGAACCCCTACAATCATTGGGAATGCTAGCACAAATGAGGTAATTTCTCAGGTTTATATTCCTACAATCATTGTACAACTCCTGTTCCTCCTTCTCGTGTCACTGAGATGTGAAGGGAATTTCCTGTGCACGCACAGCATTGTTGTTGCAGGGCTTTTGTGAGCATAAACCACTTCAAGTGGCGAGGAGGAACAATACTCTGTTCTAGCAGCAAAAATACAAAGTTGGGAAAACTCCCACTCCCTCAAATAATTTTCCTCCTGGCTGCTTGCTGAATACTTTATTCAAAGATAGGAGGAGAAGTGGCTGCATTTAGCAGCTGCTAACACGTTCCAGCACCTCAGGATGCTGAAGTCGGCTCTCCAGAGCCATAAATCAGCCTGGATTTGCTGCAGTCTGGCCATGCTGTGGCAGCTGGGGAGCAGGCTTGTGGAGAGCCCACGTGGAGCCCTCCTTTCCCAATGTATTGTAGGTTTTCTGTCAGACCTAAGAGGAAAAAGGACATTGGAATGGTGAATTTTCACCTTGCAGTCTCTCACCTTTAGGTGTGGCTCACTCGCTGTAGTGGGCAAGTTGGAAATAAGCATCTCCTTAGGCTTTGGGATCCTATGAAATAGTAATATACATATTTCTTTGGCTAGGGAATGAAAAAATGCTGATTTGCACTGGGAGTGAAGGGTGGTGGGAGATGTTCAGCCACAAGGTCCTTGTCAGTGGGCCAGGTTTGGAGTGATGCAAAATGACTCAGTATTCCACCAGAGTCCAAATGAAAGCAGATGTTCAAATGAAGATCATCTCCTGCCCATCCCCTCATCGTGCCCCCAGCCTCTGCCTCAGCTGTGACGTGGTGGCTTAGGACAGCAGATCTTTCCTGAGGGTAGGCAGTAAAGTCATTCCAGAACTGTCCCCCAAGCCCCAGGCCAGAGGCTGTGGTGTGCTGTTAACACTGGAGCTGTGGAAATGCAGGGCTGAAGCTTGGGGGGAGAGAGGCATCCCTGAGAGGAGCCCCGAGGCTGCTGTAATGGGCACAGCTGCCCTCACCCTCCACTCCCTAGCAGCACATTCTCTTCCCAGAGCTCCCCTTACCCTCCCCTCCCTGGCAGCACATCCAGACTCCAGCTTTGCTGATGTCCCACCTGGACAGGGCAGCTGCCACCAGTGAGGGCACAGGCGTGGGGCAGTGCCATGGTCCAGCAGCCAGACCTGAGAGAAATGGTGGTGGCCCACACACTGTGGTAACACCCGTCTTCCAAAATTACGCTTGAAGAGGCTTCAGAGTGCAAAAAAACAACAGAGAAAGAAAAAAACCTGAACAAAAAGCCAGCCCTCATGTAAACCCCGTGGCTGGAGGAATAAAAGAGCTGGAAAACTCTAATATTGGGCTCCCTTGATACCAACACAGATTAAATGGATCCCCATGCTGCCCTCCGAACTGCAGGCTCTGCCTGAGCTCACTGTCCAGGCTGCCCCGGATTCTGGCAGAGAAATTTGGGGGCCAAACGTGGTGTCCATGTGGCCCGTGGAGGGCAGCTCCAGCCCCACTGCCTAAGGACAGGTTTCTGCTCAAGCCATTTGGTGTTAGAAATCCCTCGCTGCTGCTGCCGGGGAGCTGGAAGTGGCAGGGCTATGGGAGCGAGCTGTTCTCTGGTGCGCTGACTGAAGTGGAAAAATCTTAGGAGAGGGGAAAAAAATCCTTTTAGGTTGATTTGAAATGTTTTTGTTGTTCTTTCTCTTCCCTCCTCCCCCAAATCAGCAATCAAAAAAACCCAAAAAACAAAAACAAAACAAAAAAAAACCCAAACCAAAAACAGCCCTTACAGCATGTGGCAAAAATTCAAATAGTTTTGGCCATGCTGTATTTTTCATGGTTGATTTTAAAGACTTTTATTGTTGTTGTTGTGGTTGTTGTTGTTGCCCAGAACAAGGATTCTCCTGTATTTTCATAAGAAATAATACAGTCATAGGTGGTGGAATTTTTTAGTGTAAGAAGGAAGAACCAAAGTTTTTTCATTCCTGTGTGAACTTCAAATGTTTCCTTCTGTTCCACTTGCATCCCCTCTCCTGTCTGCCTCTGCCCCAGGGGCTGCTCCTACCCCTCAGCAGCTTATGGGCAATTGCTGTCTCCAGGACTGAGCTGTCCCACGTGTGAAGGGTGGCACAAGGAGATGTCCCTGTGGGATGCAGGGGAAGAGAGCTGTGGACACAGCCACCTTCCTGCAAGTGCTGGATGACAGACCAGTGAAAGACTCCTTTTTCCCACAGGGTCCCACAGGATGGCTGGAAAAAGCCTTTTAAGGGAGCAGGTGATGCTGGGTGGCTGCTGTGGTCTTGCACTTCTGTTGTTTACCAGCTCTGTCATTTCCCATCTGCCTTCCCCATCCTGTGAAGCTGCTGGACTAACAGATCCCAATCAGACTCTGTCCCAATCTGCTTGGAGATCAGGGGCTGCCACTCAGAGTAATTTGGATTTCCAAAGAAATGAATCAAACTAACTGGAAATAGATCATTTAATTGAGCTTTATATTGACAGAAGTGTGATTGTTGTCCTGACTTTAAATATTTGCCATCAGGCTTCTGAGACCAAACACATTCTTACTGGGCCAGTTCATTGCACTGGCACTAACTGGCTTTGATGAGTGGATTAATTTAATAATTAATGATTAAGTGACCAAGGGGTCAGGAAGTCATTTACTCAAGCTTTTCCACATCAGTTTGGGTCTGGACATCCTGAGGAGCTGGAGCTTCAGGGAGTCCTGAGCCTGGTTCTGTCACGCAGGGCAGATTCTTCAGTTTTTGGACCAGCTTATGGTTGCCAAATACATGATTTGACTGCAGCAATTTTTTTTTCATCTCTTTATAGTCATTTTTCATAGTCAAATGCCCTATTTGGCATAGTTCAAATTAAAAGAGTCTTTGTTTTTGGCAGAGGAGTGGAACACTTACAGGATGGCTAATTTGCTGCTACCACTAATGCCAACTGCTTCAAGCTACTGAGCCTTGAGTGAGGCATGTAGGGCCTGATTAATCTTTAAGTTCCTTTTTTCTTATGCACAGGAATGTCCCATTTTTATCAGTCTTCCCTTGAAACATGAGAATTCTTCTTTAAAAAACGACTGGCAGGGGACAAAATAATCTCAAAACCCAAAGGATAAATTTGTGTCTCTTTAATGTAAAAACCACCATTAAACTGTCAAATTACCCTCTGTTTAATTTCTGTATAAAATTTAAAACTTTCTGTGGACAGCCAATAAATCTCAAGGTGATAGGACTTGTTTCTGCTTCCATTGAAGTTGGTGGCAAACCTCCCACTTATTTTGGTGTGTGGGATCAAACCCCCATCACATAAATAATCCGGCACTGAAGGTGCTGTATGATTCTTCTGTCCGTATCTCTCCCTTCCTGTCTGAAATCTTCTGAGGCTGGGCCCAGCATTGATCTCATGCACAGGCTGAGAGCATCTTTATTTTTTTCTTTCTTCCTTTAGTTTTTTTCCCCCCCTTCTCTTCTTTGTGGGTTTTGATCTCTCCCTTTGAAATGGAAGCAGATTCCCTGCAGGGTGCTCTGTGATCATTTGTTGGGTGTAGTCGCATGCTTTCACTTCTAGCTGTAGGTGAAATGGCTCATGTGCAAGGATATTAACTCTCTGCTAGGCAGGAGTGGCGCACTGCATTCCTTCTGTTTTCCTGGATTCTTAACAGAGGAGGCAGCTTCCCCCCAGCCCCATAAACCCTCAGTCCGTGCCTGGAGTCGTGCAGTGCTGTGGGAGTGCAAGATGTGTGAGAGGAGATGTTTTAGGGAGAGACAGATTTTGGACAGACCCATGTGTACAGTTAGCCTGGCAGAGTGGAGCTAAATAAAAGATACCACCTCTTCCCAAAAATTCATGCCCAGTTTAATGGTTCCTGTCAATTATGATCTGCCTGCTGTAGAATAAAATGTCATTTCCCTTCGGTTTCACTGGAATGAAGCAGTTGGAGAGGGTGGTCGAAATTACAGTGGGAAATTACAGTGATGGGGTAAGTGTTGGGAGGAAAAAAAAAAAAAAGACTATTTTAACAGGAGAACTCTGGTTAGACCCAGCCCAGAGAAGTATGTAAGAATGTGCTTGTGATTTGCTTCCAACAAAATTTTTAAGCCTATACTTAACTATAAGCATGAGTATCTCATTGCTTAAGGTTAAGCACGTGCTGAAATACTCATCTGGAGGTAAGCCCTGTCTGGCAGGGCTGGAAGAAACAGAGATCACATAATCAGCCGCAAAAGCAAGAGCCTAATCCTACCCAGTCAGCTATTCTGGGGGAGTTTCCAGGAAAGCAGAGAGGTTGCAGGAGGTGGATCTGCGTCTCTGATCTTACAAATTTCCTGGCAGGTGCAAAAGCGACTGCTCTGAACAATACTAGAGGTGTTTGCAGAATTGGCCTAAGGCTTTATCTGCAGCAGCAGATGAGGTTAACAGGCTATTTAAAACAAACAAACAGCCCACCTTCCTCCTAAAATTTCATGAAGATGGCCCCTGTGGCTGTGGTGTGATTTTAAAAAAGATTTAAGTTCTGAAAGAGTTCCTAAAGCTCTAGAAAAAAATCAGTCTTCCCTCCTTTGCTTCAATCAGTTTTGTAAATTTGTATCTTGAAGTCACATCTGTATTAGGGAGTCAGTCTGGGCATCTCTTCTTACACAATATTTTGGATTTTCATATTATCTTTTAAAAAAATACCAAGTGATGCTAAGCAGTTCTTCTTTAAATTATGTTTACTTATTTAGTAAGAATTTTACTGGGCATTTTCCAAATAATAGCACTTAAAGAATGTGTGTGTGTGTATGTGTAATGGGGTAAACTATGCTCTTTACTCCTGAAAAAATGCATGTGAATCCACATGCACAAAGTAACAAGGAAGAAAGGGAAAGGAAAGGCATTTGCTTAGGGATATGGAACACAGAAGCAGTTTTATTTTACACCCTTGGAGAACGTTAAAACATCAATGAATGTGGTGCCATCTCTTACCATCTGTGAAATACAGGATTGTGTTTATAGCAAGCAGAGACAGAGACAAACATAAAAGGACAGAACACGAGACCAGGGTGGCTGCACTGCTGCAGGGGCTGAGGTGGCCACGCTCTGCTGGGGCCACAGGGAGGGGCTTTAGACAGCTGGAGAAGGCACTTTGGGCACTCCAGGCTCCATCCAAACTGGGCTGAAGGTCCTGTTCTCATTGCTTCTGTCAAAGGCACTGTTGATGAAGCTACTGGATTTCTTCTATCTAGTGGAGACGTGAGGGAGCTGATTGAAGTGTTTCCAGATGTTTCTGGCTTCAGAGAACACTTGGGAGGGTTTTTAGTTTGCTGGTGGTTTGTGTACTGCACTTGGGGTCTGTCAGCACTGGCTACCCTCCTGGGCAGCCTGGGCAGCCCATGGTCTGTCCTGCAGCACACAGAGCCCTGGGACAGCTGGGACAGCCTGGCCACCCCACAGGGACAGCAGGATCACCCCCCCCACCCAAGGCTTTGCTGCCAAAGCACTTGGTGGCTCTAGGAATGCCCTCTGCAGTCACTGCTTCAGACTCTGGTTTAGCTGGAATTGCACTGGAGAAAAGGCTGTGGTTCTCAAATACCAGCAGAGCATTTGGGAGCCAGGCTGGGTATGTCTCAGGATGAAACAATCAGGTGGAATAACATGGATGGTGATCATATGGCATAGGTATATTGGTAAGGCACTAGATGGTAGGTGGGTCCTACACAGTGTTCCAGCAAAGACCTCTCCCTTGGATTTTCATGGAGCTGATGATCCACAGAAAAAGGTAACAATTTGCTGGGAACAATAGAAACATATCTGCAAGTATGTTCAGGAAGGCCTGAGGCTTTCAGATGCAAATACAGAAATATATTTAACATCTTGACTTCTATTCTTTTGTCATAATACAAGGTGGAAAGACAATGTTTAGTAAATGTTTACATTTACAAAGGGGAGTTTTGCAAATTGCATTGTAGCTCTTTGGGAGGAACCAGGAAAGAGGGCAGGATGTTAACAACATAAAAAAGAATAGCAATAAAACCCACCCCTAATATTAATTGTCTAAAAGGAAATACATCTGTCTCATCAGAACATTGCAGACTCTGCTTTGCATTGCTGGAAGCCTGAGAACACTAATAGTTTTTTGGCATGGAGAAGCAAGATCTTGCATACTTGAAACATAACTCATTTACAGTTGTTTTGATGGATGCTTAAAGCAGCATGGAGGTCCCTTCAGCTCGTGAGCATCAGAGCTCAGATGTAGATCTGGCTCAGCTCCCTGACGTGGGAACTGGAGGGGACTGCTCTGATTAAACACTTCCATTCTGTTTTGGTCCTGAGGTTGGTTGTGTTATGCAATGAAAATCTACCAGCGGCTTTCCCTGTGAATTCATAACACAGCTGAAAGGATTTGCACCAGCAGGGTGGCATGGATCCATCTCTGGAGTTCTCCAGAGAGGTGGCAACAGCTCACACTCCCTGAGGGTCTGGGCCCCAGGCAGAGTGAAGGTCAATCCAGTGCTGGCAGGTTAAATGAACAGGGATGCCTAAATGCTTCAAGGCAAGTCTGGGAGGGAGGAATAGCCCAGAGAGCTGCAGCCTTGAAACAGCTTCCTCCTTGAAACAGCAGCTGAGGGTCACCAAGCACTGGGCTCAGTGCAGCAATGCCACAGGACATGGGTGATGGGGAAAAGCTGACCTGTGAGAATGAGCCCCCAAAATTTGTGTGTGTGTTTGTGCATAGCTCTGTGTATGGAGGGAGGTGGAACAACAGGTTTGTGGCTGCACTGAAACCCTTCATCACTGGCCAATGCCAGACAGGGTGCAAAAGCCTCAGTTGTTGATGTTGTTTACTCAAATGTGTCTTCGCCCCATGTTTCAGTTTCTCCCACACTGCTGTCCAAAGATGAAGATGAAGATTAGCACCGTCGTGCAAACTCCTGTGGAGAGTGACTTCTCCCCAGCCCATTTCTCATGGTGCCCAGAAAGCAAAACTCTGAGGCAAAGTGGTCACCACGGGCAGTTTCTCTAAGTGCTGGAAACTTATATTTATGTTGAATTATTTTCATTCCATTCTGAATCAAATCCTGTGAAGCTGCAATGAATGACACTTTGTTTGTTGGGAGGAAAAGGAATGGGATATAAAATGTGACCGTCAAGGAGTCCTGCATGTAACTCAGGTGTGGCTTCGTATGGGAAGGATGCAAAGATTTCTGCATGAAGACTGGAAATCCACTTGTGGATACACAGAGGAGTCAATTCCTAATACTTGAGAACCAAGCTTTTTCTTTCACATAAGCTGTGTAAGTGCCTGTGCACCTCCCTCCTTCCAGGTGAACCAGAGACCTGCTCTTCTGCTGTTATTTTAACAGTATATTCACCCCTGTTCTACAGGTACCATCCCTAGGAAACTGGGCAGAAGTACATTCCAGTAGTTTCCTAATTATTTTAGCCCAGTTTCCTGCATGTCTTTCTATTCCTTCCTTTCCTCTCCCTCCTCTCCCTTCTGTTTAACCTCCAAGCATCCAGTCTCCCTCTCCATTCATGGCTGCCTGACTCTGCCATTCCTGGTGCTGCACATCCCTCCTGACAGCTGGCAGGGGAATTGCAGGAGCCTGTTCCTGCTCCACCCTTGCAGGAGGTTTTGGAGCCTTGCAGGGACCTGCAGGCTCACCTGCAGGCTGCCTGACTTGTAAGGGCAGGAGTACTGCTCCAAACTCCACCTGGCAGTGAGGAAGGCCCAGGATCTGCTTGGCCAAGAGGCTTTGCAGAAGACAGTTCCGGAGGGAAGAAAACCTTGGAACAGTTGGGGCTGTGCATGAGGCCTGGGCTGAAAGCCCTGCACCTTGCCAGTAATGAATGTAATTAATAATAGAAACAAAATAAAATTCTAATAGTCTAGGATAAATATTGGCTAAGATGCTCATAATCATGTAAAACCTAATCTAGAATCTTCTGTGAATCCAGGTGAGCTCAGAGAGCCTTTTATGGCCAGAGTCTCCCAACACGATGCTGTGTCCTAACAAAATGAGAATGATCTGAGCTTTATATTTTCACATCCAAGGGATTTTGTTTTCTTAAGGATCCTTTTCACAGATACTGACCACAACTGCTCTTAGATTCACTCACGTCACACTGTGATAATGTGGCAGCTGGGATAAATAAAAGGAAGAGGACATCTAGGATATCCAACTTCCAACGTGATTAGGACAGCAAATTTCAATTTGTTTTTATCGCATCAGGACAAAATTTGCAAAATCTCCCAAATTAGCTTAAAGGCTTTTAGTAGCATTTTTAAAAGCAGTTGAATGTTTAGGCTTTTGGCCTCCCTCTCATTTCCTGTGGGAGAGTATCAAGTCAAATGTTCAGAAGCATCACAGTTCTTTAGCCAAACTCCTTGTGGGTACTTGGTAGGTTTCCCTTCCCTGTTTCTAATTTGGTTTATACCCCAAAGCCAACTGGTTTTTGCTTTTCATTCTGTGGGTGGGAAAGCTTGTGAGAAGATATTAACAGCTATGCATCCCAGGCGAGCGATTTCTTCTCTGAACTTTCCTGGATTCAAGGAGGAAATTCTTCTCCAAATCAGGAGAAGGCAAAGGCAAAGAAAACAAAGGCATGTTTTCAGGCCTTTGTTGTTGTTGTTGTTGTTTTGTCAGGCAGATCTACATCAGGAAATATGAGCACCTGGAGAAGGTTCAAGTGCAGACTGAGCTTCAGGTCTCAGCTTGGACTCGACAGATATCAATAACAACGACAAATCTTTCATCAGCAGAGCTCTCCTGCATGTTTGTGATGCCTGAAATACTGCTTATTGCTCAGGGACTGGTGCGCAGGTTGTTCCTCTCCATGGCGCACATACAGGAGAAGTGATTCCTGCCAGCTTCAGCAGCTTTCACCTCTGCTTTGTCTCTGGTTCCCAGCTGGGGTTGGTGTCCTGGATGCTGCAGTCACGAGCCTGGGTCGGGTTCATGTGTCAGGTGCCCCCTCCAAATCCTCCGTTGTGGTGGGGCATCAGCTGGGAGCTGCAGCTGTCAGCATCAAGCATGTGAGACACAACATGGGATGGTCATGGGCAAGCTGGAGGGCCCCTGGGGAAAAGCCTACAAGTCACGTGCTGCTGAGGGCTCCTGACCTCCTCCAAGTCATCCCACTTTCATGTCCATAATTACTGGCTGCTCACAGGCACTTGCTGTGATCCCACCTCTTCCCACTTGATCCAAGAGGAAGAGCTATGCTTCAAAGCCCTTCTGTCTTCTCCTTTGCTGCTGACTGTTTTTTGAGAAGGGTTTTTGTTTCTCCTGCAGCTGTTAGAGCGGGGCCAGTTCCTGAGGAAAGCAGGGCTCTGAGCCTCTCTTCTTACTCCTTCACTTACCAGGAGTGACAGTCACCTCCCAAGGAACAGTTATCTCCTTTTCAGAGGCAGAGAACAGCTGAGTCTATGTCTGACCTTGGAGAAAAGGATGACGCAAAAAGGGATACAAAAAGTGTGAGGATATGATTTCCTTTTGGGGAGGAAAGGCATTCAGGAATCTCCGATATCAAGGTTTTACCCAAGCTTCCTTTCCCAAAGCCAGCTGGTTTGCTGTCACCCTCAGAAGCCCCCAGAGATGTCCACTATGAGTTTAATAGGCTTCATTGGCCACAGGTTTGGGTCAGTGTATTCCTGCAGCAATACCCCAGCTGGGGGGAAACTGTGTGCTCCAAACACAGCAGGGACCACATAAAATAGCTCATGGGTTTTAATAAAATTGTACTTTGTGCTAATACCACTGTTTTTTTCCTTCAAGAAAAGTTTGGTGATCAAAACTTTTAACTACATTTCCTAATTAAATTTGTTAAAATGCTGCCTCCAATGTGTGTGGGGGAAAGCCCACATCAACATTCAGTTTAAAGTTCAATTCAGTGCTACGTGTTTAGGGCTGATAATGAATTTAGCAAGGCTTTGATGCTAATTATTTTTAGGCTCTGATTCACAAGATAGTAATCACAGGTCATTATTACTGACATTATTAGGTCAAGTTAAGAATTAGCTTTTAGGCTTAGTGCCTCATGTACTAATGCACTCTGAAATGGATCACCTGTGTGATGCCAATACAGACAGTTGAGGGAAATTAGGCTCCTTAATTAAATGAGCTACAACCACATGTATTGTAGCTGTAGCGTGTTGTTACACTGATGAAAAATGGTATTTTCACCTTTAGACAGTGATTTTCCACAGCTGAAATGGGCATTGGTGGAAAAATGATCCCAGGTTTTGCAGAAGAACTGTGATTTTGCTTTGAGATCTTGGAGTCAGTGCCCCACATGCTTCCCAGGTATAAGTTGAACCAAAAGTGCTTCTGTTGGCTGGACTCTTAAACGGGCTAAAATGGGATCAGCATGTATGGATTTGTGTCCTCAGGAAAACACACACACTAATCCAGTCTTCTGACACAGCTTTGATAGCAGAGACAGTACAGCAGATTTTTTTCTTCCTGAGACCTTCCTATTTTGGTGCCTCTGCCGCATCCAGCAGCAGTACTGGCGTTCACAGAGGGATGAAGCAGTTCCAGCAGGATTAGCTTCTACCTCTGAGAGAGCTGTGACAGCTGGGATGAATCCCTTCATCTGTGGTGCTTGGGGTCCCCCACCTCCTCTGCCAGCTCAGGGCAGGTGATGGCCCTGCTGGTGTCTCTCCAGTGCTCCCAAGACCTTGAGACAGCATCGAAAGGTGGCTCCAAGAGGCACTTCCCTCTGGCTTTGTGCTCCACTGGTGCTTTGCCATCAACAATTCCTTTCCAGGTGCACTGAAAGGTATTAGTTTCAATAATGTTTTGAATAGGATGGTTATTTTCATGTGGACTATTCCACTTCCTTTAGCTTAGGTTATCTGTGGTACAGAAACTTGTTTAATTGGGAAGGACCTGATATTTGCATTTCAATGGGACTCTCTAGGTATAAGATCCATTGAAAAGTATCTGCAGGTGTGTTTGTGTGGGATTTTGGTCCCTTTGCCTTTTGCAAAGAGTTGACAGATATTTAATTCAAAGAGGGAAGGAAGTAGCATAACGTCCTCATCTCCAGTTGTAAAGTTTCTTTACAAGGAACTATGAAAAGCATAGATAATTCAATTTGCCCAACAGCATAGTCCAAAACAGGACACAGATTCCAACTTCTATCCTTCCCTGCAGCCATAGGATCATCTTCCTCCTCTTGCTCATAAGGAAAACCCAGTAGCTGCGTGCACTGTTGTGCAGGAAGGCAGGACGGAACACTGCTCCACGGGGATGGATTAGGATTATGAGGGGCAGCACCTGGGGTGCGGGGGCCAGGGAGAAGCAAATGCAGCAGTCACCAAACCAGTCTGGCTGCCACAGCCCAAAGGGAACATGCTCCTCCCAGCCAGCATCTGAGCAGGACAGGGCAGCAGGGCTCCAATTCACCTCTTGCCCTTCACACTGGGGTTTGGGTTTTCCTGGCTTTGTTCTTGGTGGGACTGGGGGTCTTTCCTTCTGTTTTTTTTCAGACACATCAGGGCCTCCTGCCCAACAAAATGAGCCTGGTTCTGCAGCATGTGTTTTGGTACATGTCCATAATGTCCATTTTTCTCCTTCACCTGTCCAAAATAGGGCAGGGATTGGCTTCCCTATTTGGAATGAGCCTAAGAGAAATAAATGAAAATGGAATAATCTCCTCCTTCCAAAAAATGTGTCCAGCTAAAAAGCTATCTTGCATCACCAATATGCACTCAAATTTACAGAACCAATCTGGATTGTTCTGATAAATCTCTCAAGATAACCAGGACAAAAAGGGGGACTATTCCATTGAAATTGTAAAAGGGAAATGCACAAGAACACTTATAGAATATGAAACCTCGGGAGCTACAAAATCACTGCTGCATTTTGTGTCTGGAAAAACTGGCAGATCCCAGTTTATTAAGTTCTGAAAAGAAAAATAATGAGTGGATCCAGGCTTTCAGTTGAGTCTCAGGGCACTTCCATGTGCTAAGCATGCAATCTCTTTTTGGTTTTCTTTTCTGGAGAGAGAAAGAGGGAGAGGGAGGAAGTGTTGGGGAACTTGGCACTGGGAAATGGCTCTGACTCTCATTCCACTGCTTTTGCTGCCGGGTAATTAGTTCGTTGCCAGTGGTGTATCTGGCTACAAACAGAATTCACTGCATCACCCAGGAATTGTGGGTGGTGGGAAGTTCTGCCTGATGGGGCTGTGGATTAAGTGTGTTGGTGCTGGAGGATAGGGTGTTCCTGTGAAGTGAGAGCCCTCGATTTAGGAATGTGCTCCTCATGAAGGTATGCCAAAGCCCTGGGGCTCCCTACATGTGTGATGTAAGACACAGCCCTTTGTTGAGAGCTTTTCTCCTGTCATCCTTGCAAGCCAGGCAGATGCATGGATATCTCCCAGTAGTTACTCCTGGAAGGAAACATTACTGGATATCCTAAGGGGTAAGCAGTGTCCAGAGCTGAGTTCAGAAGCGTTGTCTCTGTTTTCTCCAGTATGCACAGCTATTTTTAGGGCAAAGCACTCATAAGCAGTGGCCAGTCTCCAGTATGGACCCCAGGCCTGCAGAGGTGTCCTCTTTGAAATCCAGAGGCATGAGGAATCTGACAAGACTTCAAGTTTCATTGTAGACCCAAAGCTCAGACCACACTTGATGAAGGAGCTGCGACAGGGAGATGGGAATGGATGGCCTGGAAGAGCACGTAACAAACAATGGGGCTGACACTGGGCTCCATACACAGCCTTCCTCCAAAGGCCGACTCCTGGCCCCATCAGTTCCTTGTAGCCAGGAGAGATGAAAGTGGATCAAGGTGGTGGCCTCTCCTGGGGATGGCAAGCAGCTGTGACCTGCCAGGACAAGGTGAGCACACCGTGCACCTCTCTGTGCTGCCGCTTGCCTTTCCTGGTGTCCCTCATCCTGCTCTGCACAGGAATCTTCTGTTACTTGTTAATTGGGTGTGGAGGTGCTGTTTCTTCTGTAGCTTCTTTGGTTAGTGGCAGAGCTCCCTGTCTGTGATGAGGGAGATACCAAAGCCACCAGCTAAAGTTGTGCGCAGCTCTATGATTCCCTGTACTCCCTCCATTGGCTCATTTGCAGTGCAGGACAAGTGCTGCTTATTCATCTGTGAATTGCATTTTCCATCCTGCAATTTTCATTCAAGCTTAGGATGAAAGCAGCCGACTGACTCTGTGTACATAGTAATAAGGATTTTCAAATATTTATTCTTATACTTTTAAAGCATCTTTCTCTTTAAGAATCTTTCATCATTCAGGCTGAGATTTTACCTAGAAGTAGTTCAGTTTCTGACAGGTTGTTTGAAGGGATAAGGTCTTCAGTCCAAGATGGAATTGAGGGAGGAGAAGAAAAGAAGAGATAGAGACAGACAGACACAAGTGGATGGATTCACCCTTTCTTATCCCTATACTTCTGTGCAGCAGCCTAGTCTCTGACATTCCTGATTATGTGGGAATTCAGGCTCCAAGCAATGACCCTGCTAGTATGAGATCAGTTACTCGCCCTTGGATTTCCACCTCTTCTAGGCAAATGCCATGATTTGAGGGAAGAAAAGGCTCCTTGCTGCCTCCAAAATTCACTGCACAACTAAATTTTGCATGCTCAGAAATACTCCTAGCTGGAGTTCTGATTTTCTAGCTAATGCTATTTATATACAACCTTATAACCTGCTTTAATTGAGATACAATCAAAGCGCTGGGAGCAGAGAGCTGTCATTACACAGCCTAGGAATTCTGTATTCCTACCCCAGATTTCCATTTCATTTGGGGATCCTGTGGAATTCTTCTGAGGCCAAGTGGTTTTGGATGTCAAATCCAGAAAACAATTTTCCTGTTTCATGTGATGTGGGTGTGTCACAGTCCCTTTAGCGTTGCCCCTCCATTACCTGACCATGGCTGTGCTCCACCTCAGCTGCCCTTTCACTGGGCTTGAGCTCAGCCTCAGTTCTTGTAAGGAACACAAAGTCCTGCCAATGCTTCTGCCTTTTGGATTCCACCAAGAGCTTTTTCAGTAGCTCTGCTAGTAAATATTAAAATCTGCTTACTGCCAATAAAGCACTAATGATCTGTGCTTCAAGGGCACCTTTGATGTAATGAACTCAAAGTAAATCACTGCAGGGTTATCCCACACCCATGCTATGGATGGAAACATTGAATGCATGGAGAAATGAATCCTAAATTCACTGGCAAGCTGTGCTGTGGATGGTGCCTTATTCTGAGGGCCCAGAGTCTAGTAGTGATGGAGGTGTGAAGGATCCAAATTAAAGTTGGTGTTATGGCATCTTCAGCAAACCATCTTTGTTGCTCTGGTGAGTCCAAGCCAAACACCTCATTTGAAAGTTCCCATATAGAAAGAGACCCCAAGCAAACCTTGCCTGAAATTTGTGCCTGAACCAAGTCAGCTCCACTTGCAGGCTGCAGGCAGCAGGTTCCATGTGCACTGCTGCAAACCTGACAGAAATCACAAAGTGTTTGCAGCCCTCAGCTGGAATCAGGGTAAGGAAAGGGCTGTGTATTACTGACTTTATTTTGGGAGGGTCTTGTGGCTTATCAGGCCATGTACAGCCACTGCATGCAGGTCCCTCTCCGGGAAGCTGTGGCTGCTCCCACCAGCAGGCAGAGTTGGAAATCCAGCCTGGAGGCACTGCCCTGCCCCAGTCCAGTGCTGGTGGGACTTGGCCCATCAGTCTTTAGGAGAAGAAAGGTTACAGACAGCTTTGGTTCTGGGCTCTCTACACTGCAGTGGGTTTTGGCTGAGGAGGCACTTCAGCCATTTCTGATTAGATTGAGAGCTCTTGTCCTCTCCTGCATCCCTAAGTGGTTGCACGCACAGGCGCAAGATGGCCAAAGAAGGGTGAGAGCCAGGGCTGTGATATGTAAGGTCAGCACCAGATTTTTGGTAAACTCTGAAAGATTAAGCAAGAGAAGCTTTCCCTCCCATGTTATGCTTTGTCCTGAGCTCTGCTGGGAGTGGGACATACACACTGGAGCATATTTGAAAGTACTGAAATGCACAGTTGTGACAGAGGAAGGGGAAAATGGCTTCTCTCCAATGGGCCCAGGCGAGGAGTATTTTCTGGAAATTGCCATAGGATATGATGCTTCTTTAAAGCTCACACCACCTTGCATATGTTTCTCTTTCTAAGAGATGGATTTCTCTCCATGCTGACAGCCTTTCTTGCAGAGCAAATGCTGGAAAGTGTAGGCAGTTCAATGGAAACAGTCCCTAAAGCTGAACAGATTCTCCCATTTGTCCAGCTGGGCAAACATCTGCATATGACCAGAGGCTTCTGGGTTAATCTCACCCTCTTGCAGTTCTGGGTTATCCTTTTATGTGAGTCATAGTTTGTATCTATACAAAGAGAAGCTTTAAACTATCTCAAGTGAGGTATTTTCCCAGTACTTTTGCACTAATTAATCATTAAAGTGCCAAGATCAAAGGTTGGGGAACTACAATGTTGGTATGTTCTTATGATCACATTGCAGCCAGTTCTTCTCATAAATGCTACTATTTTGTGAGTTTCAAATCAAATCTTCCATGGAGAATGATTTGGCAACAAGATGGTGAGCCACTCTTCTTTGCACCTTTCAGAAGTGAAGGGAGCTTTGACTCCACAAAGAATGCAGGGTCAACCCCACAATAAAAAGGCCAAACATTATTTTGACCATACTGGCACCCAGAGAAGCCAGTGTTTTAAGCATGGATTTAAAACCCAGCCTCATGGAGTGAGAGTCCCTGTCCTGAAGACCTGGTAGCTCAGTCAGAGAAGCAGTGAAATGGTTGGAGCCTGGAGCCTATTTCAGGGGTAGCTTAAGGCACTTAAGGGTGTAAAACTCACTGTGAGCCAGTAAGACTTACAATTTAAGTGCTTAAGTTACTTCTGAAAGTGAAGCTTTTAAAATTATGCTGCTGCTTTTGAAAAAAGCGTAGCCTAGGGCTGTGACTTCAGTGAAGCATTAACCTCAGTGCTCAATGGCTGTGGCTCTTGTCTTCTCACCTGGAAGGCTAGCCCTGGCACCTGATGGTGCTCCAACTGCACGCAGAGGCGTGGGCTGTGCCTCGGCTTGCTCTGATCCCTGCAGCTTCCCCAGAGCCAGGACAGGGTCCTGCCTCCTGCAGTAGCCATAAGGCTCACTTTCCCTCTTTGGTGGGGTTAACTCACGTGAAATCTGCAGCACAGAAATGCTTGGGATCTGGAAAAACCCAGCTCCTTTGCCTATGGCTTAATAAAGATGGAGAGAGGAGCATAAGGAATGCAAACAGGTGCTGCTGGTGGTGACCACCTGTGCATGGGAACACCCAAGTCTGGCTGCTCTGGAGGAACCACAGGGAGTTGTTTTGCTTTTGTGGGGACTGAGCAGACCAGAGGGCTTGGTCTTTGTGCCTGGAGGAGGAGAGACATGCAGTGGGGAGCAGCAAGCCAGAGGTGAGGCAGGGCAAGACAAGCACAAGGCAGCGGCACAAGTAACAAAGCATCTGTAAAAGTAGCGGCCAATAATGGTTGTGCTAGAGGCAGATAGAATGGAGCAATAGCATTTCTGTATTTTTTTTTTCCATAATACGGGATATTTGAAAATGCCACTATTAATCCTTTAAAAAAAAAAAATTTTAAAAAAAAAGTCCTTTTTGCTCCCCTTCATTCCTTCTCATGTGAGATGCCTGGGACCTGACAGCGTGGGCTCTTGTCCAACATTTGTTCTGACCTAGATTTTGATCTCTGCCTTTTTCCCCTTACTTTCTGCTTAGCTGGATATTTCTTCTCAAAGACATGCATATAATCTATAAAACATTTGTGTTTCCCAATAGTTTTAATTTCTATTTTCAGGAGATACTCAAGACTGCAAAAAAAGTTTTAAATTGCAATGACCATAAATGCTTTGGGCTGCCAGGGCCGCCTAAATAAATATAATTGTCAAGAGACGTGCAGAGCTTTATTTTTGTAACCCACTGGTGGTGCACATTCTGCAGTGACTCCATGAAGAGGACAAGGTGATGGTGCAGCCCCACTGCCCCTCTCCCTTAGGTGTGCTACACCCAGTGTAATTAATCTGCTAATACTGTTTGATGATCCAGAAAGAATGTTTCAAGAATGTTTCATCCCTCAGTAATTTTGTTAACCTCTACTGGCAACCAAAAAAAGGGCCGGTAATGAAGTTCCAAAGAGTGTAAAACCTAGAGAGTGTTTGGGAAAGGTTTGGAGGTGGACACAGGCCTTCTCCACATGGCTCCTCACTTCATCTGGGAGGTAGAACAAAACCCACCCAACCTTGTGGGATACTAATTTAGTCCTTGGTTTCTTTCTTGTATCAAATGCTGCCAACTGTGCCTTAAATTTGGGCTGGATGCATGAAGGTTTTATGACATGATACTGTGGGGAAGTCTGGGCTGAATCTAACAGAAGCTCTGCTAATGGTGCTGCTCCTTCGGGGAGCTTGGTATGCTTCACCTATTCACTGTGCCTCTGTAGGAATGCCTTCAGCAGGAACGAATTGTTGGGTGTACCAGGTGGATGAGGTTATTGGGGGTCTGCCAGTGTGGCGAGAGGAGCAGAACACTTTCAGATGCACTGGGTTTGCCAGGTGCCTTCCCTTGTTTGGGCAGAAAATATCGGGTTTTGTTCAGGTTTATTCCTGAGTTAGTTGTGTGCCTGCAGGAACCACATTCATACATTGCCAGGAGAGATCCTGCTCCTTGTCCCAATGGACAAAACAGGCAAAGAGGAATCACGCACATTTTGGGGTCTCATTCCGCACCACAGCAGGGACAGTGGCACAACAGGCTCAGAAGCAGCGCAGCTCACGAGTCCAGTTTAGTGCTCAGCACTATCAAAACCTAATCATGAGACTGTCCTGCTCCTTTCTGATCATGTCACATCCCAAAAGCTTTGTGGAGGATCAGCCAAATCTCCTGCATTTTCATTTGCTAAGCTCAGTCAAGTGATACAGAGCCCAGAGCACTTTTTCTGCCAATCTGAATTCACAGTGATTAAATTGCACTGTTGCAAGGGTTAATTTTCATGGACAGATATGAATAATTATCAGTTAATATGCTTAAGAATCATAAGGAATATTTGGTAGTCTTTACAGCCACTTAGCTAACTGGAATTGGCATAATTCTTTTGAATTTAGGCTCTGTAATTCAGTGGTGTCTCTTCTTATGTTCTCTTTCCTAATACTCTGATTGCTGTCTTTCTGTTGTGGTGAAACTTCCTCCCCTACCCAGCATTTTTTCCCCAGTGACAGCCCAAATTGGTTTTTTTGTTATCTGTTCTTAAACCTTCCTGCTGATACTGAAATGAAGAATGTTGATGACTAAAAACAAGGACCCAGTGCATGTGTTTGTAGGTATAATTAAAAAACAAAGTTCAAAAAAACCCTCCTAAGGCAGTGAGTTCCTCACAGTGTAAAACTTCCTACCCTCATTGTTACTGTGCAGGAATTTGGGGCTGTGAGTGAGCAAAGCCACCTCAACACTAGCCTGATAAACTACATGAACTACAATAAATGCATTATTTATTTAATAGATATTTAAAATGCAAATTATTGGGGTTTGTACAGGACTAAATGACTGAATTCTACAGCTAGTGCAATACAGAGTGGCAAATCGTGATGCAACAGTTTGATATACTGAGGACAAACCATTCCAGTGGAACACAGAGTTTGTCCTTTTCTTTTCATGTGCTTTTGATAAATGCAAATAACTTGAAAAGTTCTCTATACAAGAAAGAACCCCAGCAGTTTCACTAAATTTACTAAAAATTAAAGTCAAATATCCTCAAAGAGTAGCATAAACCCAGTAACTTGTGACTTAGGACTGACTCAAATTCCAAGTGTGATGCAAGATCTCCTTATTAGGCAAGTATATTTCTGCCTAAGACTCTTCCAGTGAGAAAGTACGTTTACAGCAGAAAAATTTAGAAATACAACAATTTACCCCCAATTTCTTATCTGTGTTGAGGCTATGTTAGCTGAGCAGCCTCGGTGCTGATGGACTCAAGTTTATGCGCTCACAGATGTCTCGGCCACCATTGTTCTCATGTGCCTGAGGTGGGAACAGGAGATAACATTACACACAGCTCATTTCTTCCTTCCAATTGCTTGGTCCTTGAATCCCTCAAGGAGTCCAGCAGTAGCTCCTCTCTTTGAAGCTGACTCCCACACTTCCCTTTCCTTGGAGACAGGTAGGTTTGGGATGGAGCTGTGATTGTAACCAGCAGGGTCCCATCTGAAGCCCTACCCTCACCTCTGTGCAGTGGCAGATGTGGGATGCTTCCTGACTGCTTTCCAAAGCCTGGGATGGGAAGACATGGAGAGGGTCTATTATCATTTCCCTGTCTATTGCAAGTGCAAAGAATTCAGTAACAATATTTGCTCTGGAGCCAAATTGCTCTCAGACTCTCTGCGATGTTTATTCAATTGAGGAGAATTACCCAGCTCTTGGGCTATACAAGTGACTGGATAAGAACTCCCAGACAGGGTATTTTTCTTCCTTTTATTTTATTCCCCTTTTGAAACATGTCTAGACAAGTGACAGGCAAACCTCACATGGTTTGGTTGCAAAGTTGAATGGTACCTGAATATTTCCCTCCCCCCCCGCCCCAGTCCATTCCCCAAATGTATTTGACCTGCCTCAGTTCCTGGTCATTGGGCTGAGAGCCTCAGGAGAACAGCATGTCTTGTGAGCTTTTCATCTCCTCCTGGTGTCAGGGAGTTCAAAGACCTTGCAGCCACACAACTTTTGCAAATAGTTTGCTATTTGGATTTCAGATTCTGTTGCAAACCAATAAACACTGGGAAGCATAAAATGGTAAAAAAATACATATATGTATATATACACACATAAATATATATACATATGTATATATATACATACACACACACACATATATATATATTACTGGCCAACCCTCCAAATCTTGACATAACAGAAAGCTGTTCTTAAGTTAAATTAAAAATGCAGTTTGATAACAGGAGAAGTGTTTGAATCCCCTTTTCTGTTAATTTAGACCCTGAGCTTACTGCCAGTAGTGGGCTGCCCTGGTGCCTGTGGCATGGAATACTGCAGATGTTGTGAATCCCATGGAATGGGCCATGCAGGACGTTTTACTGGAACAGCTCATGGTCATGGTTATAGGCTCTTTGCTGAGCTGAACAGATGCAGTCGGACAAACCCCCTTGATTCCAGTGGGATTTCACATGCGTGAAGTCTATGGCAGAGCTGATGGCAACATTTGCAGTACTTGGATCAATATTTTCCTGCTATAAAATAATGACAAAGCCAGGGCTATTTACTGGAAACAATGAATTAAGGGTAAGTGAAGGCAGTCAGGAGTCTGTTAGATTGTCTGTCCATCCATTCCATTACATGTTTGTCCAACCAGTGCTGCAGCTGCTCCTACCCTCTGGGCAATGGATAACCAAGTGCTTTGGTAAAGCCTGTCCCATTTATACTGTGTCAGAATTTTAAAAAATATCTTGAATGTGGGTTTTACTTTAGTACATTCTCTTAGGAACATGCTCCACCTCAGCTGCGGCACTTCCCTCAGGTTTGTTCCAACGTGGAGGTAGGAAGGGGGTGGGAGAAGGTCTGGCTCAAAAGGCAGAGCTTTGATGTGACACTGGTCTCTCCACCACCCACTGGCTCAGTGCTGACACACAGCAAATACCTGAGCTGAGCAAAGCACTTAACTCAGTGTGGGGGTGGAGGTTCACTGCCATAAATTAGGTAGGAATAAGTAAAACCACTGGTTTCTGCCATCCAGCAGCTCATTCCTCTTCTTACTCTGCAGTTAGCAATCTACAAAAAAATTATTGCAAGACTTGACTCTTCTCTCCAGTCAATAATATCCCCTATGCCAGGTGGAGCAATAATTCAAAATAGGGCCAAGCTAGGAGAGAGTTAGATGGGGTTAGGAAGCAAATTCCAGCACTCCAGCTCCATTGCAGCTGGTTCCTTACTGCTAAAGGCTGAGTAAGGAGAAACCCAATACTGCTGCTCTGCAGTAACACTGGAAGATTGTAATTTCCATTCCATTTGAATTTTAACTTGAAAAAAGGTATTTATTCGGCTTGATAAATTCCACGCGTCCTTCCCACCTGTTTCTGTTTTAATGCGAAAATAGAAACTCTTTAGTTCATATCTTATTTCCAAGTTGGCAGAAATCCCTGGGTTGCTTGGTAGTGCTATAACCTAGAGTATGTTGTAGCTCTGTGTCTCTATCTAAAGTGAAGAAGAACCCTTTAGGCAAAGGGGTGCAGTGGTGCAAGACTAGTAAGAGATGCCATAGATGAATTTAGGCTGGAATCAGAGCCAGGTTCCTAACAATTGTTTGGAAAGGCCATCAAAAAATCTGCTTATCAGGAAAAAAGACATTATATAAAAATGATGTTTCTGCCTAAGAAATGAATGCTCAGACCAAAAGAATGCAAGTAACCACAAAGACTCTCCCAAAAACCCTGTCCTTAGTTCAGTGTCACTGATCCAAGGGGAGCCATTGCACTACCCCAGCCTGAGGAGCTGCTTCATGTACAGCTTGTCACACAGAGAAAGGTTCTTTTTTAAACCGTGGGTAATGTCAAGAATAAAAGACCTTAGTGAATAATCCTAAATAAGGAGCAAGCATTTAAACAAAGAGGCACTGTGGAATTTACAGACAAATGCATGAATTGGCCCGTTGTAAAATGGATAGCATTTTATTCAAGGGTGTAGCGGCCACTTCCAGCCTTTCAAATCTCCACCAAGTATTAGAGACTAAGTGCTAAAATAGATAAAAAGAGAGATGCTAATCCGCGATGGGATTGGATCTGTCCTGTGAGTTTTGATAGGTTCAGGCTGGATATCAGGAAGAATTTCCTAACTGGTGGGGTTGGTAAACATTGGAGTGGGCTGCCCAGGCAGGTGGTGGAGTCACTGTCCTTGGAGGTGTTCAAGAAATGACTGGATATGGCACTCAGTGCCATGGTCTGGTTGACAAGGTGGTGATCAAGGTTGGACTTGATGACCTCAGAGCTCTTTTCCAACCTCAGTAATTCCGTGATTGGATGTATGATAACTCATGCATTATCCCACCTTCAGTACACCTGGACTGGCTCCAGTCCTGAGATCACTGTCCTGCAGCTGATGAAAGGCACAGCAGCAGGATGGGAAAATTCAGCTGGCCATTCTGGAAGTCCTGTGTACCTCCACCACCCCCACCCAGCCACATTAAACTTCCCTTTCTGTGCACAGAAACAACAGCTTCCAGCATGGCAGTGTGCTGATGTCACATGTGCAGTTTCTATTGCACTGGAGGAACACTGGTTGTTTTTATGCTTTGGAGTCAATAAGAAGAAAGAAAAAAAAAGCAAAAAAGAACTAGTTCTCCCTCAGCTCTTTGGCACAAGAGCAATAATTTTAGTGCACACCCCCCCCGCACCGCCAATGCTCTGCTGGGTTCCACCAGTGGTGTTGCCTGCAATGAAACACCACAGCTGTGCTCTGCTCTGCCTTAGACCGGAATGAAATGTTCTCTCCTCCTCTTCTGTTTGCAACATGGGCAACAGAATTTTGGATTACATTACCTGAATGGTCAACATGCAAATTATTTGTCCAGATGTAGTGTAGCAGGGCAAAAATCCCACCCAAAAGCCTGCGGTGTTACTTCAAATATGTATCTGAGTATTTCCATGCTTGCAGTGCTCCTGAGTAGGTGTCTAGTGATTCCCACTGATTATCTAACCATATGTTTTATTTTTCTCACTCTAAAAAAAAAAAAAAAAAATTCAACACATTTTTGTACATGTTAGATTGGCTAAAATAACACATATAATCTTGCTCTGATTAAATTTAATGCCACCATTCCCTGATGCAGGATTAGGCCCAGTGAGGAAAAGTCCACACTATGTGTGGAAATGGTTGGGACTGTAAATGCAGTCTCTCTACACTGGGGACATACTGATCTCATTTAGTACAGAAATTATATTTTTCCATGACCTGGATGTACACATACGGTCCAGTTCTCCACAGTACAGGCAAAGCTCCCGCTGAATTAAGAAGAGGAAAAAGTCAGGTTGAAGATTTGGGACTGCAGTTGAGGTCACTACAGCAGGATCAGTGTGGTTGGAAATATGCAGATGTTGCAGTTTTGCTTTGGAAAAAGTTGTGGTCCAAACATGGTGCTCAACTCTGAAGCGTCACAGCAAGAATTGTACAATTCCTGCAGTAAATCTTGGCTCCCCTTCCACTGAGGCTCTCTGCAAGCATCAAGCTCATGTTTGTGATACAATTTTCTGCAGTGGATTATCTGCATGTCCAGCAAACAGGTTCACCAGGTGCAAGGAGGTGCATGGAGCAACACCCAGAGGGGTAACGCTCAGAAATTCCTGATAATTCCATGTGGGAGGTCCTGCCCCACAACAGAGCCAGGGCAGACCTGAGTCACATCTCAGGGATGCTGCCCAAACATACAGTTTTCTAGGATGAGGCACAGGTTGAGTCTCAGGTGAAGTTTATCACAAGTTTGGCCCTTCCTGCCAAACCCTGGGACAGCTGACTGACGGGGAAGTGAGAATGATGTGGGGAAACAGAGCAGTGGTGACATTTTGTGACACAAGGAAATGGCCTGGCAGTGCTAACTGCCCCGTGGGGTTTCACACTGCCATGAGGGCTAAGCCTCCAGGAGAACTGGATCTGTACCATGGTACAGCAAAGGGAACAATCTCTTCAGCCAGTGTGCGCCAGCAGGGCAGTTTCAGGTGAACTCACTTCCAGTGTAGTTGAGAATCCCCTGAAAAGAGGACAGCTGAGAGCAGCAATGGGTATTGCCCAGGCACACCAAGCAAAGCCCACCTCTCAGGTCTCCTGCAATAAGGCATTCAGGACAGATTCTGTGGGTTTGGCTGGTGAACTTTAGGAATTCAGTGCAAAAGATGTGCAGTTCACCTACCAACAGAAGTGATTCTGTATCTGGCAATAAAAAGCACTGCTGTAGCTGAGCCTTTCTTACCAAACTCTGTTCCATGGTCTGCATGACCAACAGGGACAGACTAAGAGTTATTAAAAATAATAAGTTGATGAATGACACATCCCTGGCTGGGGAATGAAATACTTGACACACCAGATGGGCCTTCTTATCACTGATTTCTCCTACTTACCCACTCAATATTGATAACATGCTCAGAGGAGATCAGAGAGTCATGCCAATAAACACAAATGCCTAAAATCTGTCTGCAACAAGGCTTCCTGATTAGAGATGAGAACAGAAAGTTTTTTCCTGCAGTTATAAGGAGTTAGAAGCTGTCTCTATGGAGGATGGGTATAAATCTCTGAATGGTCACAGTCACTGGTCACTGATCACCAGAGGTCACTGGTGGAACCTCTCAAGACCTTGGCTCGTGTGTGCCACACATTTTTGTGTGAGAGAGGTTTCAGCATTACTTAAAACTGAGTTGTTGCTGAAATACTAATTTGATAGTGTTCAGACATATTCATAAGTAGTCTGGTAAAAAGGATGAACAGAGAGAAGAGAAATTTTGCAGATGATGCAAATCTGGCTACAAGGCACTACTGAAAGGGTTCATGATCCTGAGTGGTTGGGCTATGAAATGGCTGATGCAGGGCAGTGTCAACAAAGGCAGGGCACATGCAGAAAACTCACCCTCACTGTACTTCCACACAGATGAGCCCTAAAAATAACACTGAGCAAAGAGGGCTGGGAAGCCTCTGCAAATATCATTTAAAGTCTATCAGAAGAGACAACCATCACGTCAGGAATGAGCTGGCAAAGAGGCAGGAACAAATCAGAAAACATAATTACAGTGCTCCTCAGTAAAACTGCATCTCCATGGTAGTGTGTTTTCTGGCCATGGAACTCCAGAGGAGTTGAGCTGAACTGGAAAACACAGGGAGGAAAGCATGCAGGATGAGGAGAGATGTGCAACAGCTCCACAAAGATGGAAAAATAAGCAGATGTGGAGCCTTCAGGGTGGAAAGGGGTGACAGAAGCAGGAGGTTCAGTAAAGATCATGACTGACATAGAAAAAAGCAAATAGGAACTGGCTGTTCACTGATTCTCCTACGAATTAGAGGGACCTGCTGGTGCTGTCACACAAGAAGATTAAACCAAGAGAAGGAAGTACTTTTTCATACAAAGTATAATTAAATTGTGGAACTCATTGCCACAGGATGTTGCAGAAGCCAAAAGTTATAAATGGCTTGAGAAAGGGATCAAAAACATTTGAGGAGGACAGATCCATGGGTGGCTGTTAAAACACACTGGTCTGGAAGCAGCCTCTGCTTTGGGAAGTCCATAAACCGCGGATTGCCTGGAGCGAGGAGGGTACAGCAGGGGGAGGGATTGATTTTGCATTGACTGCATTGCCTCCTGGCTATGCTGGGAGATGGGATAATGGCCCATGTGGCCTTTTAGTGCGACACTGGTCACATCACAGCTCTGCTGTCTCTTCTTACCTTAATTAATAAAACCCCAAAAAACAACGAAAACACAACCTAAAACAGATGGGGGGCAGGGGGTGGGGTGGGAAGAAACAGCCCCAGCCCTCCACACACTGTTAGTAAGCAGCCTGCTAGTTGTTTTATTTTCTTTAGAGTGGGCTTTGTGTTGCAAGTGGCAGGGAGCCATGAACCACAAAAATAAAATAATTCTAACCCTAGTGCTAAGTAAGGAAAACAAAGATGGCTCGGCAATTAGCAGCATTATATATGTTAGTACTAAGTAACAACAGATGTCAGGACTTGAGCCCTTTGCATTCCTTGCAATCCTTTGGAAACCAAAGCTTTTTGACGTCGCTATACATTATTGCAGTTATTTTGGGGCTGGGCGAGCAGCAAAGGCTCTATGAATGCTGCAATATGTAGGTTGCTAGGACCGGTTTGGTCTTACCTGCATCTCCCTCCCCATCCTGTGTCCCTCTGCTGCCTTCCCAGGCTGGTGTGCGCTGTAAACCCTGCTCTGTAAAGACACGCGCTGGCCATGAGTCATTAGCAAGCATGCGAAGCTAATTGGCAAAATACTCATAAAAGATTTTGAAGGTGGGTTAATTACAATTCATTACACTGTAAACTGTCCCCAGGCTATTGTTAAAAAATGCAGGCGTTTTAAGGTCCAGTATTTTATGATTCATTTTGCCATGCAGTGAAAAACAGACTCTGTATCAAACTACATTCATTATAGTTAAGACCGCAAAATCTTTACTGGTTTTCCCAACATTCCCTCTTTGTTATATGCATTCATATGGACTGCACATTTCTAGCAATTGGCAAGAAGGCATGAAATAAAATTTATTATATTTTCTTACCTTTCACTTGGTGCAACCTTAAAAACTGCTCATTCTCGTTGCTTTACCTCTTCCCAACTCAATTTGAGCTGATAGGTTGGGGCATTGAAATTTAACAGAGAAATGATTGGGAATAACTTTGCCATGCTGATGACCTGGTTTGATGAACCCGGATGCTTCGTGTCACACTGGAACTTCAGCTCCAACAGGATACTGGCAGTGAAACAGAAATAGTTTCTCCTTGTAGTATAATAGATAATTTTTTTAAAATTCAGAATAGGCATATTTTTACCAATCAGTGGTATTTCCAGATGGAGGCTCTTGTAGCTAAGCCCAGGATGCACCTTAAAGAGAGACAAAAGTACCACTTTACTCACACGAGTGATACTCCCCACATGTTCTGCTGGACCTTTGTCTCATCAGAGCCAAATTCTCCAGCTTATAAAAGTAAATAACAGAGCCTTTGACTGTCTTTGCTTGTGCCAGGACTGTCAAATACTAGTGACTAATTTGGTATAATTCTCAATACTGCTGTGTTGAGAAAAATTTAATAGAGGACCCAGCTGTGACCCCTGTGGGAGCAAAGCCAAGCGCTGCTCATCAGTACTACCTTTGTGCCCTTCTCCGGGGGTGCTCCTTGTCTCCTTGTGCTGGCTGGCACTTAGGCTCTCCTTTGAGGCTCAAATGGTACCATTCAGCCAGGCTTGGCTGAGCTCTGCTTGCTTCTGAAAATCCAGGGGACTCCTGGGCTGGCCTTGCCTGTGTGTGACTGCCCCCAGTCCTGCTCTGCAGGTACAAATATGTCCCTCGGATAGTCATTGTGGGCATTTCCAGCTCAGCTGAGCTAATTTCGGGGTTAACACATAAACATATCGTTATTGCAAGGTAAATGGTGGAGGTAGCCAGGGACTACAGATGTCCCCCATGAAAAATGTTGATGACATGGACAGATTTGGTTCTTTCAGTTAATATTTTACTTTTTGACTTTTTTGAGGTGATGGGGAGAGGAAAATACTGAAGAAATATCTCACTCAGGCAATCATTGAATTGCTGGTCTTAGTTTTTTCTTGTCGAAACCTCTAAATCTTTCAATGAAACTGGACGTTTTTGGAGGTCAAGCTTTTCATTCAATTGAAAAATGCCTTCTCCATTATGAAAGAATATAGTAGCAAAACCAACCCAAACCCTTCCAGCTTGAAACTGGCCACGTGGGAAAATCAGTTTGTTCTGGTAAGACTCAGTAATGGATTTATTGTAGCATGCAATGTTTTTGTTTGCATTAATATAGTGTGAAGTGATAAATATTTTGGGTTGGTTCTTTTGTCTGAGCTTTTCTCTGGGAAACTGGATTTTCTTCAATGACAGTGTCAGAACTGCCATATTTATCGGGACCAGGACTCTGTCATCTTGGTTCCCAACAGAGACATGCAGAGAAGAGAGAAAACTGACCTGAGCACTTATGGTACTTGCCCTAGGTGTTTTACCAGCCTCCACATCTGCTTTGTCACCCTGGGGCTGATCCCTTCTGAATGATGTGACATCTGGAACGGAGCTCAAGGGGTCACCTGTGCCACAGAATTTACAATGTGGGCATTTTCCTACCAGGGGATGCGCAATACAGATGAGCCTCTTGCTTCCCCTCCTGAAATGGGCTGGTGGGGACCAAGAACTGGGCAAATCCCAGAACGTTTTCCCAGCACAACAGCCGGAGCTTGGCTGGGTTTTCACAGCCAGTGGGAGTTGGGAGCAAAGAACTTGGAAATCAGAGTTCAGTGACTGATATTTATGGGTACTCTGACTAATCTCTGGGACCTAACAACTATGTCCAATAACATTAGCAAATACTTCTTTTCTCTTGTTTTCTTTTGGTAAGAATTATAGCTGTTCCTGCTGCCATCTCACCTGGAACCAGCACATGGAGCAACTCCGGCAGCTTCACTTCATGATGTTTAGCAATGTCAGTGCTGTCATTGGACAGATGGACCAGTGACTGAAATGGAAACAAAGGAGGAACAAATCAGTGACCAAAATTTTCCAAACTCTCACAGATATTTGTTTCTAGTGGTGGAGATATTTTCCAAGTGGCAGGTGTCAGTATTAAGTACTGAATTCTTCATTCTCCATTTGGTCTTATTATAAACGTGGTATTTGTTTTTAAACTAGACTGACCTTTTTCATCACTCTTTTTTAGGGTCATTCCTCTGTAAGGCACACAGATGCTGAATTTGGACAGGACCTTTTAGCCACAATAGAATATAAAATATAGTATATAACATATAATATGTGAAGCTCCAAAATTTCAGAGGCTCCATTAAGAATATTGTGCAGAAATTGGAATTTTTGCCATCAGCTTGATTGGCTCATAAACTATACCCTTGCTGCTCCTTTGGAAGTCATCTTTGATGTGGAAATCATCTTGACTAGTGCTATGATCCATTGGTCTCCAAGGAGATTCCTGCCACTTCATTGTTTTGATGAGGCTGTAAATACAAGAAGAGCTTTACTCATCAAGTGCTTCTCTGTCCCAGCTCAACTCAGAGTACTCAGAAATGGGCAACAGCAAAATGTTAATCAAATTCCTTCGAATCTCAAAACAAATGTTGAGTAGAGCTTCTCCAAGGCTGCAGATAATTGTCCATGGGAAACTGTCAACATTTCTATTTAACATATTGTCTCAACATTTGGCATCTGTGAATCAACTGGTGGAGTGTTCGGAAAAAACAGGAAAAAACAATTTTTTGGATATTAGGGATATGTAGCTATGTGAGTTAGTGCACATAAAATGTAAACATCCTTCTATCTAAAGCAGACATACCACCCATACAAGGTTCTCCTTGCCAACCATGTGTATGTATATGTGGTATTTATATATGAGAAGAGGAAAGTTTTCAGCCAGCTCCAACTTTGAGCCAGTCACCTCAAAGGCAGATTTGTTTTGTGCTTGCTTGTTTAACAAAGCCCATTTTGACAAATGGGCTTTCCTAGCCAGGAGCTGGACATGCCAAAATTCTCTGTGGAACGTTCTCCCTTTGGGATTGGCCATCACTGTTGGTACTTCCGGAGTCACTACCACCACTAAGGCCTCTGGACTTCTCCATGCAGATATTTAGGGAGAGAGCTGGGCCCACCTGGCCATCTGTGGCAAAAATCCTGTTGACTTCAACAAACCTGGATTTCACTCCCAGTCCTCGGAAGATTTTTACAGATATGCAAATAACACACTGTCCACAGCCCTCAACCAAAGCCTCCCCCTTTTACACTGTCTATGGTATTCATCTCTAGTTCTTTAAATCTCTGCTCTTATTCCAGGCCCAGTGGAAGGACCCCCTTCCTCTGTTTCCATTGAAATTCATCCAGGTTGGTGGAAGTAGCTTACTGAACATCCCTCATGTAAAGTGCTTCCGCCAGTAAATTCAAAGGGATAAGTCATCTCAAAACTGCCTTTTATAACCTTATGAAGACAAAAGTCTGGCTCGAAGCTGCTGACTTTCTCTAGCAGAGATAGCTGCTAGGAGATCTGCAGCACTTCCCTCAGTGAGCCTACCCCTCCAACTTGGAGCAGCGAAAAGAGTCAGAAATGGTCGCACACAAGACGCACTGCTGTCCAGCTGCGTGTGACAGCACAGCTGTCATTTTTGGAGCCAACAGCTCGTCAGCAAAGATGCCATCTTTGACAACCTTGATGAGATCACTGCCATGAAGGCACCTGGAGCACTTCAAGGAATTCAGGTGTCCTGTGTGACCCTTCCCATCAAGGAGATGGAGTAGCAATGCTGGATTTGCTTAACATGTTTACATAATGATGAGCACCTCCAGGCAGGGCAATCTCTTACAATATGCCTATACAATATGTGATAAAAGGCCTTTGCCTCTGCTCAACCAGTGCTACATGGAGGGAAATAGCAGTGCTTGGCAGGCTGCAGACTTCCAGCTAGAAATCTAACACCAAATAGTTTCATTCTCTCCTGCTCTTGGCACTTGGCCCTGTTGAGGATGATTTTGTTTTGGTTTGTTTTTTTGAAGAGGGTATGAGACCACATTCTGAGGGCCCTCTATCTCTGATTCCCATTACAGTTTACGTTTCACTCACTGGCAGACTGTGTCATAAGGGTCCCAGGGTTTCCCCCTCAGATTTTAAACCAGCAGAAAGCAGGACAGCATGACCTCTGTCTGGTCCTGGAGCTGCAGCTGTAATCAGAAGCTTTATGATGAAGTTCAGCTGGAAGAGCAGAGGAGAGGAGAAAAAAAAAAAAAAACTGAAACACAAACCAAAACAGGGGAATGCCATAAAAGTCTTTCAAAGTCAGAAATTCATCTTACCTTTGTCAATGGCTGTGGTTTTCAAGGATAAAGATCAAAGTGCTGACCGCGGGCAGAGCTCTGACGAACACTGGGCTCAGTCTGTGGAAGCCTGGCATTAGTGCCACAGTTAGAGTGTGTCTAGACGAGCACTGGGTACTTGTGCCAGCTTTGGCAAACATGGCACCCAAAGTGCTTGCATCAGAGCTGGAGCATGAAGAGCGAGGCATCCAAATTGCACAGGGGAGGGACAAATCAGACCCCAGCAGACTGGAACTGGAAAAAGGAACTTTAGGGGAAAAAAACAACAACCAACCAAAAAAAATCCCCCAAAACCCCCAAACCTAAAAAAACAACCCTTAAAAAACCCACCCCCAGAAAGAGAGCTGAGATGCTCCCCATCTTCCAGGTTTTTGTGTTGTAATTAATGTACACAGAAAGCTTAGATAACTGGGGGAAAGTAATGCCAAATTTTTATCAATACAGATGAGCTAGCTTCATATTCCTCCACATATTCCTTCCATGTGGAAATGAGACTGCATTTGATGCCGCCAAGCCCATGTTTGGAATAGCTCAGCTTGGATGTGCTTGTGGTGAGGGTTCAGGTGCCTGTGCAGAGAATCCTACAGCTGGACCCTTCCTGAGGGCAAAGAGTGCCTCCAGGTTCCTGCCTTTTCCTCTTTCCCTTAGGGAGGACAGAGAGCTTTTGCTCCATGGGATAAACACACACCAAGTCTGAGCTAATGGACTGTGCAAGGGATGAGGTGGGTTTGGCTGCTGAGAGGCCCTGGCCCACGGGGTCCCCACGTTTCTCCACATTCTCTTGCACAGACCCTTAAAAACACCCCACTGCCATGTGCCAAAGGAGAAGGTGGGTAAATAGGGCAGTACACACACAGAGGTACAGCAGCTTGTGTGATTACACCTGGGGCCCTGCACACGCTTGTTCCAGGGCTGCAGGCTGGGACAGAGGAGACAGGAGCGATGCATGCCCTGCATGTGGAATCCAGCGCCTGCCTGAGCCTGAGGCTGCCCAGGCCTGAGGATGCCACACAGGATGGGCACAGAGATGAGCTCTAGAACCACTGTGTGCTGCTGGACAGCCTCACCACCAGAGTATTTCAAAGCTCCCCAGGTCCTTTAAACCAATCATTTCTCCTCATAGTTACTGTGGCTTCTGCCAGCCACAAGTTCAAAAGAAACTGTAGATTGATGTGGGCAAACATGATCTCCGATGGATGAAGACAGACCAGAGGAAATATTTTCATAAAGCAGCTGGTTTCAGCTGTGCTTCACACCAGGGAATGCACTACCCATTGTCAGGAATACGGCATAGGCCTTGCTGGAAATGATGAGCTCAGAGACTGCTCATAGCTATTCTCAGTTCTGCTCCTGACTCATCTGCATGGCCTCAGGTGAGTTACTCGCAGATTTGTGCCTTAGTTTACCCATTGGTAGTGGCAGAGATAGTAACAGTCTCACAGAGTGGTGAGAGAATTAGTTAATTAATATTTGGAAAACAGTTTGTGCTTTGACGTCTTTGTGCCTTTGCTTATCCATCAGTAACATCAGAGATAATAACTGTCTCATGGAGAGGTACAAGGATTAATTAATTATTTGAAAAGCAGTTTGAGCTCCTTGGATGAAAGGTCCTATGTGAGTAAAACATATCATTAAAAACATCTCCCGGTCCTCTGTGAAGTTAAAATAAAGCTGGAGCTTCTTAGTCATTCAAATAATTAAACCATAAACACTGTTTATTTTAACCTTCCCTTAAAAAAACAATCTAATCTAGGCAGTGACACCAGCCAAATAATGAAAAATGTTTCAAATTCAGGAGACTATCAGTTTGAAGAGCTTGACTCTTAATTGCTTTTTGATGTCTATCAATGGAAAGTGAGAGCAATTGTATTTACTAGTGCTGGGGCAGCTGGGGGGATGCCCACAGCTCCTCTGCCCGCACACTCTCCTGGGCACAGCAGCTGTAGCTGCACAGGGTTTCTCACACTCTCCTATTTGACTTGCTAACCAACAGGGAGGTGCAGAACAACCCATCTTACAGGCATATGCCAAAGCCAGCTTCCCCTAAAAAGGGGGGTGCACTGAAGCAGGGCTGCAGGAGCAACTTCTCCTCCCAGGAATGGTGGCAAGGGGGCAGCTGGACCAGGCAAAGGCACCATCAGCCCTCGATCCAGTCAGCCCTTTGCACCCTGGCAAGCTGGCACTGCTTGTCTCTCCTAAAGCTCAGCACTGAGTGGGTCCTGCAAGTTGGTGCTGCTCTGCCTCCTCTGCACAGGTCCACAGGGGGAGAGACTTCATAGCAGTACCGACCAACACTGCACACGAGCAGCAGGAGAAGGGATGGAGCCTATATTTAAAGATGGAGCTCCATCTTTTATTCAGAGAGGTACATGCTAAACCTGAAAAACCCTCTTAGTCTCTTCTCTGGGAACTTACTGTAAATTGGGATATAAAATAAATGCAATTGTCCCGTGTATCTCTCTTTGTCTCTAGTTTTTGTCCATGTTTTTGTTTTACAAAGTACATATGTGAAGCAGAGGCTTGCAGGATCAAATTTTTAATTGAAAGGTGTAACTACTGCTGGGAACCTGCTGTGCTGGTCACCCCAACCACCACTCCACAGAGCCTTCCCCCAGCTCAGAGGGCCTTGTCTCACCCTTTCCATGGCCTCCCACTCTTCTCTGCCTGTAGAAGATTTTGCAGCCATCACCACTAGCCTGTGTGGGAATGTGGGGAGGAAGAAAGGATTTAATTGCGTTCCTGAGCCCCAGCACTTTCATTAGTTAAATGTCCTCCCGTCTTTCTACGCTAGTCCAAGCTTCTACTGAATTTTCCTCAGGCCAGAAGAGGCCTTTAGGGCCATTTGAAAGCAACCATCAGATAAAAGTGATTGTCATCCTCCTTATGCGGCAGGGAGGGAAGCAGACATGGGCAGACTGGTCACACAGGAAGGAGAGGAGGGACCTGGTGACTCAGAGCTTTTGACTCCCAGCTGCCAGTTTGAGACGCTGCTCCAGCCAAGCATAAAAGCACATGGTTATCTCTCAACTTATGAATAATCCCACTGATTTAAGCCATAAACTCCAGCATCCAGGCCTTCATTGTCTGACTACGCTCACCAAGAGTGGATAAACAGGAGTACAAGTCTGGGTATTCGTCTTGGCATAGAGGAATAGTTTCAAATGGTAGTTTCCCTGGATCGGGTTTCTAGGAGAGCCAGCAATGGGGATGAGGAGGTGGCTTGGTCCCCAGGATGAGGCATCCCTCAGGGGTGATCTCAGAGGAGGTCTCTCCACGCTGGACATGCATGGGCTCAGCACCTCCCTCACAATCACTGGATGCATGTGTGGTGCTGCTTTGGTGACTGCAGGGACATTGACCTTGGCGGTGATTCCCCAGGGCACGATGCCCAGGTGATGTGATCCCAGTCCCCAGGCATTGCTGGAGGTGAAAGGGGCACTTGCATATAGGATGATACCCAGTCTCCCCTCCCATCTAGTATTTACTGAGTTCTTTATCCCTTTGCTCACACAGAATTGGGAAATATCCTAGTTGTGAAGCAATCTTACTCACAAGCACTCAAAACTCAAAATCCAGTTCAGGATACAGTTCACTCCCCCATGGCTGCTTCTGACCTTGCCTTTCTAGCACAGGGCTGAGGGATCAAGGGAAACAAGAAGGAAGCTCCATTCCTTTTGCTGATGGAAGAGTGAGTGAAGCAACCTAAATTATAAATGGATGGCATTGCTCTCAGACGGTCAAGTGTTGCTCCATTCTATCATGCAAAGTAATAGTTTCACAAACAAAGTAGAGAGGACCAGAGATAAGAGTATTTGGGAAACATATCCCATAGCTGACTGAAAAGTGTGTTTTACTTTTAGTTGTTGACACAGGATTTGCGCTGGATATCTGCTGTTCAGCACTTCCCCAGAGGGGAAAGGTGTCAGCTCTGAGAAAGACTGTGAACCCAGTCAAAATGGTGTCATTCTATTAGCAATTTAAAGGGCAGGTTTTAGGTTTTGCAGCCTGGGACAGGAGGTGGTGGTTTAAATAATATATTCAATAAACCTGGGCAAGGCCCATTTTGCTTCCCACTCATGAGAAACTGCCAGTTTGGTCCTTTGCAGCCTCATGATGTCTCAGCTGGAGATGTGTGAGCTGAATGGACCAATCCTCATTGCCTAATATGTCCAAATATTCTTCCTGGTCTGCATCCATCTGCTGCCTCATGTCATTCTGGCACGTCGACATGAAAACTGAAGGTGTGAATAGAAAGCTACTTCTGCTGGCTTTAGCTCACGACAGCTCAGATATGGGTGCAATGCTCCCCCCGGACACTGTGTGAGGCTCAGCATGTGCTGAAGCAGCGCTGGGACTGAGGCTTTCAGGGGGCTCCAAGATACAAAAATAGGCCAGGCTTCCTTTATGGATTCTCAGTAACTGAAATTCAACTGATTAAACCTCAGGTAGGAAGGGTGGCCCTTGTCCTCACTCAAAGCTGTAGGGTCTCAGCTCCTGGGCTGGTTTTTGAACCAGTTCACTCTGAGACAAGAAGTTCTTTAAGAAGCAATGGCCAATACTGAATCAAATACATCCACTTGCACTTGGTTGCAGATTCCCCTAGCACAGACCCTGGAGTTTATAATCCACATTTAGTTTTCACTCCTTTCATTTTCACCCCTAGGAACGCAAGTGGAAACAAAACCAGGAAAGGACAGGAAGGATGGACAGTGCCTGGCTGCTGGGGACTAGGCAGTCTGACTCCTGCTCCAAGTGCTTTCAGACTCCTTCCTGACCTCAGGTAAACTGCACCACAGCTTCCCCTTTGCTCAGAAATATTTAAATACACCACTTATTCCACAGCATTTACAAACCAACAGGGGTGAAGCATCACCTTGGAGCCAGTCACCTGTAAAATTGCTTACTAAGGTATCTACTCCCAAATTCAAGGCATGGAAAACCCAAGGGTTTTGTAACAAAATGTGGAAAACCCCCAACAAATATTCCAATGCTCCCTTTCAGGCCACACCCCAAAAGGAAGTGAGACTATAATGGATAAATCCTCCTCTGGCAGGGGGCCAGAGCCAGAGCACTCTTCACCCAGTCCCAACCTACTTCATTCACCCCATGCAAAACCCCTCTGGGAACAGGCTAGCACAGCCCAGACAATCCATGGCATTGTCCCTTTGCCCATGACAGCAATGCCAGCCCATGGTTAGCGTCTCAGTGTCTGGCCAAAGCACATGGCAGACGGCTGTCTGAACCTGGGACCTGGGAAAATGGGGATAACATCAGGAAAAAACAAAAACAGCCTACGTACCTACTGCTTCCATCTCATCCTGCTCTGGGAGAAGCCGCCTTGCTGTGGTCTGAGTCAGTGCCTGGTCTTGTGGTCCCTCAGCTCTCCAAGGAGCTGCTGCCTGCTCCAGGCTTGGGGCTCTTGGCACATGGCATCCCATCTGCTATGTCCCATCTGCTGCTACAGCCAGCACTGGGAATGGTGGCTTGGCTATTTTCACCCTGTTTGGGCTGATTTGGCCCACCTGTGTGTGTGTGAATGCAGCTCCCCAGCAGGTCAGGATGGAGCAACAGCCCCTACCTGGGATATTCGCTGGCTCCTTTGAAAAATCCCCCCAGATGTTCATTGGATCTTAGGTTACCGCAAAGTATCTGCCTGGATCTGGGCTTTGATTCTCCACTTTGTAGCTTTATTCCAGGCTGGCTGGGGCAGTGCCTATCCCTCAGAGACTACAACTGACAGTTCTCCTCTCTGGGAGAGGAAGAAATGGGGCAGTGGTTGCATTTTGAGGGTGGGGAGAGGGAAAGGCTGCTTGAGGCCATGGGGCAGCTGCAGGGCTGGTGAGGATGATCAGGAATCAACTTCTTTCTCCTTCTCTGGGTGGGATGGTGAGGTGGATGTCTCACCTCTCTGCTAGCTGTAACAAACACAGGGGGCTGAGCTCCACCAGTAGATGTGTCACCTCCCCCACCTGCTCCACCGTTGAGAGTGGCTTCATTCTGCAAAATAAGCACAGAGAGAGAAGCTGAAATTGCCAAGTGGGAATTCAGTTTGTGTTCATGCTGAGAGATGGCCAAAGAAGGAGAAAACATCCATCTCAGGATGGTTTTCAAGATTTGGACATTTGACTTCACATTTTGGTATGTTCAAACATGATCTGTCAACCCCGATCACAGAAAACAAAAGGAAGAACAAACAACCCAGTCCTCTAAGGTCAGGGCTTCCATGGCTAGAAAGTTCATGAAGCACATGGTTAAAAATAGATTCGTCTGAACCCATGATGTGAACACAAATCCACACCCCACTACTGGATATTGTGGAGTTCCTTTCTCTCTTATTATGCTAAGAAAACCTGGAATATTAGGAAGTAAAACACAGAAACAGCTCTTAAAAGTAATAATAATCCTCCTACCAAAATTAAAGCTCAGCTGTGCAACTTCCACACTCCTCAGCCATGTGTTTGTGTTTGCGAAAATTCATGGTAAAGATTTTACTTACCTGAGCTTTGGGTGCCTCCATTATTAGTAGGCCACAAATGAATTGAGTGGATGATGCAAAAATGAGTGCCAATAAAAAATTTACACCAATTCTTCATTCTGTTTGAAACTTGTTTTATATATATGCATATACCTAATACTATAAATAATAGAAATTATGCTCATATTTTGTACTAGAGAAGTAAACACTGGTCCCAACAGCAGTGGCAAATGAACCACTCACATTTCCTGATTGCATAATTTGCCTAGAGGATGGACACATAATTACACTATAATTAAGTATAATAAACAGAGAAAATTATTTGAGAAGGAAAAATTATCAGAGCCTCAACCACATCAGCCAGAAGCTCTCTTCTAATTAAGTTATTTTATTAAACAAAATGTTTTTAAGGTGGGTCTGCTTTGAAATTGTACATTATAGCCCATGTAATGCAATTTACTTTATAAGTAAAACATGGCTTGTGTATGGACAGATCATATCTGATAGGACTCATGAAACAGACAGCTATTGGGTCCAGCCCAGCCTGGTGCTGAGTCCCTCACAGCCCTGGTCCAGGGAGCAGACTCTGAGTGATGCCCCGGGAAATTGCAGCCTTTCATTTGCACTCACTCATGGGCTCTTGGTACATTACTTGTTTGGGTTTCTTTCTGATTTAAGGGAGAAATGAGAGGACCGGGTAATTCTGATGCTGTCGTCCTGTAATGATACAGTGGAGGCAAGGGGCAAGAGAAGAGGTAGCTCAAGCTGGCCCAAATAGCTCATTCTATTCGGAGTTGAGTCTTGAAGCACTATACCCTCCCAAATGCTTAACCCTCACTGATGGGGCTCAGTGCTTGATGAGATAAGAAGATGCAGCTGTCCTTAATGTTGCTGTGGCTGAAGGAATCCAGATCACTGGTTCCTGAACTACAGGACACAGCAGGATCCCCTAATCTACTCCTGTACGTGGCAAAGGCCACCAGACACCCTCCTGCTCATTTCTTTTACAACTACAGCCTATTTTTTCCAACACTTGCCCCCAGCCACTCAGGGAATACAGGAGCTCTTAGAGGAGCTTTGGAGTGTTACTCTGCAGGAAGCTACTGCTGCTGTTCCCCACCACCACATAAAGTAAAAAATGTTCAGCTTCAAGTTTCAGCCAGAAGATGTCTGGATACATCTGCCTCATTTCCACATTTCCCTTCCTCTTGTGATGGAGATGTGATCAAGCCTCTTTTCAAGCCTCTCTCCTGTAAGCTCATTGCTGCCTGATACCGATCTCTGCTGGTTTCCTGGCTCTTCAAGGCTCCAACAGCCTTTCAATGTTCTTTGGGAAGTTCTCGGTCTATTAGCAACCTGATTTCTTAACTGTTCACTCCCTTCTTCAGTTCTCAAGTCTCTTGTAAGGTTTGCTTGCAGTGATTTCGGTTTTCTTTCAGGTCATTGTAAGAAACAGCATAACTTCAGTAGCACATCCCATTGGTACCTGCTTGGGATGAGGCCTAAGAATGGACTTGCATCCCAGCATAGGAGAAAACACCTGGACAAGGCCAGATTGGATGAGGCTCTGAGCCACCTGATCTAGTGGGTGACATCCCTGTTCATGGTAGGGTGTTGGAACTAGATGATCTTTAAGGTCCCTTCCAACCCAAACCATTCTATTCTATGATTCTAAGGACAAACCAGGGGAAGAAGAAACTGTGTCCTAAAGTATCAGTTGTGCACAGCAGCACAAGGTCCTTGAATTCAAACTGTTGAACATTATGTTCTGAGAACATCTCCAAATGCCCAGTGAAGGTCTCTCTCCAGCTCTGCCTGCTGCCCACCAAGGTAACAGAGGGAGCAGTGTGGTGGTCAAGAGGAATCTTCTCTTGTTTGGAGTTTTCCACTCTTAGGTATTTGGAGACCTCCGAACCACAAAGTACTGTGGGTTATTGATAGATTGCTGATGTGTGTGGTCACAGGGTGCCCCAGGGTCTGTGTTCTGCTCTTGCTTGCTTCAGCTTCTCTCCCCATCTCATGCACTCTCAGGTAAGAAGTGACCTGGTTTCAACAAGGAGCTACCATGACAAACCTTGTGGCAGTCACAGAAATTGCAAACGCAAGCCGAAGAGTCATTCTCAGATGCTTGGCAAACGCCAGACCACAGAAACTCAATGTGTCGTAAGATTCCACTTGGTCCCATAATGATGGGTGGGAAAAAGGAGGAGGATTATCTGTAGACCTCAAAGTGTTTTACAAAGGGAGACAAATGCTGCTATTCCCATTTATTGGATAGGGCAGTGGCAAGTTGAGACTTGTATGAAGTCACCCAATTAATCAGCCAGAAAACTGCCACTGAAACCCATGTTCTGGTCTAAACAGGTTCTCAAACTGCCCGCATCACTGGAATATCTGAGCACCCTCCAGCAGCACATGAGGAGAATTTGGGCATGTCCATGCTGGCCAATGCAAACAGCTGCCTGTCCATCCAGCCCCCTTCCCAGCCAACTGCACACCAGCCATCTCCAGGTGGAATGTAGCAACATTCACACCATCCTGAGCCCAGATGTATGAACCCCACCACAGGCTGGAGTGAAAGCTCAACCCACCCCCACCCTAACTCAGTTCTGTGGCTTCCAGGGAGCAGCTTGGTTATGGGGCATGGACAAAGCAGATGAGAGACTGTCTCTGAGAGCAAGCAGACATTTCCTTATTCGAAATCCAGTTTGATCATCTGTAGTGCCCTACAGCATATTTCCTTGTGCTTTAATTCCCACTGAGACGTGGAGACAGAGCACAAATGTGTTGGTTATTCTGTCACAGCTCCTTGGAGGAGAGATTTGGAAGATGACTCCTAAACAGAGATATGTGGATACACCACCATAAAAAGAAAACATCCCAAATATATTTAATGAGTCGGGGAAAAGGAAAGAGAAGGAGGGCATCTCTAAACTCAAGGTCTATTTGTCATGAGCAAGAGTACTAAAAAATAGGTAACTTAATGACCTGAAGGAAGACTAGCTGTTATTACAGGACATTATACTGGCAAAGCTCCTGTACATCACAAAAATAATTCTCTCTAGACTTCCCTTCCAAAGCATGAGAAAACAAGAGTGCATTTGGCCTCAATTCCCTGGCAGGTAGCATCACTTCCTTGTGAGAGCTGACACAGCCATGGGAAGGCTGTTCTCTGCAGTAACTACAAAAGCCCTGTGTGACCCAGCAGGTCTGACATAGACCTGAAAAAATGAGTCCTGCTCCATGGAAGCTAAAAATCCCAAGGGGCCCAGAGAGCTCATTCCAGACTACTCATGCTCTCAGGTTTAGAAATCCTTTGAGGGTTTCTGAGTTCACACAAACCACTCCCAGCTCTGGAAGTCCAGCTCTGCTCATCCTGACTTTGTTTTCCTCCTGAGGCACCTACATTCACCATCTGCCAGCAATGAGCCATTGGGCAAAGTGGGCTTTGCGCTGATGCTCTTCCTTGTCTCTGGATCTAGATCCCTGCTGTCAGGGATCCATTGGCTTCACTAACTCATACCCCTTCTCCTGGGGCAAGCAGGAGAACAACATTAAGCATGTGGTTCTCTGCAGCTTTTCATTTGCTGGACTTTTGTGCAAAGCTCTGAGTGAACTCGTGCCCATACAGAGGGGGCACGCACGATGCTGGAACAACGGACCTGGTTAACTTGGCCACAATCATCCAGGAAGTTTATGGCAGAGCTGCAGATAAGATCCAGACATTTTGCCTTTTGGGGCTGTGTCTTCACAACAACACTGCTCTTCCTCTCGGCATCTGGGCTTGCTGTCTTACTGGGATGAGGTACTCAGCAAGTCGTAATGGGAAAGAGCCATGCTTTAATTCTTTAGAGAAAATGACACCACCTACATAGGAAAACCCCATAGATTTTTGCAATTATTGCCACGCATGGACAGCTTTTCCCCCTTTGTGATCTTTACCACTTCCTCACCATATGGAAGAGGCCTGATCCTGATGAAAACAGTCATGGTTCCAGAAACGTCACTCAGACAGCGTTGATTTACCTCCACAAAGGATGTGGCCCAGTGCTTTTGGCCAGACATTCCTGCAGGCAGCCAGTCCCATCTCTGCCTCCTCCACCCAGAAGGCTGGGGGAAGTCAAGAGACAATAACTCTGCTCAGCTTCACCTGGCCCACCCAGGGAACAGCTATTTCTGTACAGACACGGAAAACCCAAGCCTTGTCCCTTTAATCTAACATCTCATGCATGTTGCTAAACCTAATTTGAAAAAAAAACCAAACAACAAACCAACAAACCAACCTGAAAATAGCGTTAAAGGAAGTAGAGGATTTGAACTGCACTGTATTTTCAAGATAGTCTTTCTGGAAAACACTGTATTTTAAAAATGCCCCTTTTACCATGAGGTTTCTGAAACTACAGAGCCATCCCAAACTCCTGTGAGATAAGGCTTATAATTTGGAACTGGGTAATGGAGTAAACACAATTGGCTTTGTATTAAGAGGCAATATGTAGTCATCTGGCAGTGCTGTGTTGCCCCCACTCCAGAGGGCTTTGGGGCTATTTGTGCTGGAAATTAAAGCTAAGAGCAGTGATGATGAAGGTGGCTTATCCTCCATGCCTGACAGAAGGATGGTGTCTCAGGGCACAAATTTCCCCAGGGCTTTGGAGGAAAAGATGCCACTTTTGAGAATTTAATGTCCCCGGTCTCCCACACTTGCAGGACTGTTGATTTAAGATGTGAAGACTGCACTTGACATGTTTGGGAGGGCAGCTTTTGAGCTGTGGTGGGCAGAGGCTGAACACTGTGTCCTCCTCTTAAGTGAAGTGACACCAACTCAAGACTATTCTAATGATAAGATCTCATTCCTTCACATTCACTTGACAGGTTCCTATTAAAGGGATGGCAAAACCAGTGAAACACAGACGTTTCTGTGGTGGTTTTATGTCAGGTATAAATATCCATGTAGGAGTCTTTCAGGCCTCTTTGCATTCCCAGAGCAAGGACCAGATCTGACTTCAGATTTTTTAATTTTCTTCCAATTTGCTGGTGTGAAATCTGACAGCCAGGCAGATGTGTCTGCCTTGATCTTCGGTGTGGATCTCCTGTTGCACTCCCTTCTATCTTCCCATGCCTCAATAGGGGAAAGTAAAACTGCTGTCCAGAACCATTAATCACAGCATCTCAGGTCTGTAAATTCTCGGGAGTTTTCCTCCTGGAGCTCTGGCAGACATTGACTCATTTTCAAAACTGGGTATAAAGCATATATACATAAGGGAGCACACATGCTTGGAGCATCTGCAAAAACATATGGCAGTTTCACATCCAACTCACCAGTTTCCTGGACTGAACACACAGAAATGCAAGCTTTCTGAGAACCAGCACTTTCTGAGCCCTGGGTTTTTGCCTCTCATCCCTGAACCACAGTCCTTCCTTGGCTCTGTGAGAGATAGCACTGCCCTCTGAATTTGGCAGTTCTTGCACAGAGTCTTCCTGGACCCTTACTCTTCCATGGCCTTTTTTGCAGGTGAAGCTCCTCCCTGGCTGCCCTGACAATCTCTTTCCTCACCTTCCCATTGCTTACAGAGGTGTTGGTTAATCTGTGCTTAATCCCAAATAGTGAAAAGAACCATTTCCAGGATCAGTAATTACACTTCAGATATCTTGGGATTGTGCTGGGCTGCTAATCTGCAGAGCTCATTGCAAATTTTCCAGCTAAATCTTTCCTTTAATGAAAGATGTTTTGCTAAAGGAATAATTTTCCTTAAATACACTTTTCTGAAGCAGAACTTCTAAAACTTTTGGCTCTTGTTTCTGACAACGATATAATTTTTCCTGTCTTATCAACATTTTCTGTGCAAACGTGCCCACCTATCAGCATATTTTCCATGTTAGCAACCAAACTTGAGTCCAACATTCCTTTTGCTACTGCCGAGAAAGCTACAAAGCCCACAGAATGGATTTAAACAAATCATGCAGATGTGAAGAGACCCTTCTGTGTCGTTCTGTGCCTGTGCCCATGCCACTCATGTGGCACATTAGTTTAAACTCTTAGAAACTCCCAGAGATGGAGAACTCTGCATCATCAGTTCCAACATCTCCCACTCTTTATGGATACAGCTGTCCTAAAATCTCACCTCCTCTGTTTTGCTGACAATAAAACCAAGTGGGTCTTGTCCTTTCCTACATGAACAGACCCATGAACACTGCACTCTTTCACCAGACCCCCTTCAGTTACTGTCTTCGCAAGTGAAGCCTCTCATAGCAGTCCTCAGTCTTCTCTAGACTAAACAACCCCAATTTAAAAAGTAATTCCTTACAGGTCACATTTCTTGAAAGCTCTTATCAGTCCTGTTGCCCTCCTCCAGACATCCTCCAGAGTTTACATCTTTATTTGAAGTCTGGAGTGTAGATTTGAGGCCTGGGCCTCTCCAGCACCATGAGGACCTCCATACGGAGGGTGCTCTTAATATCCCTTCTAATAACAAGTATCTTTCTGGCCACAGCATCACATGGTAGACTTAGATTTGAGCTTGTCCTCTACCAGCTCCCCTGGCATAGTGCCAGGACCTTGACCTGATTCCTTATGCGTATTTTTATTGTGCACTTCCTTTTTTCACCTAAGGCTATTTCTAAGGTGTATTCATTAACATTTAAGAACATTTAAGATCAGCCCTCCTCCCAAGGTTGGGGTCTTCCAGACTATTTTGCTGGTTTAACCTACTGCTCCACCATCCAGACAGTTAACAGAGACTTAAATGAACCATGAACAGCACAGACTTCTGTGGATGCTCCTCTCACTTTGACAGTGAATCATGCCTGTCTAATCCTTAAGGATGTTATTCCAACTGATGGCTGAAAAACAGTAATTATGCTGATAGGTATCATGTCTGATACCAGTGCCTGTCCAAAGGAGACCTGAAGCCAAGACTGATACCAGTGAATAAATAATAGGTGAATCCCTGCTCATCCCCTGCACCGAGAAACAGGCCTGAGCACCAAGTCTTGAAACTACACTCTCTTGGTTTTTTTTTGTTTTTTTTTTGTTTTTTTTTTTTTTAGAAGAGGACAGCAACAAAGCTGGATTATTCATGGCTCTGAAAGCAGGATGGGCACATCAGTATGCCCCTCAAGCCAAGATGATGAGCTAACCAACTTTGTATTGTTAGAAGAGTCCCCACCTATGCTTTCACACAAAGGGCCGATTAGCTCATGCAAAACTCTGGGAGGATGCCATCTTTCATCGCTATCAGAAGAAATTTAATATATGTTAAGCTGCCAACAATTAAGTGCTTGTGTGTGAGGACACACAGCCCAGGAGCTGCCCACCGTGCCAGGGCAGAGTCCTGTGGTGGGCACAGAGTCCACAGTGCCTGCAGTCCTTCCACCATTCCTGCAATATCCTGCTGCAAAGGAGCCATAAACACTCCATGGTCCGAGTCACTGATGGAAATACTGAGTGTCTGAGTGCACTAAAACACATAGGAATGAGGATGTGAAGCATCACCACCCCATAGCACAGAACTCTCAAAACCACTGGGTTTACATTGCTGCCAGCATCACCTCTATGAGAAGTGCTGCATGGTCCAAAAGGGAAACATGTAGGTGAGAGGAACTGCAAAGAGAGATCCTTTGAGATAACACATTCCCCTTTTCCTCCAGTGGTAAAGCTGTGTTGTTCAGAGGAACAGATGCACTAAGGCTGAAGGCAGCCTTGTCTGTAAACCACCGACAATGCCCTTGCCCACTTTCAATGTTCTCACAGTGCAAACAGCTAGAATGATCTCTTTATGTCACAGATTTTATGTCACAGAAGGATACAAATGAGAATCAGAGGAAGAAACCCTCTCTAGTATGAGAAAACAGAAAAAGTCAGTGACACATTTGCTATGTTCCAATGGCATACCTTATGCTGAGTTAATGTAGGAAGTAATGTTTTTTCACTGTCTTTGTCTGCACTCTTCTTCCATGATCCTTGCTGAAGATTTTCAGGATGTTAGGAATGCCCTATGCTTCCCATTAGCCTAACAGTTATCTGGAACAGATATAGAAACATGCTTTTGACAGACATTTAACAATGGATGTCTTCCTGATGTATTTTCTGACTACAGCCTGAAAGCAGTAGCAGACACAGAAGTGCATCACAAAAATGTTTGCTTGCAAACAGGAGAGCTTTCTTTCATCTTGCTTATATGGGGAGACAGTAGTTATTGTATATAGAGGATTTTTCCACCTGGACCACCTGTATTATAAGGAGTGCATGCTGAGGGTGTGTCACCTTCATCTCCTCTTCCCAGGGTTGTTGGGCAAACCAAGCCCCTAGGGAACTGACTGTAAACTCATTCCCTACAGCTTGTGGGGAGGAATTATCCCAGAATCTTAGGTCTGTTTCTGGCAAAGAGTAACTGGCTGAATCCCAAATGATGACATCCCTGTACAACCTTGCAGCTGTTATGGTCCTGGGAGATGGGCTCCAGCACAACCCATTCACCCAGTGGGACCTCCTCATCCTGAGCCCACTGTGATTCCCCTTTCAGACTGACCAGGTTCTCTCCATCACTGCATTCACAGCACAACACGTCATGTGAGGCAAAGGGGGAGTTTGTGGAAGCACGCAGCTCCCTCTGCTTCCTCTGGCCAGTGCTTGCACTTAACACAGAGCATTTTTACTCTGTGGAAGTCTTTGCACCAAATGACTTTGTCCTGATCACTGCACTGCCTCCATTATCACCCGCACAAACATTCCCTTCAGATCAACATACCAGCTGGGCCAGGAACCACACAATTGATGTTTTGCTTTCCACTGCCTTATCTAAATCCAGTTACTGCTCAAAATGAGACTAAGTCAACAGACTTAATTGAATGAAAAGGCTGTGAGACAACCTGGAGATTTGTGGCTGTGTGTGTCCGTGCAGGAGTTAATCGCTGAGCAAACACTTTGCCACAAACGGAGCCGGGCTGAGCAGGATCGGTTTCTTCTCAGCCTAGAAGCTCCCGACACGCCAGGGTTGTGCGAGGCATTGTTGGGGCTCGCAGGAGGATTTAGACAGCACCACAAACAATGTACCACCACAGAGAAAAGCTGGGGATGGACAATGGAGCAGCCCATCAGCAAATATTTCTGCTTGCTGCCTAGATTAGGAGATAGCAGAGACCCCAGAGTAATGGACAAAAATAATTACTCTCCTGTAATTGCTGCAGTCCAGATATATGAAATAACCCTGGGAGCAGCAGGTTGCTTGATGTCCTTAGCTCTTTTCTGGGGAGGCTGCTGCCAGACTCTGCGTGTCCCCAGTGGTCAGCCCTTGCAGGCATTACAGGATTTTCCAGGCTGCACAGCCAAGGCATCCCTTCAACAGTTCAGGAGATAAAGGAATAAATGAAACGTTGAACAGCCACACTGGGTCAGATCATTGCTCCACCTCACCTCTCCCCCTGTCTTCAGTGGAGAACATGAAGAGATTCTACGGAAAGACCATTAAACCCAAGCAGGGCCATAGCCAGGATCTAGCAGTCCCCACAGTGACAGTGCTGCACAAAGCTTCTCCAGGGCTGCAGGAGGAAAAGGACACAGCCTTACCCTGCAGTTACACCTTGCCCCAGCAAAATCTGTGCCTCTCCTTTTCCTATCACCTGCTCGGCTCAGAAGCCTCACATTGGCATCTGGTGCCACTGCTGTTCAGGGAGGCGGCAGTGGGAACGTTCAGGTTCATCCCAATGGTTCATCTTGGCCACTGCCTGAAGGGAGGCTGAGACTGCAAACCTCCTAAAATAGACATAGAATATCTTCTAATACAACATGACTCACTACTTTCCTGGCTGGGAGGACTCTGCTGGGTGATGTAGAATCTGAATCTGGTTCTTCAGTAGGCAGTGACAGCCTGATGGATATCTCAAGGTGACTTTGCCATGAGCCACGTAGAGACAGAGCCTTGCCATTTTAGCTGAGGGGCTGAACATGGATTTTGGCTGGAAAAGCTCATCCCATGCTCCAAAGAGACACCATACATTTCACCGGCCACCCACTTGTCACCACGTGCTGGCTTTGGGCCAGGACATTTGGCTGTAAAAATGCAGCTGTAGTGGTGACCCTTAAAGAAAAGAGGGCACTGACCCAACTAGATCCTTCCTCCCAACAGGAGTTCTTGCCCTTTGGCGTGCCACATGAGCAGATAGCACTTTTCCAGCAAAGTCAGGAAGGATGGGACAGCTGATGAAATTTGCGTTCAGGTGCATATGGCCAGAGTGCTACACAATGTCAAAAGAAACTGCTGCTGAATGCCCAGGATTCAGGATACAACAATAACACACAGCACTATATTTCATTCCTTTAACAAGTGCTGAATATGCAAGGCTCCTTTCCCAGCTTCTGTCTTCATCTTGGAAGCTGGGGAAGAGCTGTGTGTATAATTATTTTCAGATGCCATCCACTTTATTGATTATCTGAATAGGATGAACAAATAATGGCAGCTAGTGCCAGAGCAGAGGTCAAATGAAGCTCACTCCTTTTTGGGAAAAACTGAAATAAACCCACCATGTGAATGGGTCATTGAAAACAGCCTGGGATATATTCCCTATAGTCATTCCAAAAGTTCAAGGGCAGGGGAAAAAAAGAGGAAAAAAAAAAAGAGAAGCTGTCTCTGTGTTCACTAAACTTCTAATATCTGAGTGTGCTTAAAAAAACACTCACACTTTTTTTCATACACTCATGGAAAAACACACTAAGCTTTTGAATCAATGGTTTTGTTTTTCCAGCAAGTCCCTTCCAGGCTCCACGCGCCCTCTCACAGTCACGTCTGCTGGGTGAGCTGGGAGCTGACAAACTCGAGAGGAGCTCTCTGTGATTTTGCCACATCGGGTTTCAAGTATCAGCTTGCTGGAAGTGTGGTGGAGAGGGAGGAGGGAGGGAAGTGGTGCGAGCTCTGCCAGCACACCTGCACAAGCTTTGGGCTCTCCTGGACACTCTGTGTGCTAATGATGTATAACCTGCAGAGCCTGGCAGCTCGCTCACTGAAGACTCTACCAGACAGGCTGTGCATGCCTCTGATTCCTAATTTCTTTAAACAAGTAAGAAACTGCCCCCTGCCCCCAGCCCTGTGCTGTAGATAAATGCCCAGGGTGAAAACTGAGATATGTTCAGATGGGCAGAGCTTCTACAAAGGAAAGGAACAAATGACAATTTAATTATGGTGTTTTAGGTCTATGTAATTCCTCTTATAAAGCAAAGGGAGGAAAGAAGCTGAAAGAGAGACAGCATTCAATTCAGCTCCAATGTTCTGCTAATTTTTCTTTTCACTATTAGAGATGCATCTGGATCCTATTTCTAATCCACCCTCAAATTTGCTTGAATTAAAATCCCAGATCACTGCTGTGTTTTCAAGTTGAAGTGTGCGTAGCAGCCAAGGTTTATATTGCAATTTCTGGAGTTACGGAATGATGAGCTCCAAAAGCGGAAAGTGTGCTGTATGCCTGAGTCCTGGGGAGAAAAAACCTGGTTGGCACCAGTGTTATTTGGATGGAGCCCATTTGTAGAATACATAGCCTTGAAGTTCATACATGGCTACATTTTACATGCAGTTCTGCCCACTGGAGTTGGTTGGTGTGGAAGAGCAAAGGCCACCATATTGGAGATGTAGGAATGGGAAGTGCTATTTAATTATAAAGCCTGGATATTTTTCAACTTCCCCCTGACATTTAAAAGTTCCCCCATTAGTTTGGGGCTTATTTTAATAAGAAATTCCCTTTCTGACTAAAACAGCACTTGCTTTGAAATACCTGTACTTTCTCTATTGCTCCCCAAATCCCAGTCTGGTGTCCTGCTCATGTCTAAATCAAATAGTCTTGTTAGACTGGAAAACACCATAGCTCTCATGGAGTTACGAATCCCCATATTCCCTGGGCTTTCATCTCCGCCATGACAATTCCCAGCCTCTGCCAGGTGAAGCCAGACGGCCAATATTTATGGAAAATGAACAGACTAATCATTTCCAATAGCAGGCCACGATTATGATATAATTGCAGCAGTTTACATTGACATCCAAGTGGACGGATACGAGCCAAAAAACTGGAGTAATGGCTCCACCCATCTACCACCCAAATGTAAACAAGCCAGCATGGTTAAAAAGAGGACTTGAAGTCAGAGCTGTGGCATTCTCCTTCAGCTGTGTTACGGTGGGATAGCCAAACTTCCACACAACCTTCCTGCCAGGCAATGCATCCAGCCCTAAACTGACCTCACCTCACACAGAAAGTTCAGCAGCGTCTCTCAGTATCAGTTTATTTTTAAACAGTGCTTAAACCCTATTGTCAATAAGAGCAAGATTGGAGATTGGGTGTTACATGGTCATGATTTAAACCTGTTAAGTACCTAAAATGCAGCTCAGTGCAAGCCATGGTTGGCTCTGGTGTCATGTGTACACGCTTGGACAGAGGAGCAGCTGCAGAGGGGAAGGGAATACAAAGAGCCCTGAACTTACCCTTAAAACTTTCTTCCTTGCCCCTCTCCAACTTGGCCTAAATTCAACTAAATTCAAGGATCCCCCAAATTACATTTCCAGTAAATTCACAATCTTGAACAAAACAGCATCTACTGTTTGTTGAGGCATCTTTGCGTGCCATGGTTGATCCATTCCTCCTGGTACCATCACCTGGAGAAAAAGGATACTGCTCAGCCTCCAGTTCCCACTCCTAAACACGAGATGAGCTTGGCCTAAGCATGGTCTGTGTCTGCAGCTCTGGATACCACAAGCCTCCTCAGAGGAGCTGGCTCAGAGGAGGGGCAGTTCACACCAGCGAGAGGCTGGCCTGCAAACACTTGCACCTGCAGAGTGAGGACAACTAGAGGCCCTTGCTCTGAAGCGTGGTGAGCTCCAGCCTCCTAAGCCGTATGAAATCCCACTTCCTCTCCACTTGTGCTAAATGTAAAAACAGAAACAAAGACACACACCTAAATAAACAGAAAAGCAGAGAGCAGAAGGGAGGGAGGCCCTGCTGCATGCCAACTAGTACAGAGAGATGTTTTCTATTTGCGGTTCTCCATGTCAAACCTTGCCATGTCACGTGGACCAGAATGTGAGTGGGAGACTTGTTGGACACACTGGCTTTACAAATGTCTCACAACTGCAGAAACACCTGCTTTACGTTATTTTTTTTGCTGGTCCCCAACAAAATTCTTCCCTGGTCAACAGTTCTTAGCAGACATTCTTTCTTCCTTCTCTGTGGATGGCTCAAGTCACTGGTTTCTAAATCCTGGGCCACCACATGATCACACTGGAACCTCCTTGAGTTGGAGGGTGCATCAGAAGGCAGAAAAGCCAGTTCTGGTCAGAATTCTGCTAAAATGTTGGCTAGAGGACCAAACCCACACGAGGCTGCTCAGGGCCAGGTGGGGAGAGTGGGCAGAGGGGTCACCCAGCTCAAAGGGTCTGTCAGACCCATCTGTTTACAGCATGAACCCCCCCCAGCCCACACCTATGCAAATCACACCACTCCAGTCACCACAAGTTATTGCTCTTAGTCTCCACTGCTTCCTGTGAAGCTGGAATGGGTTTGAGACAGCGTCCAAGGAAACCAAAGGGAGCCTTTCCATTAACTCAATGGGCTCTGGATCAGGCCCAACATCTGTTTGGCCCTCTCTGTACACAGCACAGCCAATTTATTCTTTATCCATTCCTGGGCCTCTCTCTCCAATAGCATCCATATTTTTCCTGCTTATGGTTGTCATTAGCCCCACTAAGCACCACCCCAAGAAGAAGACTGCCTGTGCCCCTTTGGCAGCCAATCTCCTGGCGTTGCACAGCAACGAGTGCTGCCCCAATCCCTTATCATTTCAGCAAGGCTTTCCTCTCTCCTTGTTCAGGTTTCCAGAACATCCCTTTGAGCTGCCAAGCTCTTCCTACTCTCTCCTTCCCACCAAGTAATGGGCTGGTTGTACCTTCTCTTCTAATGTAAACTTGGTTGAGCATCAATGTCAAAACCAAACAGTAATGTCCAAAAGCCTGTCAGACACCTGAAGAGCATTGCCAGAGCAGGGACAGGCTCTCCAAACAGACATTTCCCACCTTGGTTGATGACAGCCCAGGCCATGAGTTCCCTAGAGATCTGGAGTGTGAGGGAGAACAGCGAACAGGCAGGTCCTTTGCCTTGTCCAGGGCTACAGTAAGACACCAACCATCAATTCATCAAACTGTCTGAATCAAACCACAGAATACGCACACTGGGCAGGACCCATAAAGTTCATTGAGTACAATTCCCCACCTCTTCACAGGACAATTTAAAACTGAACTAGACAACTACAAGAATCATCCAGACACTCCTTGAACTGACAGGCTTGTGTTGTTACAGCTTACTTGGGGTTCTTTCTTCACCATCCCCATATCTCCTCAAGTGTGAATTTATGTGTTGTGCCAGTTCACAGCACTTCAGTTTCCAACTGTTCCCGCCAAATTTCTGACTCACATTGCAGAAACTATTATGGGACTGGGCACAAGTCTTCTCTTGGTCCCACTGTCACAGCAACAGCAATGGTCCACAAGACATCATCCATTCACTGAGAATACACAGGATTCTTTAGGACTTTGCCAGGCCTTGGATTCCAGGATCTTGTTTTCAACCAGCACATATGGATTCCCATTAGCAACATGCATGTCATTGCTAAGCAGATCAACAGCCTTCGCTCACAAGCCAAGCTACTTCTTAGGACAGAAAAACAAGTCTCCAGTGTCAAATCTAAGGATTCTTCCAGGCAGGGAACTGCAGATTCATTTTGGGCACTGCCATTGCCTAGGTGAGAACCCCATGCAAAAATACTGCCCCAACATCCCCCCCCACCTCCGAAATCATGAGTTTGGAAATGGGAGCGTGTTGCCTGAGGCCAGATGTGGGGACTGGCAGGCTGCTGGCACTGTGCAGGGGCACATCTGCATGTCAGGCAGTTACTCATTCCTGCATACTTCTCTGATAAAATCTGGATTGCCTAAAGCTGGTATTCTCACTCCAGTTTCCTTATCAAGGTATTTACCACCTCCTGACTGTGTCTTACAGACTGAGAGTGTTAAATGCTCCCTTATTCTCTCTCTGTACAGGGAGCTGGAGCATGTGGGAGCTGCCGTACAGGATGTGATTTCTAACCCCACCAGACCAGGCAGTGTGTGGCTGCTGGCCTCGGCTCCTTGGGATCTCACTCTCTTTGTACCTGGGATGTTGCTCTTTTGATCCTCACTGTCTTCCTGCAACCGGTGGGCCCCTTCCTGTGTTTTGGGGCATTTGTTGTGGTGTTTTCTGGTAGTCCCCAGTCACATTTTAAAATCTGTTGTGTCCTGTGCAGGGCTCTCTCCTGGTGTAGCTGTTGTACAGCTCTAGGAATAGAAGGATAGTTTGGGATGAAGTTATCCCAGGAATAACAGAAGTGTATGTGGCACCTCCATGCGTGCACATAACGTCTTTTTCTCTCTAAAGTAAAAAGCAGATCTCTGTCTCTTAAATATCAGTACTGAGACAGTCCTGTGGTCACAAAGGTAAGGTGTACTTGGAATTTTGAGCGAGCCCTTTCCAAGAGCACCCCCACACCTCTTTCCCACCCATTGTTGATATCAATTACCTATTTTAGCCAATGGCTCTCACGCCACCCTCTTCCCTCGGGAAAGCATCACTCTGAACCCTTCACAGGGTGTCCTTGAGGGCTCTGCTGTTTCCCTCTGAGCTTCATAAAAAGGGAAAAAGAGGGACATGTTCTGAAACACAGTATCTTAAAAATTATTAATTTCCTTGAGGAAAAATACTAGTGGATTACTCACTGGGGAAACCTAAGCAAGAGATCTGCTTCAGTTTGGTTTCACAAACATGGGAAATATTTCACCAGTTTAAGAACAACATTTGTGGAGATTGATCAGCTGGGTTCACACTGCCTTGAGGGAGGATATAGTTTATTTTGGGATGCTGAATGTACAAAGCTGTCCTTCGTCCTTCCTGAGAGCATTATCCTATAGACATATAGCCTGTGTCGATCAGACTTAAGAGAAAGCTTTTCAGCTAAATTAAAAAGGAATGAAATGAAATGCAACTTGATTTCAGAAATGCCACTAAGTTATTTTAGTTCAAAAACCCCCCAATACAGAGCTTTACAGACTGAGTATAGGAAGATTTTCTTCTGGCATTTTTGTTCCATTTTTGAATTGCTGTTTGGGATGAATAAAAAAAAAAAAAATCAGAACTATCACATGGGGTAGATTCCTAATTTGAAATTTTTGTCTTGACATAGGCTACCTGAAGGAAGTGAGATCTCTCCAGCTGCCCCTCCTAGAGAACTGCCCAGCTGTTACCGACTTGAGCAAACTTGGTTAAATCCCACCACTACACTCCCCATACATGAAATGCTGTTGGGATGCTGGACAATGCTTAATGAGAGCCAGGGAAAAGAGCTCTGCTTTAATATGGAACCCCTCTGCTGGCAGATGTCAGATTTGGATCTGAGGTTGCTGTCTCACTTGGCAGTGTCCATCCTCGTGAGAGCACTCTGAACCAGATCGGCAAAGCAAGCCCTGCCGCTGGCAGCCGTCCAGGGAAGCCAGGCAGGGTTCACAGGCTGGTTTTTCCCCTCCCTTCCGTGTTTGGACAAGGCAACACTGAAATCAGAGAGACGGCTGCTATCAAGTGGTGGCGTTAATTAGGTGCCAATTGCAATGAAGAAAGGATGTCAGTTACGTGGGCTCGGGACTGTATCACGCATCCAAGCTCTAACTTTCTTTGCATCCTCCCCCCCACTGGTATGAAGTCTAGCAAGGCTAAAACCAGCTCGAGATGTGGCCACTCTTGCTGCAATTTCTCCTCAGACTCTCTCCGGAGTTGCAATATTTTGGAGGTGTTGTGCACCTGCTGCAACCCGTGCCTGGGTGCCCAGAGCATGGCGGGGAGCAGCCCTGAGACCCCTCGAGCCTGACGTACAGAAAGCAGATGTTTTTGCCCTGCCCTGCTACCTCCAGAGACAGTGTATGAGAATAAAACAGAGGGAATGATGTAGTGTGAGAGATCAACTAAAAAATTACTCCTGTAGTGAAGAAACCACATACTATATTCAAGACATCAGAGGTTAGCCATGGTGCATGTGAATCATGCTGCAAATACCTCACCTTTAACTCTGCTGTCGTAATTAGATTACTTAGTTTTTATTACGGTTTTAAATTCTGCCTTTATAGGTTGCTGTCCAGCTGTGCACTTAAATCTGGTTTTATCACACTTTCTGAGCTCATCACATTTAATTCTGTCCCCACAATGCTGGATTAACTTTAAGGGTCACTGAAGTCAGAAGTCACTCACCCTTGCCCTGCTAATGGATTCACAGCAGCCCTCCATGGACCGAGGAGTGACGTGTACAGTAACCCAAATTTATCAGCGGGGCAGAGGAGAAGGCAAAGGGGGATGTTTGTTTAGTCACTCCTCTGCTGGGTTCGCTGTCGGGACATTTGCACAGATTACTGCATCGACGAGGTGTTGTTTACCTCCTCTCGTAGGAGCCTGTTGCAATGCAGTCGGCCCAGCACTGCTCTGGGAGCTGAAAGGGACAATATGTAGGTCTCTCTGGAAGAAGGGAATGGCTGATTTATGAGGCCCGTAGACCTGCATCATCCGAGGAACTGATCAGCTCTCTCCAGCTGGAAATCACACCCTGCTGGCCCACTCGCTCCTGCCAGAACTCCCAGCCCTGGTATTTTGTGGGTCCCATCTCTGATATTTGAGGCAGTTCCAGAAGACTGAAAAAATTTTTTTTTTTTTTTTTTTAATGCTAAGGATGGCTTTGTTGTTGCCTATCATCAAGAAAGCAGGACAGGGCACAAATGAAACTCTTCATTTAAACAACATTCATCCCCACGTTTTACCTCAATCTGTTTTCATTCTCTGACCAGCAAAGATCAGAGAGGTTGGTGTTAGATACCACTAAAACAAGATGATTCATTGCCATGAAAAAAATAATCATCCTGTAAATAAGCAAACAAAGGGGAAATCTTATTCTATTTTAAAAAACCTCCAAGTCATGGAGAAATAAGGTGCTGAAAGTCCAAGTGATTTATATCACTTGGGAGTGATATAAGTGATATAGGGAGTCCTGAAAAGGATCTGGGAAATAAAACTTGCTCCAGCGGAAAGGTAATTTCTCTCCTCCTTGCTGAGGAATACTTTATTAGGACAGACCTGAGCCAGAGATAGACAGCAGGGACTTTAGTGGAAAGGGGAGGGCAAACTTTGTCACTGAGGAATGCCATGACAATTTTTGACCTTTGCCTTTCAATGACTAGACACATTTTTGGAACCAAGGTTAATAACCTTCAGCAATATACAACCTTCTCCCAAGGAATGTGTGATGATTAGGGCAAAGAATTTCACGTGGTCACAAAATAACTATCTCAGAGTCCTGGGCTTATAAAATACTCTATTTCCTCCATTAATTGTGTCCATGTGGAGCTGTAACTAAGTAGCTGAAACAAATAAAACCAAAGTAATATTGTTTCCTTTTAAAATATATCACTTAATTTGTGGAAGAGGTTTGAGCTCATTAAAAATAGGCTATCTCCCATGAGGGCTTTTTCCTTTTTGTCTCCGAGCCCCTGGCCCGATGCTCAGTAATACAGAGAGCAGCACGTTGCTCCTTGGCACAGCGCTGGCTGAAGCCACCCTCCCGCTTGGCTCGGCAGCTCCTAATGTGCCACTGCCCTGAGAGGAACAGTCAAGTTCCTCCTTCCCTCTTCAGCATATTAGGAACCACCACTCCTTGCTCCCATGGAGAGATGGGACTGTCACAGTCCCTCTGTTTTTAATGTGGAAATGACAATACGTTGACTGCAACCAGAGATGCAAGCAAAGCCCAGTCCTGAGCTAGAGTCTTACCTGAAGGTACTGTGCAGGCACTTGGCTGCTTGTGGTGAATCTCAGACTGTTCTCTGCCCCTCCAGAGCAAGCTGTGAATCAGTTACATCAGGGTGACATCAGGAACCGCTGCCTCGTCACTGGACTGCGACAGCTCCTTTCCCTGAGCTGATGTCAATCACAAAACAGGGACAAAGCACACAAGACAGAGGTAAAGAGCACCCTGGAGCAATGGGGCCAGGCTGCAAGAACAACCTCCAGAAGACATCAAATGATTCCACATTCCATTCCTGGGGAACAACATTTTTTCTTCTTCACTGGGGTATATCTTCCAAGTCCACTCCTCCAAAAGGTTGCACCCTCAACCACTACTCTCCCTAAGCAAAATCAGGAGAAGATCTGGTGATTCCACAGACCCTTGCAAATTCCCAGTTTTGTGTGCTCTGACCTGGAACGTGCTTGTGCTGCAGTGGGACTGAGCCAAGTTCCAAGGGTGGGTGATGCAAAGATCTGACCAAAGGGGGCCAAACAACCACATTTTAGCTGAGTTACAGAAAGCTTAGGGCAGAAGCTGAGATTGTGATCTTCTCTGCACTGGCACGTTTCACAAGGCAGTAATGCCCCATTGGCACCAAACACCCCTCCCCTCTCCCCCACTACTGATGTGGCACCAAATGCTCATCAGGTATCTGGGACAGATGTTACAGTATGCACACTTCAGCTCTGTTTGACAGAGCTGAGGACATTTCCATAAAATTAGAACCTATGATGCCTCTCAGAGTTTCTCCTTTTCTATTGTGGGCTCAGTCACACTGGAGAAGAATTTATGTCAGTGTTACCAGGCAACAACCAAACTATTAATGAGTTGGATGATGAGGGCATCCTAGTCAAAAGGAATTCAGAGGCTCCCACAGTGCTGGGTTGCTCCAGTTCTTCTCACTGGTTTTGTTCTCCTTCTACAGGGGAAGCCACATCTGGAAAATTACTGAGGTCCTGCTGTTCACCATGGACAACACTGGGAACTGGCATATGGTGTTGTAAACTGTGATTAGATCTACAAAGTAAACTCTCATTATGACCTCTCTCAAGGGCTTTAAAAACACATTTCCCTAACTGCTATGATTATATCCAAATTCTTTCATTTTGGTAATAACAACATCATCCACGTTTTCCTCTCTCCCTCCTCCTTTTTCTGATCATAATCTTGTTACTCACAATAGAAAAATCATTCCATAATTCTCTTTTCTCCCTGCAGACTTGATCTCTGAGCATGAACATTCTCCTCCCACCAGAAATCGGTATAAACATAAACAGCTCCTCTGCTTGGGATGGGCTGAACATGAGGTGTGGGGCTTTTCTGGACCATATCAAAAAGTCACTATCATCAGACTCTCATTAGCATCATCATAACTGCTTATGTTAGAGCCCCCTTAGAGATGGCAGTCAAGACCAAGGCCTGATGAGCATTTAGATGCTCATCACAGATGCTCAAACACAACATGAGGGCAGTCCTTGCCCTCCACAGCCTGAAATATCTCTGACACTCTCAGGACCCAGCTCAATTGACTCCCTGTCACTGCCATTCCTCTGCTGCCCCTCTGTATGATTTCAATTCTTCCTTCTGCAGCCTCTGTAATCACTAGCACAACTGTACCAAATTTCTCTTCTCAACACACAGCAAAAGCCCAGTGAGGATTGCCATCATTCAGCATCAGCAAACTCCCAGAAACTGACTGGGATGGCAGTGAGCTTTTGCCCAAAACATTGTCCCCATCATAAAAGCCATGGGAGAACTTGAGTGGGAAGAAGATTTCTGCCCCAAGTATATTTATTCCAGAGTATACTGTTCTGCTCCAGGCAGGCAGGCACCAGTCCCAGGTGACTTCAAAAGAACTAATTCAGGATCACCTCTGAGCTGAGAGGGAGAGCTGGACCTGCTAACTCTGCAGGGACCAGTTTAGGAACTGCAGCACCTGGAAAAAGGCATCTGACCACAGCAAGATAACTCAGCCTGTCTAAGTCCTTCTGGCATTCTTGGAGGGAGAATGCAAAATTTACATACCTGACTGGGGGCTGTGCTTTGCTTATATCAGATCTTTAAAGAATCATGTGATGGCGTTAAATATTTAAAACATTATGATTGCAACAGAATATCCCAGTGGGATGAATCATGGGAACCAAAGAGGTAAAAATATCCAGCAGCAGTTCCCTCTATAGTGGGACTGTGTGTGCAGGTCACATCTGTTTACACAGGCATTTTCTGGATCATGTTCTCCTGGTGTGTTAAATGGAGACACAAATGAACACTTGGTTGGAAGGCCTGAATCATTTGACTTTGATAAGATTTTGTCTTGATAAACACAGGATTGATTGACATCTCATATTTCTTGGGTTTAATGAGCTCATAACTGCACTTTAATTGGTTTAATTAACAGAGCATAATATTACAGGTATGTAATGCAGACCTGTAATACTGAGTTATACAATACATTATATTTGCTGTACATCATAAATTACAACATGCAATGTAACACAGCTTTTCATGAGAATTACTACCAAGATTATCAGTAGTGAATATTCAGGGACATTAATAGAAATTTCCTTTAAGTAATGTCTTCAGGATCCAGCCTTCCTTGTACAAGCTTCTAAGAACAACATTCATCTGAGGAAGATGTGAAGGCTGTGAAATATGAAATTATTTCTAGGCTAGGGTGGGATTTGGCTTCAGAAAGCTCAGGGTCTAAGTTCCTCCAAGATGTCTAGCCACCTCACTCCCATTTCAAATTTCCATGTTTGCGTCAGAAATACAGTTTTTCCTCTAGCTTTTTCCAAGGCTGGCTCAATGCTCACAGCATTTTCTCAATCTATTTATTGCCCACTGTTTGGAAATTACCATTAACAGTCCCCCAGTGTTTCCCGACTATAATTGTTTGGATCTCTCCAGTGACAAAATTAGCTGCTGGGAGAAGCACCGGAATGTGGAATTGTGTCTTTAATTATCTTTCCATTGTGAGCAGGGATGCCATGTACCCAGACAGTTATTACACCTGACAAGGATAATGTATTTACAATGGGTCTTTATACAGGCTAATTCCTTACAAAAATACTTTGACAGAAAGTGCTCCACCTGCCTCATGTTCCCTACCACAATTGGTAATTAATATTACTGTGCTGAAAATGATCCTATCAGCTAAAGCCTCTTCTGTCATAACTGCTGCTCCCTGCCCAGCTCTGCCTAATTAACCTGCTGCTGACTCACTCAGCAGGAAGGATGTTCAGCAGACCTGGTCTCACTGCTCTGTTTCACAGAGTCTCTGCTCAGCTCAGCATGAGCCTCCCTGAAGCTGCCCCGGCTGCCTCCACTTGACTCCTGCTGCTGACTCAGAGTGTAAAGCCATAGTCAGGCTCCTGGTAAAGCTCTTCTCAGTTTAACTGCTCAGTAGAGCTGGCCATACACATACATTCGAAGCCAAGCACCATCTGATTTCCCTTTTCCAGTCACACTGGTTAAAATACAGCTCTGAGGGCAAAATTATTCAGCAGGACACTGCACACAACTGCAGCTGTTATGAATTTTCTGTGTATTTGTCAAACTAAAATGATGTCTGCATTGTTGGCATTAATAAGAACTGAGCCTTCAAAGTGAATCAGAGTGGAATTGCTCTGTAGATCTGTTTTCTGGGAATTGTGCTGGGGACTGGGCAGGACAGTGGTGAAAGGCTGCCATCAGCCCCAGAAGGGTCAGGTTTAGTGACTTTGGGCTTGTCTCTAGGTGTGTAAAGATACAACCGGGAGTCTAATGGGATTGTCAAAAGGACATTACTCACCCCTCGGAAGGCTGCCTGCTCTGCCAAAGAGCTCCTGCGTGGCCCAGCTCAAATTGCAAAACCTCCATGTTCTTCTGTTTCTCATCTGTTACAGAGAGATAATTACAGAAGTGCTAAGAGGATAAATGTAGTAAAGTCTGGAAGCACAAAAGAGCAGTAAGAGAGATGAGGGATGACTGGCTGCTCTTGTCTCAGGCACGCCTGGGTCTGCAGCAACATGGACAGGGCTTCTGGCCAGCAGGAAAATCAGCCACAACATCTCCGTGGCCAAGGGGGCTGGGTGAGGGTTCTGAGGGTACAGGGCTGTCCTCACCAGGTTTGCTTCAGGTCAGCTACTGATGTAGGACTCTCAGCCTTTTCTCTTGGGAGCAGCTCTGCAGTGCATGTTACAGATAAATTCCAAGGGAATATAATAAAATCCTGGGGAAGGGTGGCAAAATAAGAAACCCACATGCCTGTGCCTTTGGGCAGATAAAGCATCCAGGCTCCTTCTGGAGCTAACCAATGACAACAAAATTAAACAGAAATAGGGAAACAAATTACGCTTAAAAACTGAATGCAACTTCCAGTGTACAAAATGAATCAGCAAATCAAACAGGCTAAAGGAATAAGAAAAGTTATGGAAAAATGATGGCTTTTTTTACCCCCATGAAATCAAGGGGTTCCTGTGAAGAGCAGGAGAGGAAATGCAACAGTGATCCTGTGCATCAAAGCAGGTGGTCAGCACACCATGTCTGGGCAACTTCAGCACTAACCAGGATTAAGGCACTGCAGAAAATGTTCCACTTAAGCACCCTGGGACCCCCTGCCTGTGAGGAGCTCCTTAACCTCTGAATTCTTCCTCTGTGGCAATGCCCTTCTTCCTCCTGCATTTGGAGAAGGGTTGGAAGGTGACCAGGATGGACCATAGTGCCTGTACACACCAGGCAAGTATCCTTTATGGAGTCAGGGACTCCCATGGGAGCTGCAGATGTGCAGCACCACATTGGACAGCACTTGCTATTGCCACTAATAATAATGATAATAACAAAGGGCAGTGAAGAAATAACACTCTAACTTCCTTCCAGCCTTGAGGTCTGCGTGTTTTGGGATAGCAACGATTCCAAGTAGCATTTGGATCCTGCTTTGTCTGAAGCAGTAGTAAATAGAAGTGGTTGGTACAACTTCAGAATAACCATATATGTATGTGGTTAACTGGCTAAATATAAGGAATACACATCTCTTCCTTTGAAATATGCCAAAAGAGAATCACTTAGCAAAAATAGATTGCTTTTTTTTTTTGGCTGCACTTTGCTTTCAGAGGAAAATATCCAGAAGAAAAACAAAAATACGAAGAGCACTGCAATTGTGACATTTAAAAATTTACAGCATGAAGCTTTTTCACCTTCCAAAATCACCTTCAGATTGTTTTATACAAGACCATGGAAAGCAGGAATGGAGACAACTGACTCAGGCTCACTTTTTGGGAGGGAAGGGGGAAGAGGAATTTTTCTTCTGGAGTGATTCTTGAACTCTTAAGTCAGGTTTCAAAGTTCCTTCTTGTCAAGGACTCCATTTGGAGTATTGATCATATGTCTCTCTCTGTATCACCACGGGAGCTATCCATGACATGTCCCAGTCCTCACAGAGCCCCCGGGACAGTTGTGGAAAGGGAGGCAAGGAGGTGACTTTTATAACTTAGCAGAGAGCATCACTGGCAGCAGTGATGAGCTGCATATTGTGACTGCAATCTGCAGCTCTGCCAAAAAAATCCCCTTTTCTACTGCACTTTGAGCCAGCCTGGGTAATGACAAGGAGTCTTTTGTTGCCATTTGAGGAGCTGGTTGTTGGTCCAAGCTCTCTCACTCTCATTAAGGAGGCAGTGAGGGGGGAGCAGAGCGGGAATATGTGTCCTAGGTTGGCCCATCTGCAAAATAATTCTGAGTGTCATCCCGGCCAAAAGCTGAGTCTGGGATCAGATGTGGCTAAGTTCCCTGGCCACAGTGGCCAGAGCAAGTGTGGTGACAGTTACAGGGAAGGAAATGGAAATATTCTGGGGAGTTATGGCAATGGGCTCATCAGCTGAAGGATTTGGTGTAATACATATTGCAACAAGGTTGTATTCTCAGAAATCCCTGGTTTGCCAGAAAAACAAATGAAATCAACCAGGCTTATGATTTGGTTTGATTGCTTCCAAACTCATCTTTAATTGAAGTTCTTTTCATGGTCATCACAACGGGGCTTGCTTGAATCTCAGGGCCTAATCCTCAGCTGGTGCAAGCTGGAGTGAATCCACTCAATTCAAGGGAACCCCACCAGTTTACGTCAGGTTGTGGTTATATTTAAGCATAGGCCTTTTAGAAATATGCAAGTACTTATTTCCAGCTATACTTTTCGAATAAAGCAAATAAATCTGAAACCTACCAGGACACAGAGCATCCCAGTGATATTTTCTTCTTGAAGCCATAGGACAAATATGATTAATGAACCACTTACACTGCAGTGCAGAAAACCCAAGGATGTAAATGACATCAAGATCTCCCCAGTCCACGTGTCGGAGTTTGACCCTGACTAAATGCCAGGCACCTCGACTCTCTCTTGCTGCAGGAAAAAAACTGCAAAAATACACATCAATCTTGTGAGTCAAATGAGATAGGACACTGGTAGGAGGACACACAGAAGAAACAAAAGAGGGCAAACAGGCTCCAACTTAAAGTTGCAAAAAAGTGATTTAATTACCTAACAGAGTTGGAGGATAAATGTAAGGCAAAAATAAACTTTTCATACACTATTTTGTTCACTCACCCCCTCCCTCTTACGAACCCATTTTATTCACCCCTTTCCTCCTTCCAACCAACAGTTCAGGTAGGGGGGCAGGGTGTGTGGGGTATTTTCTCAGTCCACAGAGCAGGTCCATAAATCTATTCATCACCACAATTCTTCTCCTACAAATATTCTTTATCTCTACTTATCTCTCTCTCTCTCCAGACAGTTTTTCTGCTCTCACCCCCCACCCTCTTAAGAAGCAGTCTCTCTGCTCACCCCCCTTCCCTCTTTCCAAACCAGCAACACAGACAGGGGGCAGGGTGAGGGGTGTTTTCTGGTCAGTCCATCAGGGAGAGGGGTTCTCTACTTATCCACGGGGTCCCTCCCACGAGAGACAGTCCTCTGGGAACTTCTTTGGCATGGGTCCGATCTCATGAGCAACATCCTGCCCGAATTCTGCTGCAACATGAGTCTCTTTGTCCATAAGGTGCAGACTCTCCCGAGCCGAGGCCAGGCTGCTTCCATCCCAGGAGCAAGGCCTTTCTCTCCCTTGCAAGGCCTTTGTAACTTTAACTCTTTCGATGAGACTCCAAACTGGATCACAGCTTTCTCCAGGCATCCACCTGCTCCTCTGGTGTGGGCTGTGGGTGGATTTCTGCATCCTTGTGGATTCCTGCATCCTTGTGGATTCCATGGGCTGCAGGGGGAACCTCCTGCTCCCCCCATGGTCTTCACCACGGCTAGCAGAGGGTTTTCAGCTCCGGCACTTGGAGCACTGGAGCACCTCCTCCCCCACCTTCTTCACTGACCTTGGCATCTCCATGCTGTTCTCCCTCATATTTTTACCTCCACCTTCTCCTCCTCCAACTACAAACAAGTGCATGCTTGCTTTGTTTTGATTTCTTCTTAAATATGTTTTCACAGAGGCGTAACTAGCACCTCTAATTGGCCCAAACTTGGCCAGCAGCATGTCCATCACCTTCAGAGCCATCAGAGATTGGCTCTGCTGGACTTGCTGTAAAAACTTCCAGAACTTTCACTCAGGACACACAGGAGCCATCTTTGTGCCACTCCCCACTCCTCAGACACCTCCCCAGGCCTACCACAACAGCTTCTGAGGGGTCCAAATTTCTCCCAGATGTCAAAAAATACTTTACTGAAGTTTGGGCCAATCAAAACCACCACTTTTGCCAAGAAGGAATATCCAGAAGGTGCTAGGTTGGTCACTGTGCAGTGACCAACTGCAACGCCACACCAATGGTGGCAGTCAAATGTGCCACGGGGGGAGAAACTGTAGGAGAGCAAAGGAGACATTGCTTACCTGCAGCCTCTAGAACCTCCCTCATCTCAGCTCTGCCACTCCACCTTCAACATCCCTGCAGTCTCACTGGCTCTTTCCAGGCTCCCCCACAGACTGAGGGGGTGCAGATCCCTTAAGATAAATGGGGGTCCTTTCAGATTTTACCAGATGAGGATTTGGCCGTGGGATTCAGACAAGCCCATGTTGAACAGTCTTATGAAAGAACTGGGATGAAAGATGCATCTGGAAGCAACAAAGCCTTGAACAAACACTGGGCCCTTCTTCCCCTTTCAAAACTGGTCAGCTCAGCTTCCAGAATCCCAAATAGCTCCTCTCCAGACTGAATTTTCCAGTATCAGGGAGGAAGACCAACCATGATTTGTCTCACTGCTGTGACGCACTGGTTCTGAATAGGCCCTTCCTTCAAGAGGGAGCACTTCTTGATGAGAATTACTTCTGATTCTTCATCTCTAGGGACAATTCAACTTCCCACATCCTGATTCCTTACCATGGAGGATTGCTTTGACCTCAGTCCCACAGACCTGTATCCACAGGAACATTTCCTATTCATGGAACAGTCACAAGGTAACAAATAAATGCATTTCCCCGGGAAGAGGAGACCGTTCATAACTTCAAGAAGAAACATAGATTGGATTGAACATAGTTCAGCAGGTTGGAAGAAGCAGCAGCAGCTCCCTGAAAGAGAACAGTTATTCTATAATAAGTTTTCAGACCCAGGGACCAGCAGCTCTTTCACTGCCTTTTGGCAGTAGCCTCTAAAAACCTCAGTGCAACGGTCTCCAAAGAAGACTAAAACCTCTGGATAATATCTGAGTATCAAGAGAACAAACAACATCACCTAATGAAGTTCTGACTAGAGAAATACTGATTTTTCTCTATGCTTTGTTGTTATTTCAGGGTTTTTTAACATCCCTTGCACTTGAATAATTGTCTCCCTTAGCAAACATAGTGCATGTAATATATGTCAGAGGCAAAAGAGCTACATGAAAAGCCATAACTATTGCTGTTTCACAATTAGTAGTTCTATTTGAAGATGTTTTGAATAAGATTTATGGTATGTTTTCTAATTTTGAATTTATAATTATAGGGAAGAAGCTTAGCCTTGAGTATTTCTTCTCTAAAATGTTTAAAATAACATATACGCTGTTTTGGTCTGTAGAGAGGGATACAAAAACAGGAAAAAACATGCAGGAAGAAAAGCAGGGTTTTTTGTGTGTGTGTAAGCAAGGTTTAAATGGAATAATTAAATTTACTATAATCAATAAAATGTGTGAGTCAAATTTATTGAAGTAGCTATTTCCCATTGCATAATTTCCCTGGGGAACTTTCATTTTTAATTTAAAAAAAAAATTAAAAAAATTAAAAAAACAACCCCTTGAGCACTTACTGTAAATATGCCAGCATATGTGTGAGGTTAAGAAAAGCACAAGCCTACACCCAGGAATCAAAGAGGGGCTTACCACTGCTTTGACACTAATTGTAAAAGCTGAACATTTTCTAGAACCATAATCAAATCTTAACTGCCATGGGGGACTCGTTCAGCAGCTCACAGTAATTCTAATAAGATGCAGAGCCTTTCACCTTTAGGTCACCAGTTCAAACCCACTGTGGCTTGGGTAGTAAACAGACGGTAAATCCTGAGCCCAGTGAAGTGCCAGCATCCACAGTACATGCTAGAGGAGCTTTTGGGCAGGAGTGGAAAAGGGTTTTCCCATGTCATCCATGTTTCCCCGAGATTGACACAGCCTCCTCCTTGGAGGGCTCATCTCATCTCATATCTCATCTCATCTCATCTCTCTAGGCCTCAGATCCTCCCTTCTGGAAAGCGGATGGGAAACCCTTCTTGCTGCATTTCCTCCATTTCAGCTGGAGCCTCCCCAAGTGCCCCAACACACCTACCTCAGAGACCCTGGAACTGCCATGGTGTTTTCCAACACTTCTGTAATGCCCCTTCTGGCAGTATGGGAAACTCAAGGCTGAGTCCTCACCCTGGCCCTTTCAGGTAGAATTCCTTGCATCACTCTGAGCTCCTCCTACAGGAAATCCCAACTCCAGCCGAGGCCCTGGCACTGCCAACAGCCCCACAGTACATGAAGTTTTGTGACAAGCACCCCATGTACTCCGTGCTACACCAACACCTGCATGGGCCCTGGCTAGACAGTGTCTTCCTTGAGGAAGCTATGGACCTTGGTGTTCCAAGCTGTGTAAACATGAAACAACAGCTACATGATCTGAGCAGCCTAGAGACAGATTTGTCTCCAGCATGGATGGCAGCTGTCCCTCAGACACAACTCAGAGGCTGCTTTATGGCCCAGAGCTATAGGATGCAACCCCATCTTGCTGGCCGCGATGGCGTGCACAGCTCTGTGCATGTGTGTGCATGAATAGAATAGTCTGAGGCCTTAATTGTCTCATGTTACTACAGCTGAGAAGTTGAGGAGCTCTAAGGAACATTTCATTTATTGTCCTCTAGACATCTGGGTTAATGTTTCTTCCTTGGATTAGGCTGTACCAGTGTATTCCCTCTCTGCTCACCGCAAGCCAGCAATGCCAATTGCCCTCCGTGGCAGCTCCAGTGACAGCTGTTTACTTGGAAGCTCACAAATTTGATATATGGGTGCTAGCCACAAGTTAATGGAATGCCTTCCAGATGCAACATCTTTAAATATTCAAACAATAAGCCAAAAGCACTAAGCTGTCTTGGCCATTTTTTTTTTCTGAACTCTGGATGTCTGTCAGAGAAGATGTAAATACAATTCCTTGTGCCACTGGCCAGAATGCTTCAGATGTTTGAAAGGCCACCAGCAGCATGAGGTGCTGAGTGGTAGATGGCTGATGGCCTTTGTCACCTGAAGCCAAACCCAAAGCGGCCAAGAAAGAGCAAAATGAAGCAAAAGGAATCATTGAGGCTGACCCACTGGAGGTTGCCTTGCCAGCCAGCTCTGGTGATGGGCTGCATGTGCTAGCCTGCACCCTGAGCTCAGTGGAGCTGCCCAAGCTCCAAGGAGGGGCTTCCCAAAACATCTCCAGAGCCTCACCTTTTGCTCCAGAGCAAAAGCAACAATAGCTGTCTGCTGAAGATGTTTAGTGGGCAGTGAACCAGGATCACCAAAATGCCTTGAACCTCTCCATGCTGGGTGTCACCTAGAAATCCTTCTTAAGCAGAGGAGTGGCTACTCAGTCCAGAAATGGAGACAAGACCTGCCCAGGTGTGTCTTTCTCCCCAGCCCAGCTTTCAGCAATGGCATAACTTTGTGACCTCAGTTTGCATCAACAGCCACTCTAATGCAGAGGACTGGGACAAAAGCAGCGTTTGAGGGCAAGGATCAGCATTCTGAAGTGAGCAAAATTGCCTAAAGACTGGTGTAACTCTTATCACTTTTGCTGGAAGTTGACAACAGATCGAGATGGAATGGCTACACTGAAGCTATGTGGTAATGATTTATACCACCGCAGAGCCTGGGCCAGGAAGTGTGACTTATTTCTTGGCCAACTTACATTACTTTTTCTTCTCTCCTTGCATTTTCTTTGGCCATTTCTTTGAATTTACTTATTTTCTTCCACTGAAATTTAATATGATCTGGACAGTTGAGCTACCAGGATATGGATTTTCTATCCAGTAGTTAAAGGCAGGAACTTTCTTACATACTTTTATCAGCTTAGAAATACCAACAAACATGGGCTGCATGGCCTTAAATTGGAGGAGGGCAGGGGAGAGCTGCAAGAAATCATGTCTGAATCTGAAACCAGTTCAAGCCTGAAATGGTGCCTGTTTGAAGATTTCTCCTTTATTCCCTCTAAAGCTGTTATTAACTAGAGAATGAATACCCATTACAGTTATCAGCACTTCAGAGAACATTCAAGTTTATTATCTTATGGGAGGAAAATAAACATCCTTTTACACGGTTTTTAAAGCAACAATAATAATGACAAACCAGACCAAACTCCAGTTCATAGGCAGAATGGACATCTGCTAGAAAAATATGATTATTCCCCCACCCACCACTCTCAAGTTTAGGGATTTGTGGAATATGGGCCTTGCCTAAAGTTGCTTGGCATAAATCCTCAAGTTAAGTTCTTTCTTACTGATATCATGTGGTAGTAAATCAAACACAGAAACAGGAATAAGTAAATCCACCACATCCTTTGGAAAAAAGTATGGTTTGACTCCATCAGCTCAAGTCACCTGGGCAAAGAATTATCTGTATTTGTCAACCAAAAAGCAATCACCCAACAGTGACCCACCTTTTGTGTTCACCTCTGAATGCCACATGAAAGGTGGCAAGTGAGTGTCAAACACCAAGAGGGAAAGCAGGCAAAGAATGGAAGAACAACATCAATGTCATGCTATAAAAACCAGGAGGTTGTCAAGATCTGGTACCTACTAAAGCCAACAGAAGCTTTCAAACAGATCAACTCTCCATGACCTCAGTGCACTCATGAGCTTCAGAGCCAGAGCCGGGTCCTGGGTAGACTTTGTCACCTGCGAAATTCATTATTTGGTCCTATGAAAACCATGTCTGTTGAACCAACAATATTTGAAGACAACATTTGATCTCTTCTAAATTATGTTTCAGTTCTCTATTCCGTCTTTGCTCTTTTCCCCCAGAACAGATATATTTGAATTTTGGTGCCTAAAAACTCTATAGAAAAAGTAAGTGCAGTGAAATTTTCAGCTTTTTTTAAAGGACACTTAGATGTCACCTGGAAAGTCATGACAAAAAAGAAACTTTTCTGTCAACACTTGCCTTAGGGCTATGAAAACACGGATTTCATTCACTGCTATGTCCAAGAAAGCAATTGGAGAAGAGAGATCATCAAACAAGATGTACAAAGAGAGTGATCCCGTTGAAAGCAGTTGAAAAATGCATTGTATCAGATGCTGCTGGCTGCCCAATTTTGATCCCAATCCACTTGGACTGCTGTTTTACCCATGGCTGCTGCTTGGAATTAACTTGGTCACCCAACTACATGTGGAGCCTCTCAGCTCTCTAGTTTTTAAAGTAACTTCAATGACAAAATACACAAAATTTGGTATCCTACCTCATCTCTTGACATTCTCAGCTGCTAATTTAAGGTTTTTGGTTTTTATAACTTGGATATACTAAGATCATGGTTTTGTGCCTGTGGATGTATCCTGGATCCATAATTGTTTCAGAGTTGATTCATCACTATGAAATCCACGTGAAACGAACTTCCCAGAAATCCCGGGATTTCTCAGAATCTCCAACTGAAAGCCATTTAAGAAGATTCTGGGGGAGTTAAAAAATATAAACAGCTCAAATGTGGCATTTTTACAACCTTCATAAACCCAAAGGCAGCATTTACCAGGTACACACTTTAAAGACAAGAAAAAGGTCACTATGGAGGGTTTTATTTGAACTTTAGTTTGTATTTGAACTTTTTTTTGTTTGGGCTGAAATTTTCCCTGTATTAAATTCACAGTCCAGTTCTAAAAAGAAAAAAAAAAGTGACACACATTCTGAAATTAGCAAATATTCAAATACTTTCATTCTTAGACTAAGGAATGTGCTTGTCTATTTAAGTTTCAAAATCTGTTTGTTTCCAAATGCCTTTTCTTTCACTAAAATGGCAAATTCCAAACGGTTGGGGCCAAACAAGTGATACTTCTTGATTGTAATTTTTTTTCTCCTTTATTCCATTTAGTGAATTACAAAAAAAAAAAAAAGAGGAAAATAATTTGCTCCAGCACTGCCCCTCTGACTGCAGAGGATGCCCTGCCATTACCATAAATTACCCTGCCCTGTCAGACAGGATGCTCTGGGATTAGGACTCAGGCGTCACAGGCTCCACTTATCCCATTTCAGAGCAAAGGAGATATGAATTTGGAATGAACCTTCTGAGCTGACTGACCTTCTCCTCCTCCTGTGGCAGCAGGAACTGGTGCAGCCATCACAGTGGAAGTGGGTCCCATGTAACCCTATCCATGTCGAGCTCCGGAGCACCATGAGCATTACGTTTTATGGCTCCTGCAGAATACTGGGGGATACTAATTTTACAGGTGCATTCTAGCAAACTGCAATCTCTAATATCAGAATGCCATTAAAAATAATGCACTCCTTATGCCCAGGCAGTTAATTTAATATTAAATCAATAAAACATTTACTAGAGCTGGTCAGGGGCCTGGTTGCTGACAGGAGACTCAGCTCACGGCAACAAACGTCTCCTCACCCTTTGCAGACAGCTGCTGGTTTATTGTGGAAGACGTCTTTGGTCTTGACAAATAGCCTCCCTAAGCCCTAATGAGTGCAGAAATTCAAAACATTTGTAGGACATTTATTAGCAGGGAAATACACCAGCTTTTTGGGAGATTTGGATCGACAGCAGCAATCATCCGTGGGCCGAGTTCAGTCCAGCTTGTGCAGGGAACACAAAATTACTTTCTTGGCTACAGAGAAAGGGATTGGAGCTCTTTCCAGTTGGTTTCATCTCTGGGATATGGAGACTGCGGTGGAAGATTTTCCCTGTGCTGAGTTTTCACTGGGGGAGTCATTTTACACTCCACCAGGTTCCCAACAAAGTCCCGAGATGGCAGAAGTCACTGGGATAGGATCCATCACATCCTATCTGCTGCTGAGCATGAGCTAATCACCTGGTACAGCCACCTTTCCCTTTCCATTGTTGCTTCCAAATTAACTCAAGCGCAAAAGACAGGATTCTGCCAGCACGTCTGACAGGCAATGTGCTACAGTGACATTAAGAGGTAAAATTAGGGAACTCTTTTGTTGGTTTTTGGTTGGCTTGGTTTTTGTTTTTTTTCATAAAAGAAGAGAAGTCAACTTTCTACCAAGAATCTGAGAAGCAAAGCAGAACTTCTAGAGCAACTGCTATTGACACATCAAATAAATGACAAGGACAAAAAAAGATTAAAAAAGGAAAAAAACCCAAAGAGTACCACAATGAAAAGAATTGACCAAGCTCCCAGGGAGCAGCAATCTGGCCCTTCTTTATGAAGAATGAGCAGATATCTTCTGCCCAAATGGTTTTATGTGGAAAGTGCAATTACTTGAAAAATCCCCGCACAAGCTAGCTCCCAACATTGTTCTCAGAAGGCAGGATCTGCCCTGAGCTGACACAGCTCCAGGGACCTGTGGTCAAGATTGTCCACTCAAGAAAGCAGATTTGGGACACTGATTTCCATGACAGTGGCAGCATGCACTGTTGTAGGCTTATGGCCTTAAACCCACTCCCAGGAGACTTGCCTCCACCAGCAGTGAGGACACAGGTACTGGGCACGGCTGGTGGAGTCAGCCGGTGTCTACCTGGAGGCCAAGGTGCTTCCTGGGCGTTCCCTGAACCCTGAAGCCCTGGGATGAGCAGGGTATGCCCAGCTCTGACTTGTCCTGACCCTGCTGATGTTGTTTGTGTGATGAGCGGCCCCGCCATGCTCACAGAAATGCTTCAGCCTTAACCCACAAAGCCAAGCCCGGCCAGAATTCATATTCAACTCAGTTCCTGGGAGCTTCCCTTGGACAACAGCATTCCAGCACATCTAATAGGATGAAAACAAATTTCATGCCATGAAAGCAGAAAACTGGATGAGGTCTGGGAGCATAGTTAGGATGTGGTTTTCATAAGCTCTCAGCACTGGCTTAACTGCTCTGATTACAGTCCAGGGGTAAGAGAGTCCACTGGCTTCAACAGGAGAAGAATTAGGCCAGAACCAAGTGGTTTTGAAAAATCCCACCCTTAGATTTATTTAACATAGAAAATAAGAATCACACACCAACATTCAGAGTGGAAACTGGTCTGGTAAAATGTGTGTAATTATTTTAGCCACCATTTTTATGTAGAGGATTTGTGGCACTGGTAGATGTGGTTGGATGGTGGCTGGGGAATGGCCTCTGGCTGGGGAGAGCTGAATTTCACTGAGGAGAGTCACAAGGATGTCACAGGGCCAGCTGAAAGCAACGTGTTGATGCTTTCCTTTTGTAAAAAAAAAAAAAAGGAAGAGTATTTTTAAAAATCCAAACGTATTTGTAGAGATTTTGCTTTTTGAGGAAAAGAAAGGGAAACAAAATCTCCTATCTCCAACGAACAGCCCATTTCTACGTTCTCATGTTTTTCCTGATTTATGACAAAACATCTCTGGAAACCAAACAAGTATCTTCATTCCACCTTGCCTTTGGAATGAACTCTACAAAAGCTGTACAGGAAAATGTAGGCTAAAGCTTTTTTCACCAGTAGCCTTTGATAATGAGGTGCCAGTTTCCCAGCTGGCTACTGTGGTCCTGCAGGGAGAGAGATACCAGGTGGGACATGGTGTGATGCAGAGCTGAAGGGGCAGGATTCACTTCTCCAATCTGGAGCACCTTATTTGCCTGCCCATATTTCATGAAAAAAAGGAAGAGTAGGACAAAAGCATTTTTTAAAGGCTGTAAGCCCCAAACAGTTCCCTGAAGCTGGGCTTTGGAGCACAACACCATTTCCTCAAGATGTATCAACAGGAAGCAGGGAGTGAGGTGGTTCCCAAGACATCTGAACCCCCGTGGTCAAGGCTGGGGGTCACACAGAGACAACAGCCTGTATTTGCCCCAGGTATGTGGGGACCTGACATGTCCTTGATATGACTGCAAGTCAGGAATGACTCACAAAGAGAACAGACTCGTGGAAGCTCAAATAGAAGAAGAGGACAGCCAGGACATGATGGCACGTTAGCTGTGCAAGAGCAGATGCTTCCAGGTGTATTCACTAGTACCAGCAGAGTAAAAAGCAGGGGCAATGCACTATTTGAAGGATTTATCATCACCAGGGATAGAGAGAAATGACCACTGACCTGTTCCTCTTACCCCAAGTGCTCCAGCTGAACGTGGGATCTCTCCTTGTGTCTTGACTGGAAAGTGCTGTCACCTTAAACCCAACACTGTCAGCAGAGCACTTACCAAGCTGATGGATCAGGTTGGGCTAAAAACAGTGCCTGTGCTTTGGAACACTCCAGTTAAGTCCTCCCATCACTCCCAAATCCCTGCTGGTGTCTCTCTGCCCTGCCCTGGTCCCACACACACTGACTGCGTTTTGCTGGTGCCCTGGCATCTGCTAGGCTCACTGCTGCAGGCTCCTGCTTTATAAGCCCTCACACACCCCCTCCACAGAGGGTCCTTGTCAGCAGAAACGTTCCATGGGTCAGGCTCAGCTTGTGACAGCTCTGCAAAACCAGCTCTGGTCTCTGCTCCCACCACTGCACAGGCATTGAGTGTGGAAAAAAGTCACCATGAACAAGCCATTAACAGTGCTGGGTGCAGAGACTGGAGCCCCAGGAAAGATGTCAGCATCCTGCCCAGGTTTAGCCTCCTCACTCACCTTCAAAAGCACAGTGCAGTTTCTCAGGCCTGTTCTGAGGAGCCTGGGGAGCCCAGGTGAGGCTCCTAGCACCCAAGACCCAAGCAAGATCCTCATCTGCCATGTGAGATGCAACCCCAGAGCTTCAGGGGAAAGGAAGCTTTTATCAAACATTTTTGCCATAGCAGACACAGGGAGCTCTTGGCTGGGTACCTCCACTCTTTCCCTTGCTTTGTTTGCACAGATGTTTTTGCCAAGGCTTGTCATCAGCTTGGGGAGGGGGCAGTTGAAAAAATAAATAATAATAATAAAAACAACCTAACAAGTTGAAGAAATTGCAAACAGCAAATTTGGTGCTCGCTAGGCTGAGCCCAGTAAGTTGCTGAGGTTGTACTTTTCAGATTCAGTTTTAGGCTCTTGTAAATTTTCAGTTATTTTTAACCCACCTTTCTGAGTGAGCCTAGGAATGAGAAAGTAATTGTTTCATCAACTCAGGCTATATAAATCTCCTTGGGGTTTATTATTTGCTGTTTCATTTTACTGGCACAAGAGCTCCTAGGAAAGTACAATAACCCACTCCTTGATTTACAACTTGGAAGCAGGCACACGCTGAAAACCCAAGCACGCAGCACCTGAGGAAAAGTGCTCCGAGTTAATTGAAAAGCTTCAGGAAACTGGAATTCCTCGCAGTGATACTGTCACATGCATCAGCCACCAGATGTAACTATAATTTTCTGCTTTCATAATAAGAATCCAATTGATATCCCCAGAAATAAAAACCTGCAGCCAGAATAACAGCACATTTATCACAGCCAGGTTTAAACCCTACAGGAGAGCTGCCTTCAGCACAGGCGTTAGTAAGAGCTGGGGGTGCTTTTTTTTATATAGAAAAGGTTTTTGTGCGTATACCTGTGTGTACAGACACAGAGATACCTAGATCTCCAAATGTAGCCTAAGATGAGTAAAAGGACTTTGTCTCTGGAGAGGAAACACCGGAATGACTTTTTTTGGGCCAGATTAAGAGGTTTCCAACTTAGGCAGGTTTCACACTACCTTCAGCGGGGTTTGTATTTTGTCAGGATGGGGTTTGTTGTGCAGTGTTTCAACGGCAAAAACATCCACCCTCCTGCCCTGAGATTTCCCTGGGATGCCAAGATGCAGCATCCCTGAAAACAATACTGCTTTCCTCCCATACTTAAGAAACAAGCTCTGCAACATGACTTGGTGAGAATTTATCTCAGCCTATAGGCTCAGGGGTATCCAACGTCCCCAGTGGGATTTAGCTGTCCTCATAAAGCTGGCAGGCACTTGTCTAATGTAAACATTCCCATGGAGATTTTATGTACATTAGAGTGAAAAAACTCCTTTGGTTGTTTTCCGACCAGTTTTAGGCAATGTCTGACTTTACTCAGGCTGGACAGAGCTGGTTTAAGGATGTCCATTTTCAAAAGGACAGCTCTGCCTCTGGATGAAGTACAAGTGCCCATTTTCCCCATTCCACAGCTGAAATGTGCTATTTCAGACAGAAACCAATGAATGCAATGAAATTACTGGAATTTAAACTCTTTCATATATTTCCACATTCAATAATCTTAATATATGTCACCCACACATGTGCATGAAAGCACATATCTATATATACATGCAATATATATAAAGGATTATAATAGTATCGTCACCTAAGCTGCATGTTTGCAACCCCAGTCCCTTCCACATCAGAGCAAGTTGTTCTGCTGCTCATGCCCTCCTCCTTGCATCTGCTCCAAGAATAAGCCAAGCTAAGTTTTTTTAAAAAAATCCTAAATTGTCAAAATTGTAGCAGTTTAATTATGTCAGTTAACTTTTGTCTTGGCACCTTATTTAACAGGCTCTGCTAGTTGCACACGTATTTGTGCTCAGGACTAATTCAGCTCAAATATAAGAGGCCAAATTACATCTTAAGTTTGTCAGACCTTTGAAATGGGCTGATTTCCCCCAGCAAAGCCACTTATGGATAATGCCACTGCCATAAAACGCTGCCTTGGAAACTGGCTGCCACTCAGCCCTGCCAGAGGAAGACCAGGAGAGGCTGCAAACCTCCCTCCTGGTCATGAGGGTTTGGTGAGAAACATCACCCTCCTGCTGGCTGTAGGGAACTGGGAATGTCCCTTCTTACAGCTCCTGGATAACTGAATACAAGTTTAGTTTTCCAGGAGCTGTAAGAAGGGACATTCCCAGTTCCCTACAGCCAGCAGAAGATTTGGAAGGATGTACTAGGCAGGAACAACTGATCTCCAGGCGCAGACTAACAAGGCAATTCTACGGAGGAGCAGAGAGCACCACCCCAAGAAGAGCCAATCCAAGGAGTCAGTCAAAAGTTCTCTCGTATTGACTTGCCTCTGAAGTTTAGGTAAACTTCCTGATCACTTAGACTTTCAATTTATTTTTAGGGAACTATTTCCAGTAAGTGGTTCAAGATGGATTACAGTTAAACTGGAAGCTTGGGAATAAAAAGATAGTCACAGAAAAGCTGGGTTCAATTCTTGCCTCTGCCACAGCCTTCCTGTATAAATCTGGATGTGCTGCTCTGGGGGAGAATTCACTTAACTCTAAACATCGAATTTCAATGGCTCTGTTGAAAAGCTCAGGCGTCCATTAGAGCCAGAGGAGTGAGATAGGCTGGGGGCATCCAGAGCACTTCCAGGAGAGCTGCACTCCCTGACTGGACGGGGAGCACAGGCTCCCAATTTCAGAGCACAAAGCTCTAAATCACCTCTGCCCTCCTGACATCCTTGAGGCTCAGTTTCTCACCTGTGAAATATTTTTTGGATTAGTGACAGGAAGAAAGTGGTACCCAAACTGAGCTTGAGCTCAGGATAGATGCAGGAGATGCAACAGGCAAGACCTGTTGGGTTTAAAATTTTTCATTGGTATCTATGATTTATCAAACTTCAGATTTTAAAAAAAAAAAAAAAAAAGATACAAAATGAAAATACTTCAACTACATTTTTATAAATTTGCTTCCCCCCTTTTTTTTTTTCCCCTTCTCTCCCAATGGTTGTCCCTGGGATCATGAGAAACACAGCATCACTGCAAAAGTACATCTGGTGAAAATACTGTCACAAAATTTTTTGAGCTTCATGAATGGACTCCAAAACCAAACAAGTTTCCTGTCAGTGTTTTTGAAATGAAAAAAAGTAGACTGTGCATCCTACTGAAGTAAATTAAAATTCTTCTATTATTGTCCTTTCCCAGACATATGTTGTAAGGACTTTTTTTGTTCACCTTTAATTCTGAATGACTGAGAACACTACTCTATACAGCTCTAGAATGAAATTATTAGAGAATAGTGAAATGCCTAAGAAGAGAAGAAACACCACAGACTAGCATCTAATATTGGGTAAGGAGTTTTAAAACATAAGGCTTCACATATATCAGATTCATCTCCTAACAATAAACATGCTGAACATTCCTGGGGCACTCTTTTTTTTTTTTTTTTCCTGGGGGTTGGGGGTTTTTTCCCCTGGGGGTTGGGATTTTTTTTTTCCCTGTTTATTTTGGTTTGGTTTTTGTTGGTTCTTTTGTTTGTTTGTTTTAAGGATTGCAAGTAAACTCTCTTCACAAAATGTCCCATTTGGGATTGATACTATACCAGTATCTGAAAGTTGTGCTACTGAGCAGCTACTCAGAATCCTGCTGGTGATAAGTTAAACCAGGGGAAATGGATCATTTCTACTGTCAGGGTCACTGTTGTCAACTCCTAACAGGCCAATTGACTTGTCAAGTTGTCTCTGAAAGCCCAAGCTCAGATTTCATTGCCTTTCACTTTTTTTTTTCCAGAATTGTACACAGGGGTCTCTGAGCCTGTCTTTCACCCGGCACTTCGGGAAATTCCAGGCACCAATCCTGCTCATAAATTGCAGAGGAACAGTCTTAGCATGAGACTCTCCTACTGGAGCAGCTCTGTGGAAATATTAAGTACAAGAAAAGATCCGATAGGGATGTGCATGGGAAGAGATGGGGATTTGCTTGTGTGTCATAATCAGACACGAGCAAGAATTTAAATGGTGCAAGGTCACTTGGAAAAGCCGTGGGACACCTCCAGCAGCAAGAGAAGGAAAAGAAACCTCTGACACTGAGGCTCACGGTATTATTTTGAATAACAACCAAATCCACCTTCTAGAGACCCATCAATAGCATTTCCTAGTTCCATTTTATAACTCATATAACAAACTTATAAATAACTATGGTAGTTAGAAATGAAAACAAGACCAGTTCTGCACAACAGCATTCATTCAGTTGGAAAGAAATCCTCTGTTTTAACCAAATTCCAGGCTAAAGCAATAGGTACAGCAGGAAAAGCATCTTGTTTGAGGATCAGAAAGGGTAATGCTAGAGAGCAGAGGCAAAGCCATTTCAAATGTTTTGCCATAATGTTTGGGTCATGCTGATACCCAAATTAGAGTTTCAGTTTTCTAATAATGCTCTGAAGTAATAGAGAAACTCAAGTGACTACTTAAGGGAAATGTCACTATTATAAAAAACGCCCTTGCTCCAAACCCAAAATTGTTCAGTGGTCAACTAAAAAATTTCTTTTGTTGTTAAAGATTTCTTTTGCTGGTGGTATCGCTGCTGCTGCAACAAAATTGAAAGAGTTCTATTACGATGATTAACATCCTTGGGTTTATTACTGATTAAATAAATAGTTCAACATATTTTTCTCCCCAGAAGTAAGACACCTCCATTTTTCCTCCATGGAAGAACTCAGTTTCAATGCAAATCATTCCTGGAGGAAAAATGTTCTGTTGAAAAATGGCGACCAACTCTTAGGGATGAAAATCCAAACACACTCAGATGTGCCACAAACCCTTGTTATCTTTGGGATGTCTGAGTTTCTGTGGCATCTTCATAAACAGCCATGGCACCTCGAATAGAGGAGGTGAAGCAAGAATATGTATAGGAGGTTTCTCTGCTTGGCTCTGTGAGAACTCCTCTTCCCTCCACCCCCAAATGGCCTGCTTTCCCTCCCAATTCCATGCTCTTTACCACCTCACCCCCAGTTTACCCTCTTGTCATTTCCTCTTGCCCTCTTCCCGCCGTATCACGTTTCCAGCTCAGAATCTGTAGGTCCGCAATTGTTTAAAAAGCAGCTCAAACTTCCAACTTATAAACATCGCTTCCTCTGTCTCCTGACTTTATTTTAATAGCCGATATTTGAGCCCAGGGGATTGTTTTAACTAACACTGTATAGTCAGAAGGAATCACTTTCCTCCAGGCTACCTCTGGGTCAACAGCATAAGGCAAAACCCCCTTGCATTTCATTACCCAGGGATCAGATCCTCTTTCCCAATCCATCACTCTGAAGCTCATTCCTGCTATTCCTCTCAGATTTGCCTGCATGATTCATGCAGTGCCAAATCAACAGTATATTTGCTTTTTTCTCAGTTCATTGTTTTTATTTGCTTACATGTTCCCTGTCATAGTTCAACTCATAAATCAAGGCTGGTTTATTTTTTACAAACCCGTTGAAAGTTGGAGCCAGTTTCCACTGTTATGAAAGACTCCCAATACTACACGTCCTTTAACAGGTGGAAAATGTCTGTGGAGGCTGTTTGGATGGGAACGATTTTCTAACTTAAAGACGAAGTAGTGTTTATTTATGGCTTAATCTAATTCCAAAACAAAGTAACAGTTCCCTGCACTGAATTACCTCCTCATGATGCTATCCCACTAACATATGGCTTTATTATTAAGTAAAAAAAATGTAATATTGAAACCATTTCTAGCTATTAAACTCCTGTAACTGATTACAGCAAAACAATGTCCCTGAGATACTTTAACAGACCATTTTCCCTTAAGACAGCCACTAAGTGTCCTAACTAAATTTGGCATTAAAAAGCAGGGAAACAAAACCCAAAACACACTCTCCCCTTCCAACCATTTTACTTAACCTTTACTTTTTTAGGCCCAGATCAAGAGCTATTGAATTACCAGGTTACCAGTGGAAAAAGAACACACCTTTCATGGTGATAGAAACATGGAAAAAAAAGAGACTGCAAAGGATCCCCAAAGCTGAGTTTTGTGCACATTCAGTCAATTCCTGCTGGGAACAAGGCTCACCTATCCCACCAGATACAACAGAGAAGAACCTGCCCTTGCAGGTCCATCTCACCTCAATCCAACTCGCCAAACTGGAGGACAATTGGCTGCTGTGAGTGACAGGTCCACCACATTGGCAATTTTGTGCGCTGCGGAAGTTTAAGAAATAATTTAGAATAACTGAAATATTTAATTTCTCCAATGTTTCCCTAGGATTTGGACACACAACTTGTTTTCCAATATTTTTGTTACAGTAAGAATTATATGTTTTATACACCATATTGTTTTAGACAGGAAATCCGTAACATTTACCTAAAAAAAATTGTTTGACAATTCTGAGCTCTGTTACCTTGCTTTTTTTTCAGATGAAAAACTGACTGAAACTGATCTTTTTCTTGTAAGATATTTCAGATTTGACACATGAGCATTTTCCAACCACAGCACACTAAAAAAACCTCAACCAACTTGGACAGTCCCTGTGAACTTGTACTCTGTGCTTGTTTCTTTGCAGCTCTGAGATCACTAGGGATGGATCCAATACTAGGTTTCCATACTCCAAGAATCCCTTTGTCCTCAACACAAGCTGTCATCTCACAGAAAAATCACTTCCAAGTCTCCTACTTGACGGAGTCAGCAACTTGTCTTTGAAGTATTTCAAAAATCCTGAATTAATCTGCTGTAAAGCCATACAGAAACAGTTCCTTCTTCCTAAGCACTGATACTGTCTTTGATGAAGATCAGCTCTAAGTCCAGATCAGGTGTTTGTGAAATCACGTTAAGTTTTTGCCATTCAATAAAAATGACAAGAAACATACAAGAAAATTAAGAAAGCAGGTAAAATAAGGATAGCAGAAACCTATTTTCTTCCCCAAAAAACAGCACACACATTCTGTGATAAGTTTTCACCAGCTCTTTCATCTCCCAAATTGATGATGGCATTGCACTAATCCTTGTCAGTGGGACAGGTGAGAGGCAGCAGTTGGAGGCGAGACCAGATACATTCAGATGGGAGATGGGTATATTTAGTGATGAGAACAAACAGCCAATGGCCCAGGATTCCCTGCCACAGGCTGATAAATTCCCATCTGGAAGAAAGACCAGGAAGGTGATTTCTGAACAGGGCTCCATAGTCAAACACACAGTAATAAGTCCTGGGTTCCAACACGTAACAAAATTCTGTAGGCCCGAAATATGGATTGTCCAGCTAGGTATTTCTTAATGTTTGAAAATGTATTATTTGCTCTTACATTCTGTTTGCCAGAGCAAGAAGGTAACTCTGCCCACAAGCCTTAATTAGATGAGGTATAACAGCTGGAAAAAAGAATCCCATTTTCAGGCATACAAACCTTTTCTGTGTGGGTCTGTATGGCCAAAACTGTTCCAGCTGTACCTAACAAAGAACAATACCTGTACCTGAGAGCCTTGTCTGCCTTATGTCCATAGACAGTCCAGGCTCCTGCAGCACCACTGCTTTACTGTGCCTTTCAATGTTCCTGGCACAGTGAGACTTGAAACTTGGGTTTTACCTCTGGAAGTAACAACATACTGGAGGCAATTAAAAATATTTTTTAGAAAGGGTGCTTGCCTGCTATTTGTCCCTGTCAAAACCTCCCCCACTGAAACTAAAATTACATAAAACCAATTAGGAAGGGAACTAAAAAGGTTTACGTTTTTATACACTCCTCTAAAAGACTGGATTAGCTGCTGCAGCCCCAGTGACACACAGCAGGATACCGCTGGTGGACATGGACCCGGCTTGGAGAATTCCTGTTTGCTGCCGTGAAAACAAGAGGGTTGTTGCAATGCACACAGACCCATTATTATTAATCTCCTCCAGCTTCTGGGCAAATTTTGAATTGCTCCTCAATTTTTCCAAAAGGGATTTATGGGTTATAGGGAGAGACAAAGGCAGGGGTTTTGCAAATAGCCCCTCCTTTTCATTCCATTTGAGGGCATTAATTGCTCATTGTCTGTAATTGGAAACAAAGTGCATTCTTACTCAGATCACATGGAGACAGCTGCCCTGATATGACTCCACGTACAATAAACCTCCAGCGTGGTCCCTCAGGCTTCCTTGCATTAAAGTTAACATGCATGGGTTTGAAATCCAAAGAAGTGTGTCTAAAGGGTACCTCTGGATGAACACATAATTTAAATTGCTGCTTGGAGAATATTCCTCCACTTTGGAGGTGTGCAGATGAGGGCAATGGCCTGAGATACCATAAGTATTCCCAACATCTCCCACTTCTAGCTCAAAGCCAAAGTCTTAGATAGGATTTTGCCTGTCCCACATCAATGCAGGCCTCAGAAAATTCAATTAGAAAGGAAAGGAAGAAAGAAAAATAACAACACATAAATGGCTGTTCCTAAAATACAGGGTTTTCCACTTCTCCAGGTTTATCTCTGTTTCTAAGCCTGGTAAATGCAAAAAAGGTGAAATGCAACCACATGATTTTATTGGCTTGACAGCCAATTTCCCAGGCTATAACTTGCCTTTAGGAAATGTGGCTCAGAAAGCCAGTCTATTAACTTCCCCATTGCTGTGAGCAAGCAGGAAAGCAATGGTTTCAATAGACAGAAGGGAAGAGGAATGATTCCCCACTGCATACACCTTTCCGTTTTAAGGAGACTCCTATTTGAACAAAAATCTTGCTTTTGATTTTACAGCAGGAACTATTTATAAAGCCACAGCTAAATCCAACTTTTCCTGTTGTTCCCGAAGAAGTAAAATAAAAACAAGTTATTTTGCAGGTAAAGCAGTTAAAGAGAAGGCTTTACAATGAGAGTCGATGACAGGAAACTGAATCAGTGGAAGGATCCTGGGCAAACTTGGGAAGCCTCTGCACATGGTGGGAGTCACTCAAGAGTCTACAAACCATCTTTGTTTGCCTCACAAGTTAAGCTTGAGGATTTTGCCTGAAGCAGCACAGGAAAAACGTATCTCATTTCTTCTGAGAGCAGATTTTTGGGACTGCAAAGCTCTGGTGTCAGCCAGTCTGCAAAAACGAAGATGTGCGTGGGTGGGTGCTGGCATCTGAAGGCAGCAGGTGCCAGAGAAAACTGAGACCCTGAAATCCTGACTCTGGGCCAGGCATGGTGACCCACCAGATATGCCACAGCAACAGGCCAAGAGAACATGAAATAGTTAAAATTCCCAGGGACAGTTGTGTTTCTTTAAAAGCTCACAGCAGCCCTTTAAAAGAAGAAATAAAAGCCTTCATCTCCAACTGCAGATAGACCTATGCATGAAAGGTTGTGGGGGAACTTGTTATTAAAATACAGACTACACAGTGCAGGCTGAAACAACCGAGAAGGTATTTTTGTTTCCAATGCTAAATTCACTAGAGATACTTGTTTCTCTTCCAGGAACATCACTCTTGCTAGGTACTGTACAGAAAAACAGCAACAGGCAGCGCCTCCTGAGCCCCTCAACCATCACAAGGAATATAGACACACATGCATGAAACATCTTCCGAAAACCAATCTTCCTTTAAAAATGAATACAAATTAATTTATGCCACATATCATGTCCTGATTATTACAGACTTAGAGATGTTTGGGGTTTTTTTGTTTAAAAAGTAAACAAAAACTGGCACGCTGCAAGAAAAGGGATTGCCTCAATAGAGAAGTGCCCATTTATGTCATCCCACAATTATTTCAAGCACTATAGTTGAGGTTAATCCCTCCAAGGCATGTACAAATTGCAAATACACACAAATAATAATGCTCATACTTTTGGAATATGTGAAACCCTTTGTTTTGGAAAAGTTGTTCCTATTATTTGTGGCTTGCAACTGTCATCATTATTCAAGCCTCGTCTTCTTTCATGATTGTTCTGCAGCTACTGGGTGCTTGAGAACTTCCCCAAAATTAATATACTTCAAAGAACCAGACATTTTGTATATAGCTTAATTACAGCCTACATAATTAAGTTTTAAAACGATAAAAACTCTTCTGTGCCATAAGTGTACTCAGACTTCTGCTCACAGGCAAGCCACTACATATCATCCGACTGAGTGAAGGGCCAAGAAATTCCATTTCATTAATTGTTTCCTCCAAATCCGAAATGTAATTACATATTTTCCAGGGACCTTTGACATTTTCACACTGTGGCTTGGAATCCTATCATACCCTGAAGTAAACTGCCTGGCTGGCCACAGACTTAGCAAAAAAAGATAAAGGTAGATTCAGCCTTTTGCAGACTGCTGAGAGGAGGAAGCTGCACAACTTTGGGTCAGGTTTTGTTAACAGAACCTTGCAAGGAATGAGGAAGAGATGATGAGCTGAGCTGTTGTATCAAGTAATCACTTTCAGAGTGATCAGCAAAGGCCCTGGGAGAGAAGAAAGTTTTTCTTTGCCACAGCTATGGCTGGTTCACAAAAAAGCTAGAAGGGATTTTTTAACTTTTCCTTTCCCTGAATTTTGGCCCTGCTGCGTTTCTGGACTCTCTTTTTGAGCACCAAAGCCAGCCCGGGTGAGCAGACAGAGCTGATCCATATGGATGCAATGCTCTGACACTTGATTCCTCTGAGAAACATCCCACCAGGTAAGCGCTTTCAGGACCTGGCACCAAGGAGCAGTGCTGCCATCCTCGTTCAGGGTGGGAAGGCTCTATCAGAAGGTGCAGTAATTTTATCATTAATAACTTTTTACTAGTGAATAAACCATGAATGAGCTCACTTGTTGAGAACTCCCTAACTGCCACCATGGGCCCAGCCCTCTCAGTGTCAGATGAGTGTGCTGTGTACACACGTTAGCAAATAGTGGGTTTATTTACTTTCATAAAGAGCACATTAGACCTCAGTGCATCAACGCTAAACTTCTGCAAATGCTAAATTCACATCAAAATTCCATTTTTAACATAACATCACATGGGGTTTTTTAATCTCAAAATGCTTTTCTTGTGTTGCTTTGGATGCCTCATCTCCTTGACAAAACATACTTCTTCAAAATGTTGCTCTGTTTCCCCTCAGTTTCATGTACGCGAGAACAGCACCTTATTAGAAACAAAATTGATGGGTCTCCATGAATCATTACGTGGACTTTAGAAAGGAAAAAAGAAATTTGGCAAGCCTTACGTGCTGCTAAAACCTACTCTTTGAAAGGGCCAAGTTATTACATTCTGAAAAGTAGTTACTCACCACGTGCCGTAACTTTTCATAGGGATTTTTAGGCCAAATTTAAAGAGTGCTAATGATTTTGAATGCCAGACTTGCAACCCTACAGCAGGATGAGGTTTTAACAAAACTTGAACGACTGCCTTCTGTCCCCCAGGTCGTGCCTCCTTAAAGAGCTGGATTTCTGGTGCCTTAAAATTAAAGTACCCCACATCTCCAGGCATGGAAAGTCTTGGCCTTCATATCCCTTCCAATACATTGAGAGTAAACTCCCACTCAAGGCATTGGGAAAGCTCCTGGCACCCACCAAAATATGCTGGCACTCCGGGAACATCATTTATTACTAGGAATAAGGAGAAACCACAACTGGAAGTGCCTTGTTCAGCAATGTCAGCGGTGATGGGGCACATCAGGTCCTTTCAGAGTGCTTGATTCTGGTACTGGGAGCAATCTCACCATGGAAACTTGGAACTAATTTATTCTGCCTTCCCGTAACTTACCTATCACTCCAGGGAAGCCTGGCAAAGAGACCTGACAGAGGTTTTTACTGAATGCTTTAGATGGCATAACCCAAGGGTGATGTGGGGTAAGGGCCAGCACCTACTACTTATTTCTTCCTCCTATTCCTTTATTTAAATAAATAAATAAAAATACTTGTGAAGGCAGACTAGAGATAACACATAATTAGTTCAATAACAATTATTGGAGCATGCTGAACATCACAGACAGGTGCTGTTTTGGGGAGAGCAAGGGAGTTGAACCTGATTCCTCTGCTTCCAGAGCTCTGGCTCGGGGGAGGCTGGCAAAGCTGGAGCCCTGCAGTGAAACGGGCAGGCAAGTAATCCTGATTTTATGAACCCTAGTGCACATCCAGCCAGGCATCAGCTCCAAGCCCCTGAATTGCCTCCATGTCCTCCATCCACCATCTGGTTCCCTGGTAATGATGCAGCTCCACTGCAACTGAAACCCTTCTTTAACATTTCCCAAAGAAAAAGGAGACAAAAACAAAAGGATCATTTACTTCCTCTAATTGAGAAACAAGATAGGAAGACAGATAAGCCAAGGAAAATTGGCACAATTCCATGGACTTCAGCTGATCCTAGAGAGCAGGGTGATGAGTGTGGCATAAAGAATACAAGCTTGCTACTATTACTGCCCTGTGATAGCAATACCAGGCTGTCACCTTACACATCTCATCTGGGGATAGAAAACCACTTTATAAAGGAGGTCAGTACCACTGAAATTAAGTTGCCTGCATTCACCCAGAAGGAGCTGCCCCAACACTTTTTTCCTTGTCATTCACAATCCACTTCTTTCCTTGCTAGGACAAAAATAACACAGTGCTAGTTGTTGCCAAATATCCACTTTTGAAACTCAGGCCCAGTCATTTTTAGCTAAGCAAACTTGGCACAAAACGAGTGGTGCCTATGGACAGAGTTTATAATGTGGGAAGTTTGCCAGGATCCTATTGCAGCCTACTTTGAGGTCTGGTGCTTCACCTTCTCACCCTACAACAAAGATTAAATAGTCTCCTAACAAGGAAAAAAAAAGAACACCTGATACTATTTTTCTCTTCCCTCCCTAGGAATTACAGTCCACAGGAGATGAATTTCAATAATGCCATGAGCAAAAACATGGCTTTGCCTGAAGCCAGCAGTACCTCTCCAGGCTGGGATTATTTATGTGCAACATACATAAATACACATATGAACATACAGCCAGCTTTCACAGGAGCCTGGAAGAAGAGCTCTGCTCTCACCAGGTTAAGGGCACAAAGAAAAATATACCATTAAAAATAAAAAAATAAATAACTGCTGTGAAATAACGCAAAGCCACAGGAACTTTCCTTTTCAAAAGATACTGGCAGCCCCAGGATCCTGCAGACGAAGGACTGTAACACAACAGATCTCATACGTCACCCCATCAGGGCAGAATAGATCCCAAAAAAAATTCCTGAAGAGCAGACCTGAAAATTCCTCTGGACCCTGCTTGGTTCTCCTTGCTGACAGGGGAGATGGAAGTGGAAAACAAGCATGATCTTCCCTGGTCTCTTCTCATCTGCAATATCAGCAGGTCAGCAAATTTCCTGCTTTCCTCCTGGCAGAGGGGAAACTGAAAAGGACCAGAAAAAGCTGTGACATCCCACCAGAGAGCCTCCACTCTGTTAGAGCCTGTGCACAGCTCCCACCTCAGCAAACTCGGCAAAGCATTTGGCATTTTCTGGGTGTGACACAGGACCCAAAAAAAGAGCAGGATGGGGATGTTCCCCTGGACCAACTCTCCTTCACCTCTCTAAAAGAACAGCTGAGATGAGAGGGGAGGGTGTGGGTGGGAGGGACTCACGGAAAGATTGATGCAAATTCATTCTTAAAAGCCAAACAGATGAAAATAATTTTCACAGCCCCACAGCTGTTTTGTGGATTTTTTTCAGACCAAGCCTGAGCAAAACTTGGTGTAGATCATAACTTTGAGCAGATCAGGGCTGTGGAATCAAGGGCCCTCTGTTCTTCCTGACAGAACGTGTTCTCGGGGAGATAAGCATCTCTCCTCTCTCACAGCCTTTTCCCTCCACCTGACACAGCCACATTCAGCAAATGTGGCTGCCCCTTGCCCATGGCTCTAACCTTCACACCTGCTCCCCAGGTGTGCTGGAGGGGATGTGCAGCGCTGCTCCAGGCCTCCTCCAGCTCTCTATTAGCACCTCTCAGCACAGGACAGACAGGGGAAGAAAACCCAATAGAGGGAACAGACACAAGCCCTGACATTTGGACTTCAGGGCGACGCTGCCAAGCCTTGGACCACAGGGCTGACAGATGGACTTACAGCTGCACTTATCCCGGTTATTTTCCTATAAACTAGCCTTGCCAACAGCCAGCCACTGCTTTCTGCAGCTTCCACTGCACTTTGTGGAGCAAGATCTTACACTGGTTTTTAAAGGCTACAAAAATCTCTCTGTTTTGGAGCCAGACAACACATGTTCAGGAACTTACTGTTGTGCTCCATGTCCTGGTGCCTGGTAGGAGGCAGAAGTGTCTTTTCCAACACAGGGAAAGCAGGAGGGCCCCCAGGCACAGCAGCTCCCTGGGGGCTCCTTCTGGCCAAAGACAAGGCCCAGTACGAAGTGATGGTGTTGCTCTGCATTGCTCCTTAGGATTTTCCCCCTGAAGTCAGACTGAGCCTGTCCCTCATCCTCATCAGGCTCTGGGAATGGCCTCAAAGAAATGATGGGGAATATAAAATGCTACGATGATTTCAAGAACCCAAGCTGGCACCTTTGCTTGCCTAGAAGTTCTTAAGTGGAATCGAAAACCTTGCTCTGAATGTTTTCTCTGGGACTGTTTCATTAAATGAAAGTGTTCAAAACTGCTTTTATACAAATGGCTGAGGCTCTGAAAGTAATACCTGGAGCAGACACGAGCAGGGTGACTGGAAAGCAATTGCTAAAGGCAACACCATATGGGACTGAGAATGAATGCTTAAGTTGTGAGGCAGGCTCAGGGCACCTGGGCTCAGCAGATTCCCTTCCTCAGAGTATTTAATCCCTACACATCCCTGAAACCCTTGGGACAGGGAACAAGAGGCCTGGAAGGGCTTCCTGTCCTTGGGGCGCTCCCCTCAGCACAGCCCCCCAGCCCAGGCTATCACATTGCATGTTGTTCATACACAATGGTACAATATAAAATCCATTTGGAACCTGGGCTCCCTCGCTGCTATTAAAGAATCCATCAGTGAATTTCATTTTTTATTGGTTCACTTACAAAACTCACAGCGGTGTGTTGCGTTTATTTTTCCAGAGCAACAATAAAATTCTTTTTGATTTAAAAAAAAAAAAAAAAAAAAGAGGAGAGAGGAAAAGAGAAAAAGAAAGGAAGAAAAAGAAAAAAATGAAAAGCTGACCTGGTATAACCCAGGCGAGCATTGAACCTCAGCAGTGCTGGATAAAATGAGCTGAGAGGCAGCAGAGCCAATTGCTGAGCAAATGCTCAACTGTGGCTGGAACCAGCAAGTATTGAAACCTGTTTATGGCACAATTTTTACTTTATAAAAATAAGCACAATCATACCCTGCCATATTAAACCTGGTTTTATCACAGACTGATCACTGAAGGGAGGGCAGAGCAGATGCAGAGTCCCAGCAGTCAAACACATGGGCTCAAAACTGATGGATGCAGACAGTGTGGTAAACACTCCAGGTATTTATGGTGCTTCATTGCCATATTGCTCCAGAAACAATATGCTTGGTGTTCCTTTAGGCTTTTTTCCCTTTCTTTACGCATTTATAGTCACGCCTGTATCTCAAACCCAGCTTGGCTTTTGTTTAGTCCTGCTACTGCTACCTGCAACAGAGCTGGAAATTGCCTGTGAGGTGAAAACCACCATTAAATCCTGTAATGACAACGACCCCAGTTATGTTAAAATCATCCAGACATCATACTGTGCCTGTATGTGCACAGAAAGACTGTGGATATGGCCTAAGCCAGGGCCACCAAGTCCTGCACGGGGAGGTGACAGCCTGGCTGTACTGCAGTTATGGACCAGATTTCCAAAATTATGCCTATGAAGGGCAAATCTAATAGTTATTCAGTTATTCAGGATTTTAACTTTCAGGGATATGAACTGGTTGCAACTCTATATAACTGCAAAGATATTGTAACTATGTTACTATGAAAGAGTAAGGAATAAAATTGGTATATTCGAAGGAATATATATATATATATATATTCGAATTTCCTAAACACATTATATCAATTCTGTATTTAATAGACCTGATTATTTTTCTTCCTTGAAAATCACATTAATTCAACCCTTTCTCATCAATTATTTCTCAAAATATACATTTGTGCACTTTTTAAGAGTAAGCAAATAAAGGAAACAACTTGCTTAAAACAGTCATGATTTTTCCCAGCTCATTTAAGAGAAAATTCAAAACATTTTTGCTAAAATTTATATATGCTTCAAATATTTGACGAAAATCCAAACAGAGTAAAGAAAAATACTTTGGATGTTTCATTTCTGTTCTTATTTTTTAATCCACCTTAGAAAAAGTCAGAAAATAAATCCTATTTTATTCACAAATTTATCAGATATTTCACCTATTACACCTTGTGGGATATTAGTGAACTGCTCACTTTGGCTATTCGTTATTAGTTACTGATTCTTGGCTGGCCACCATAGAAAGCAGCCTTACAGTACGAGGGTCATGGGGCTTGGGTGGGAATTCCATGGACATGCATAAACCAGAAATGTCTCTTTGGGCAAGAACCAAGGCACAGAGTGCACAACTAGAACAGCTGTCTCAGACTAGAAAGAATATCACTTTCTTTATCACCTCTGGTTGTCTTTACAGGACCACAAATCTTGCTGAAAATCAGGTCATGTTGCTAAACTCTTCAGAGGTTTTCAAAAATCCTCACTCTGGGGCTTGTCTACCTTGGCAAACAAATCAGGCTGGTTATGATTGGACAGGTACTTATCAATACCTGCATGGGTAGACACTGATAGCACTTTTATCACATTCAGCTTAATCCACTTGGGAAACAAGTCATTAAATAACCCACAGAAGGCAGCTGAGCAGGAGCATCCACTCTCAGCAGTGCTGGGATCTGTATTCACTTGCCAGTTCCTTCTCCTGCCACCCAAGTGCTTGGCCTGCAGATCAGGGGCTGTCAACTGAGCAGGAGGTTTGTCCCATCAAAATTCCCAAACTCTTGGGAAAAGTCAAACTGTGTAAGAGTTGGAGCCTGTGTTTTCTTGCCTCCTTCTTGTGGGTGGGTGAAAAAACCAGCCTACACAAATTACACAGTGCGGGAAGCCTTTGGGGATTAAAACATGATACACCATATTTCAGCAGGGATTTGGACAGACTGGCAGGGGGAGGAATTCCTCATGGAAGGAGGAATACCTCCCTTACTATCTCTAAATTACCTCAGCACTTATCTTACTTTCTGCTTTCACCAGGAACTTTCACTAGGAGAGAAGTCATTTGCCACTGGGATGTGTTTGGAGAGAACAGCAAAATCAAACCACTATTTTTACAGAGGCCTTTTCCTTTCCGCCCTGTTGGCAGAACAAATCTTACACAGACACAAGACAACTATTATGCTAAGCCTGTTCCCAGGACAGGAAAAGTCCTCTCCCATCCTCATTAACATAGTACAAAGTATTTCAGGCTTACAAGTGCTGTAGGATAGGCTTGACAGACATGACTGTTGACCTGAAATATTAGCGAGGACTGGAAAACACCCAGCTGAAGCTTTCTGAACGCGACCATCAGCGTGACTGCCAAAGAAAGCATCAGCACCCGTTACTTCATGAACCAACATGTGATTTGCAGAAACACTTACATGGCTTAAAAAGTCTAAATCCTGCCTTCAAAAGAGCTTAGTCACCACAAAGTGATTTTGGTATCTCGGTACATTCAGGGGCTTGCCCTTAGAAGTGCAACTTTCCATGGAAATGAGTCTTTGGTTATGAATTTCACAGAGGGAAATTCCTGCTGCACAGCTATTGCAAGAGCACTAAAGCTCCTGTGAAATCCATGTCCTCCAACACAACCCACACACCTCCGCTCCTGGACAGAGTGGCGTAATAAAGGGATATCAGCTGAATCTGATAACTGCGCAGGTGGGAAACATGGAGAACCCAAAGGAGACCAGAAAAATGGGAGGGAGTGGTCATGTCAGGATGTAGGTAAATAACTGCATGTGCACAAAACAATCAACACAAATTTTTTGCCCATAAAGAAACCACAAAATTGCCACTCCCAATGCTGAACTTGCACACAAAACTCAGAAAAAAATAGGACATTCACATAATACAAGAAAATTACTAATTCAACAACCAGTCCTAGAGAGAAAGAGATGCTTTAAAATTGGTTAAATAAGGTCAGACTTTCCTTGCATTTTGTTCAAGCCATTCAACAGCTTTAGACTGCCCTGTGACACTGTTGCTCTTACACAGAATCCACACGTTTTAAGGCAACTATTTTCAGAAAGGCTGTTGCCACAGCTAAAACTCCAGCCACGTGCAAGAGACCCATTCCTGAGCCCCTAACATCTTCCAATTCCTTGCCATTGTAACTTGGAGAAATTAACTGCTGAAACCCTTTGCCAGGAATGGGAAGAGCTGCTATGCCAACCAAAATCAACATAACTTACACTCTGGCAGAAAGGATAACAAAGCCCAGTCAGTGCCACAAGTAACAGAAATGAAGGAGAATTCATGTCTTTTTTATAAAGGACTTAACATACTAGTCTGGAGCATGGGCAGGTAGAAATATGGAACTGAAAAATCAAACCCAAAATGTTTGGATTTGAAACAACTCTGAAAGGGAAAGTGGCACGGAAAGTCACTAAAAACCTGCAGCACAAATCAAGCTGCAGGCCAAATCCTTTGTCATTTAAAAGCCTTAGATCAGTGGAGTGGCATTATTTGAATTTAATGGGCACACAGTAAAGGGCTGTTTGATTAAGCATTGAAAACTTGACATGACTGTTTAAAATACCCTTCAATCTGCCATTAGCTTTAATGTATATTAATAGCCAGAGCTTGCTGGAAATGATCCACTGGGAGAAATTCTGGAGTAAGGAAAGCTCAAAAAATTTCTCCATGAAGATTTCCACTCTGTTAACTCTAAAAACCATGGAAAAACACCTTAAAGCAAAATATTTCATTTCGAATCAGCTCAGTAGTAATGGAAAAACCCCACACAAATAGGTTCACCTCTAATGACATGGTGCCTGATGCAAATTTAAGTTTTGATCACTTGAATTTATTTTTTTTTTCTCCTTTTTATGAGCTGGGCTCTTTGCTTGCACTACCTGGACTGCCAAAATCCTTGAGCTGTTTGGAAGATGTCTGGAGGAATGTGTCTCTTGTCTGATGGTTGCTTCTAATTACCACTCATACCTGAACAAGTCCCTGCCAAAACAAGCAGAAAAAAACCCAGGCAATTCTAAGAGGTAGCAATGAACAACTTTTAATGCTAATGGAAAGACATTGTGAGACAACCAGAACAGCTGAAGGCCTCTTTTCTGTTCACAATAGAAACAGTGGGTCTGAAAGTCAGCTAAGATTATTTTGATGATCTAAGGACACCCGTTGCACAGATTTGCTCCATATGAGCATCCTGGTTTCCTAGTCCAAGGACAAGCACTGTTTCCAGAATGTGAGAGCATTGTCTTCACCCAGAACACCAGCTGAGCAGGCTGGTGAACTCATTCCCGCTTACCAACACCTTCTTATTTGGTTTTCCACTGTGAGATTAGATCATGCAAGAAAATTTCACCAAATATAGTGTAAAAAGAGATGAACTCTCACAAGATTTTGTTAGTCATTGAGGAAAAAAAAAAAGTGCCTTCTGTCAAACTACTGGAAATTAATTAACTTTGAATACTCAAATACATAAGCATTGCTGCAAAAACACTTTGGGATGAAAAAATTATTTACTGTGCCCTCCAGAGAAATGTACCTTGTCAATCCCTTGTCACTAAATCACTTGCTAACAGTTATGGTGTGAGGTAAATCACTGTTTAACCCTGCTGAGTTTAAAGGCCTTGAAGCCCATTTATTCTGGAGGTTACATCTGCTTTCAAGCTCTCTTTTAACAACCTGGTGCTGAAAAGATGTGATGTAATTTTGCTGTTTACTAAACAGATGTCAGTAATCTTATCCAGTGATGTCAGGCCACTTGCTTGGAACTCACTTTAAGGCAACTATCTGAGCTGGTGCCATGGGATCATAAAAAGCCCCTTCCCTGGGGAGATACAGCCTCCCAGCACATCCACGGACAGGAGGCAGGACCAGGAGTATTTAATAAACTGATGGGGTTAGCTCTGCAAACTCTGTTAATCAGGTCACCTGCCCAGCTCTTGGTTTGCTCCATAGGAGGGCTCTGCTCACATGACTGAGCATCCCAGCACGTGGCCCTGGGTGTTCCCTTCCCACTGAAAGACCCTGAGGGAGATGGTGCACCCCTGGAATAGAGCAAATGGGCTCAAGAGGTAACATGAGAGGTCCCAGTGTGGCAGGGCTGCACTGGCATCAACTATCCAAAGGCTCCCTGGATAATTTCTGAGTTACCTCCCAAGTAACCCACAGGCTGAAGGTGGCCCTGTGACCACCCTCCCAACAAAGCTGGCACAGAACACAAAGCTGGGCTGCTGCTCCTCTCCCAGGAGCTTCATTAGGCTCTCCAGGGAGCACCTGCTTCAGGAATATCCGATATGGAGACTTTGGGGCCTCCCCATCTTCAACAGCCCAATAAACAGGTGGGCACAGCACTGATGACGACTGTGTAACACCCCTGATAGCACCCACCCAAACCTCACACTAGCCCCAGGCTGCTGGAGGGGCACTGCACATGCCCCAGGCAACACCCTGCTCTGCATGAAAGAAAGAATGTGTTGGGCAGTCAGGGTTGGACTCCAGGAATGTTGTAATTTCATTGAGAAATGGTATTTGGTGTTAACAACATGGTATTTTAATTGTTTAATGTTCACTTACTCATGCAGCATTGGGCTGTCGGGCGTTCCAAGGATTTTGGCTATGTAATACTGCTCCCTTGGCAGGAGGGGAATTTGAGGCAAAGAAAACCCAACCCAGAAACCAAACAAACAAGACAAGAATGCTAGATTTGGGTGAACAATGATGCTTGGCCCTCATACAACATGCAGCTCTTCAGTCCATCTAGCTTACTACCTCCATAAACTAAATAATCCTAATTAAACTATTGAATATTTCCGGGTTTACACAGAAAATGTCTGGTTTAACTAAATGAAAACTTTCACAGAAAATGCATAAAACAAATTTTTACAACACAAAAGGTTTTAACTGAAAACTTTCCCATGTCAACCCCACACTCATAATATTCCAGGTTAGACTAAAAATGCGCAGTCTTTAATGACCGTGTTAAATATTCCATGGAGGGGAAAAAAAGAAGTGTCGCTTACTAACATATCTGGGAAACAAGCTGTGTTCCTGTATTCCTCCCTGTTAGAAACATGTTCCTCTAACCATATAATTTTGGGCTCAAATTCAGCATTCATATGCCTGGAATTTTAATGGCAGATTGCTTATTTTTATGAGACCAGTAAAGCAGCATCAGAACTCAATATGGGTGTTTGTGTAGATATAAAATCATCCTAACTTGTTCAGCTGAACTTGTAAATTTAAGGCCACGTGAAAGGATATTTGAACTCAAGTCCAAGCAAACTTGCTACTTGTTATTAGATCTCCCTAATGTGGATAGTCCTACTTGGCCCTAGGAAATGCTGGTATTTGGTTTAAGAGGCTTTCTAACACTCATTACATTAAATCACACGCTTCAGACCCGAGGAGCTCATAAGCCTGGAAGTTTGTGTCTATTTTTTCCAGCTACACTGGTTGCATTTAACAAAGTACATCACCAAACACCCCATCTTGCTGCAGAAAGTGAGCATTGATTTAATTTTGCTTTGTAGAACCAGGTTCCTGACAATTCTTTCTTTGTGGCAATGGATGTAAAACAATAAATTTCAGTGTTTTGTTTGGTAAATAGAACATTTTCTGCTCTGCACAAACTAATTTTCCAGGCCTGAACCTACATGTTTTTTAGATTTTTTTCCCCTTTCAACTTCTTTACTGGGTATTTAGCTCTTCCTTCCTTAATGGGAATTTAATAAGACCCAGCTGACAAGTGCTCAGTGAAGCAAACAGCACCTGAAGGAGATGGGATGTAAGATCCATATAAAATGCCTCAGTAGGATCATTGTTATTAAAAGGACAACCACATGAATTCATAATGATGGGACACTCATTTCAAAGTGTTTCCATAGCTGTTACACATCAGGAAAAATACGGAAGTTACCCCATTTTCTCCAATCCTAAATAACCTTATAAACTCACCAAAGAAATTAATTAGCCTATATTTCTTGAAAATTCATAACAAAGTTTCCATTTTTCCATCAGATAATTCCTTAGTGCATTCTGGTTTTTAACTTCCTTCAAGTCTGGATCATTTTGATGAGTGAACAGACATTTTGTGTTTCCATGAGTTATTTCCACAGGTTCAAATATCTTCTGTAATTGACATTTTCCTGCTTACAAAAGTTGTCAAACTTGAAAGTAGCAGTTGATTGATAAAACATGGGTTTTGTCTGTAACTTAACTTCATTGTTGGGGCTTATTGCTCAAGCTCTGACTAACTTCTCTCTTCAAAGTGACTTGCACTGAGAGGTTTTGGGGGCTTTTGGTTTGGGTTTTAGGGGTTTTTTTAATCGTCTATGGTTTAAGCTACTTTGATAAAATAGAAAGCAGCAGCTGTTTTTCTCCCCTTTTCCCTACTTTTTGCTTCCACTTTAGAATTATTACTCTCTAAATAAAGGAGTGTAACTTAACTTTTAAAGTAAAGTCTCCCAAAGTCAATTTCACAATCATTCAGGAACATTTATCCTTTCCAACCCTGACTATAAGGAAAAAAGGAAAAAAAAGAAGAAAGCATTGAAGAGCGCACCGACGTGCAGCATCACAGAGGACAGCAGCTACACACACCATAAAGCAGCATCACAGATGTTATTTAATATTTAAAAACTCCACAATGATGTTATTTAATATTAAAATCCCCCACACAATAACTACAGAAGAAGCACTTCTTCTAGTGATGAGAAATGCACAAAAGCACAGCCCAGAGCCCAGTAGGGTATTTTTGTTTGCTTTAATGGATTCTGGGCCTGGTTTTTAATAAAGATGCAAACAAGTTTGTACAGTGCTGAAGTCAGTACAGTGTTGCTACAGATGGGGATGCCTTTGCCTCTGCACAAATCATTGCCAATACAGTACTTAGCGGAGGGCAACTATTTACAATTTCCACCTGGATGTCACTGAATTATAACACAGACACTCAGCAGCACCATAATGACATCTCACGGTTCTCCTCTGTGGTGGGGTCACACCACCCTTCTGCTGATCCCAGGTCCTGCTTGCATGTCACAGAATCATAGAATGGTTTGGGTTTGGACCTTAGAGATCATCTCATTCCAGTTCCCACCAGGAGCAGGGACACCTTCCATTGTCCCAGGTTGCTCAGAGTCCCATCCAGCCTGGCCTCCAGGGATGGGGCATTCGCAGCTTCTCTGGGCTACTTGTTCCAGTGCCTCACCACCCTCACAGTAAAGGATTCTTAATATCCAATCTAAACCTGCTCTTTTCCAGTTTGAAGCCGTTGCCCCTTGCCTTGCTACTTCAGGCCCCTGTGAATAGTCTCTCTCCGTGTTTTCTTGCAGGCTCCCTTCAGGTACTGCAAAGCTGTAATTAGGTCACTCAAAGCCTTGTCTTTTCCAGGATGAAAAATCCCAATTCTCTCAGCCTTTCCTCACAGCAGGGGTGCTCAATCCCACAGTCAGTTTGCTGGCCTTCCTTTGGACTTGCGTCCAACAGGTCCATGTCCTTCCTGTGCTGGAGAGCCCGGAGCTGCGTACAGCACGCAGCAGTGCAGTGCTGTGGTTTGCTTCACGCAGGGCAGAACCCGGATGCAGGAAGTGAGCAACACAAGATTTGATAAATCTTTGATCATCCCACAGATGTGAGGGAGCTGGAGAGGCTGAGCTCTGCCTAGGTACAGCTCTCCCACAGAGATTACCTCCAACCTCTCTGCTTCCTGACAGAAGAGCTCAGAGATGGCTCATGGACACTGTGCCATGGCCAGTCTATGTTTTAATTTAGCCCCATTGTAACCAGCATAGTCTCAGAATGAAGTTCAATTGTCCTGGATAGGCATGGATTAAAGCAAGAGGCAGTTTGGTTTGAGTCTCAGCCTAGACACAGTATTTTCACATGCCTTTGGCACAAAACTGTTATTGCTTTCTGAAGCAGTTGTTGTTTCAGTGACATGACTTCCTGCAGGGGCGTTTTAATTATGGTTGGTGTATCACCTAACTTCGTTATGTACTGCTTTGAAGTTGTCCTTTGTATCTGACAGCAAGAAGATGGAAAACAAATGTGACTGTTTATTCCCTTCCCCTTGCCCTGCATTGTCTTGGTGCAGCCTTTGCTTTGGATTACACAAACATGGAGCAGATGGAAAAGGAGATCCCAAAGAAGAGGCCAAACAAAGTGGGTGTACCTGACATTTTTGAGCAGCAGGTGTTTTCTCTTAAGCTGCCCTTATGACAAGTCAAGCAGATGTATAAACCCCCAAACAGCAGGTCAGGCCCTGAAGACAGAAAATTGCTGAAAACGGTGTTAAATTATTATTCCCAGGGAAAAAAAAAAAAAAAAAAAAAAAAAAAATCACAGTTCCTGAACTGAGCACATCAGTTTTGTACTGGGTTAAGGGAGATGCTCCACTATGGCAGAGAGGTGATATTTGCAAGTATGTGCATCTAACTGCAAGAAGTGATATCCCAGCCACTCACAAAAGAGAGGCAGGGAACGCTTCCTGGTTGGACTGCCAAGGCAGGGAAGAAGGATTCCACATTAGCCAGATGGCAGCAGAGCATGCACAACCTACAGTGGGCTCCCAGAGTTTACCCCAGCCTCGGTCTTCTGTAACCTGCATACTTCTAATGAATTTAGGTATCCAGGGCTGGGTGGTGACACTCAACTCACCATCCTCAAATGCAATCCACCTCCTCCACATCCAGGTAACAACTAATTAAGATCCTCACATACATATAGTTAAGCAATTCTTTTTTTCCCCAAAAAAGCAATTCAGAAAAGAAAAGGTTCCAAAAAATCATTGTGGCAGCAACCACATAGCGTTCCAAACCATCTGCTGCAAAGCACATGCCCAATGAAGCTGCCAACTGAGACACTCATTTTGGAGGAATCCTCTTTCCTCATTTTGAATGAAGTTCAACTGCTTTAAAGTCAGACAGGAGAGATCTTGTAGGTTGATCCAAATCTTCCCCTCCCTATCAAAGACACCAAGATAAGTCACCGCAAGAACACCTTCTAGCAGAGTCAATTATTATTAATGGTTTCTTCATTAACAGGGCAACTTCAGTCCTATTCTGCCTCTCCTATTGAGGAAAGAAGTTCTCACCTTTCAAAAGGAATCTGAGCAAGCCATGTGGAGATTTTGCCATTTGTGGCTTGGGAAAGTGGAGATGAAAGACTTCTAAGACCTTGCGTTTGTTGTCTATTCTGGGATGACTATGACATTACTCACCACAATGTATCATCTTCCAGCCCCAGGAGACCATCCTGGGGAGACGCAGAGGGCTACAGAACTTACTTCTTATTTTAGGGCTTTTGCTTTCCTGAGGTTTCTACCATCACAGCCAAAATCCCAACCTGAGTTTTGAAGTTGGATACTTAAGGTGATATTTACATAAAAACTTCAGAGAAGGGTCACAATGCTGCTTCAGAGCTACGTGCACTCATAGAGATTCTCTGTTTCTAAAACAAACTGGTTTTAAAGGGGTTTTTTGGTTGTTTTTTTCTGCCTTGAGTGTTGTGCCATGATGAGGAAATACCTTAAAATTAAGGTGCACCTGCACCACTCTTTCAAGAGCTTAGCAACTTGAATTCTCTACTCATGGGAAACAGAAGTTCAAACACCCAGAGAAATCCTCCAGTCAGCTCTCCACTCCCCTTCCCAACCCTGCACACCTGGTGTTTAACATACGCAGAGCAGTCTCTCACCTTCTCCCACAACCCACAGCCTGGAGTTGAGCAGTAAAGCCGAGCAGGACACAAACTTGGCATACCCTCTCCTTGCTGGTCCCTCTCCCTTCCTTATTTGCTGAAGCTTCTTTTCAGGTTCAAAGCCTTTCAATGGTGTGCCAGTGAATAAACCTCATTAAAGAGGAAGAGTCAAATCCTGATGCTGAAACCCCTCTGCTCATACTCCACAGTCACACCAGCTGCCCACATTCACAGCCACAACATAAAAAAACATCCCAAAATCGTATTGCTTCAGAATCTTTGAACCCAGACAGATGTCCAGGGATGAAAGGAGAAATGAACCTGCGTTTCCTGCCATGATGGAAGTGTACACACAAGTCGACTACTTCCTATGGCCAGCCCCACCCTCTGAAATTCTGAGAAAAAAGAGGAAAAAAAGCTCAGCTAATGAGAATTGCAGCACAGTTCACACCACAGTAGTTAAGGTTGTATTCATCATAAATTCTCTTTTCAAGTTTTCTGTCACTCTGCCATAAAAGTCATTCTGGGTTGAAATTTAGCATCCAAGCTTTCTGCCCAAGGACAATATTTTTGACAGAATTTGGAAACAATTGGTTTGGCAAAGCACAGCTGAAGTTTTAGGGAGTACAAAAAAGACTAGTGGTTAGTGGTGTCAGATATTATTATTTTATGCTCTCATAACTTAAAAACAACTAATTTAGGTTCTGTGGTTGTTATTACTCCATAATTTCCTCTGAAATAGTTGGCCCATTCCTAATAACAAGCTCCTGCAAACTGCTATCACTTCTCTAAATAGAAAAATAATAGTATTCCTGGGCCAAATCTAGGGCTGCCATAAATTAGCTTAGTGTCAGTGCTCCCCATTGACATCATCTAAGGGCTTGGCCCCAGGTGTTAAGCAAAACTCATTTTTGGTGTTTGCATGTGTCTGGTTGGTTCTATTAGCCCCGAGCTGGGCAGTTCCCAGAAGGCAGATGGTTAGGTAATGTCTTCAGGAGCCAACAGAAGGGATCGTGCTCTCATCAAAGGCTGTTGCTAAACATGGCTTGACTTCATGCACTGCAATCAGCATCTCCACCTAGAATATGTAAGGATTTCTTGGGAAGCACGGTCACACCAGGAAGCTATACCAGCTGCCTCCAAGCCCAAGTTAAAGTCAGGCTCCCTCACTGCAGTGAATCACTCAGGTTTAGCTTCTCTTGCTTTGCCTCTGGAGAGCCCAGCATTTAACTTCTCCTGAGTACATCTCACACAGGACCATGCATTTTGGAGGACACTACTTCCCAGGGCACAGGAACTCAAGGGTGTTACTGGTCAGAAGGTGGTTCTCCAGTGCCTTGGGAAGTAAAGGACTTGCTTTTGAACTCAGGCAGCACTGGAGGTTTTTTGAGTGGGCTATTGAATGCTACAAGTGGGATTTTGACATTTTCAGAGAAGCCCATCACAATAACCACCTGTGCCCTCCTCCTTGTACCCATATAAATGACGTTTTCTTATTGAAAAATAGCACTCGAGTAAATGAGTACTTCTGAAAGATACTTTTACACTGTCAAAGTTTCTCATTCACACGTTTCACCAGGATATTTGGATTGGAACATGCAAGTCTTTTGTGTATAGACCAGAAAAAAAAAAAAAAATTCTTCCTAGCTGGGGTACTTAATTAGTTAACCTAATAAAATGTACCTAGCTCTGGACCCTTAAAATTCAACTATTCTTTCTATATATCCCTCAAGTTTAACATCTACATTTAAAATAAGCACTGTTCAGACAAATGGAGTCAAAGAGCAGCGACAGTAAAAATTAGCCAAGTACCAGGCACAGGACACTTACATCCTTATCCAAAATACATACTACTTATGCAATTTAATCCTTGTCTAAAATTCCCTGTTCCACCAGATGCCTTTTGGCAATGCACAGCAATGGGATGCTGAAATTGGCATAGCTGCATCCTTTCAGCATGAAAAACAACAGCCAGAGATGGGCTGACGCCTCATGTCAGTAGGAGACCTTTTAGGTGATCCCACACCTATCAGTTGCTCTGTGTCCATAACCTCCTATGCTCAAAATACCACAAATTTACAACTCAACCTTCCTCTTTAAGGTTGCTCATTTAGGTACAAATGAGACCAACAAAGCAGCCCCAAACCAATTACATGATTGAGCACCATGATTTTTGTCCTGATCTTTGAAGCAGGAGCCCTTGAGCAGGGTCAGAGATGGCTTCCTAGCTGGAACTTCTGTCCACAGAGGGAGGAAAGGAGCAGGAGTAGGTGCTGGATAGAGGTATTAAAACACCCATCACCAGTGCAGCAGGGACCAGTGCTGGTCACCAGAGACAAACCTGCTCACCTGACAAGACTAGTAAATTGCACAATGTCAGATGTCAGGAGACCTTCCCACACACTGTTTGGAAAGTCCAGAGACTGTTTATGTTGGGATGGGGGGAAAGGTATTCATTCCCCCTTGCAATGGGTTAAGCAGCTCTTACCCCTAAGATAAGCTACTTCTGCTAAAACATCAACAACTGACCTAATTTATTTTAGATATGGAGCAAAAGCGGCCTCTGCTATTCAAGTTTCAGTGGACAGCTTAGGGAAGGATAAAAACCAGAAGAAAAGAGATCCCTTTTCACAAAAAGGTATTATACCATCCTATCAGTTGTTGAGGTTTTTCTGCTTGGGCTACTCAATCTTCCTAAATTATACCAAAAGTCCTCTAGGTTTGGAAGCGACAATCTGAAAGCAGTGTAGAAAGAAATCCCTTCCTGAGAACTAGTTAAAAACTCAGTGATAAAAATAGCAGCTTTCTGCTTTGACACAGCAGCTCTGGCTTGTTCCTGTCAAGGTGGTTTTAAAATAGTATTTCGGGTCACAGCCAGTGAAAGCCCCTCTCAGCTACAATTTCAGAATTCTGCTTGGCTTCTTCCTAATCCCTGTAGCAATAAGATCAGGCTCCTAAAAGTACGCAGGAAAAAATACAGGAGCTCAATCAATCCATTACTTTCAGACTAGTATCTGTACAATTCTAATTTCCCTCTGTGATACCATCACATTTCATAATGAAAGTCAGGTTAAGGTTTTACTTGGCATCTGCACCTCTTGTGGTGAAAGGAATAGAAATTTTGGTCTTCCAACAGCTGTGGAGAAGGGTTTGAATATTACATCGTTTATCAGTAGTGTTTCCAGAAAAAAAGGAAACATTCCATGAAAAGATAATTTACTTGTCTTAATAATGTAAGCAGGAATGAAAGTGGAGAAATCCCTTATGGCAGGATTTTTGACAGTTGCCTTCATTTTCATCCTTGCTGACTGCACATGTCTACTTTGAAAATGAATACAGTTTCCACTTCAAAAGGAAAAAAGGCAGGAAAAGGGTGTGAGAGGGAGCCTGTGATGTAAAACTCATTGACTACAATATTTTCTGGGAAGCTTACCTGCTGTAAAGTCCTTATAGACAGCCACCTTGGGGAATATTAGGGAAATGTTTCAGCACATTCAGTAGGAACACATGCCAGGGTCTAGCTTTAAATAAAATGTGCATTTAGGCAAGAGAAGTGATGGATCCAAAATTGTACAGAACAGATATTCATTAATGACTTTTTCCTAGTCAAAAGAATTGGAAATCATTCAGAAGAAGAGGAAACGGTAACTTGTCAGTTCCCATGTTATCACTACTGCTGCTGTAAGTGGCAGGACCCAGTTTCCTCTGCTCCCCTGAGATTCCATGAAACAGAACACAGAAATCCAGAGGCAAATCTCCAGTTCTTCCCTGCACTACAGTCAAAAGGCATTTATGGATGGGAGGTCCCTTCTTGCACCAGGAGAACCAAAGGCCAGGGAGGCCAAACCTCATTCTCTGGCCTAATGAGGGTCTAGCTAAATATTGCTGAGAAAATGTCCCCAAGGGAGTGGGATAAAACAGACTCCAGGCTGGATGTAACTACACTCAGCACAAGTTATTTGGTGATTCTTGAAGAACTGGCAATGAATCAGGTCCCACTTGGGACTAACTCTGGTTACCTTTACTGGATGCTCCTGCCCACCTGAGTCTTCAACTCATTTGGTAGTGAGAACTTGGGGCCTGATCTTTCAACTGTTTTCACAATTGCCATTAAATCCATGGTACCTATACAGTTTAAAATTAATAAGTACATGATTTCCAACACTGCTTAGAGTAAGAGCTTTCCACACATAATTCCCACTCACAGAAACAAAACTTGTTCATGGATGCAGTTCAAAAAGAGAAAAAAATATCTGCAAGCCATACTGAAGCCAACATACCCCACTGCTACTGCAAAGAAGGTGGCTGAAGTAGAAAGCCTGTAACAACACAGCCCCTGTTAAATAAAACCATGATGTTTGCACAATGGTTTTAATTACTTTTTAAAATCCAAATTTTATTTTGCAGACCTGCATGTTAACTCAGTCACTGAGGGTAAGCTGGTGCAAACTTATCCCTGAAGCTATAATAAGGTATTAATTTTTGCCAGAATGATGCATTCAAAAATCCTTGATTGGCCACTGAGGGATGAGATTGCCTTATCAACTGCAAATTTGAAATAAAATAGATTTATGTTTTGCTGGCCTCTCCAGTGCATGTTTTCAAACCTTTCTGTGCAACCACAAGGAACAGAACCCCAAATATAGAAGCACCATCAGGCAGACCTATTTATCAGGATCCTGTACTGATTTTTTTAGACACAGAGCTTGGCTTCCTACCCAAGGCACTGGCAAGCTCTAAAACAAGCTTCTGACAGCTCCTTGGAGGTGCTGGAGAAGGGACGGTGTTTCTGACCCCAGCCCAGCAAGGCTATGCTACCTCAAAGCCATGTGGGACCAAATGGGGAACTGAGCTGCCCTGGGAGAGAGAAGACAGGCAGCAGAGTGATGAAGGCACAGGGACCTCACCAAGCACACAGCTTCCAGGCAAGCTGGAAGCTGTACTGGACTATTTTAATACCCTCCTAAAGTAGAGGCTGCAAAATATAAGATACTTTAAAAGACAACTGATGTAACACAGGACTGGAGTTCCCAGGTTTCCTCTGAGCACCAGATATCGAGCCCAGAACACACCTGACATGTCACAGCCTGAGGAGCCAAAGGCAGGAGGTGGACACTTCCACAGGTATCTGTTGGGAGTCCAGGTCCCTGCCCCAGCCACAGGGCTAAAGGGAAAAAAACATTTTCCCCAGTCTGGCTGGTTCTCCCTATTAGAGCAGCATCATCCAGCTCCCCAGTGAGACCCCAAAGCCCCAGCACCACTCTCCTTCTAGGGCGGCTGGAGTGGAATTCCCACTGGCTGCTCCCAGGGCTTTGGATGAGGAAGAGTGACGGGCCCCAAGGGGTTTAACGAATGCACAATCCCTTTAAAGGGCACAGAAGCCCTTTATGTGAAATCAGTGAACCACTGGCTGTTTCAAATCTCAAAAAAAAAAAAAAATACAGGAGAGTTTTAATTGTGGTTCAGAAAGAAAACTGAAAGGAACGCGTTGGAAGGGGAGCAGATCTCACCCAATGAGATCAGTGCAATTTCTGGGATTAACACACTGCTGGTGATTCCTCCTAAATACTGACAGCTTTGTCACACAGCTCCTTACAAGCACAAGAAGCTTTGCAGTTCCACTGCATGATTTTAAACCTTAGGAACTCCTTGTGTGCTTTTCTAAACCAAAAAAAAAAAAAAAAAAAAAAAAAAAGGCCAATGAGAAGTGACCTATCTGTCATGGCTTCAGTGTCCAATGCTAGGACCAGAGGGAACAGCATGAGGAAAAGGATTATGGCATGCTTGGCAGCATAAAGCAATATGCCTTTAAATGCTACCTGAAGAGCCGCTTCCCACTGTTTTTACTCACTCCCATTTTCCCCTATATGAATGATTTCTAGCATATCACAGCATCCACTCTCCTCCTCTTTCTGAGGGGCTGGGATCCAGCTGGAAGCAGGTCCACTGAGAAATAAAATGAGGAAAGGAGTCAGCTGACAGCATGATGCCTTGGCAGCTGGCACTGGAGACAACACTCCCCTCTAATTCACAGCATCACAGAGTTCAGATTTCAAGGGAATGGCTGCCTTCGTTCCTGCCAAGGCACCATGCAATGGCACAGCGGTGCCCTTCCAGGATGCTCCAGCAGCCAAATCCTCCACAGGACTTTGATGGACCTCAGCTGACAAAGGAATGGCTTTACACTGCTGTGCAAAGTCTCCTCAGATAACTGCTATCTGCAACATAAACCACCACCAGCTAACAAGGACTAGCTGTTCCCAGCACAGCTGAGATTTTACTTAAGGTATTTACACGGCTCTTTGCCATAGATAAGGAATTATGATAAGAATTCAAGTGATTGTGTTAAAAAAAAAAAAAAAAAAAAAAAAAAAAGGAAGGAAAAAAGAAAAAGCACCCAACCAGGCAGTTTACAAACCAAAAGGTTTCTCAGGAAGGAACTGAGAAAAAAGGTAGTTTGGGTGTCATGAAAGCAAGGGCTGGGACTTTGAGTCTGGGTTGTGTCCCTTCCAATTCCTTGTGAGACTCTGGACAACCCATTTAACTCTGGACCACTGAATCTCACAGTTCTGTGAAAACTGAAGTGACTGGAAGTTAGAGAGCAGTAATATAAGAAGAGCTTTTATAACCACAAAGCCTCATTCTATTGACGCAAGGCCATTTTACAGAAGGAATTTCAGACAGATATCCTTCTTCTGATACCCAGGACAGGTTCTGGTATAATCCACTGTATACAATCCTGCTGGGCTGAGGGAAATTGTCATGGGTTTAGGGTTCCTACCAGGGGAATTGTGAGGAAACCAGGTTTCCTCAATCTTGCACCTCCAAGAGCATCCTCGCTATATACACAGAGCCCTGGAGGTGGCAATCCCTGCCCTATCAACCTCCCTGCTGTAACACTCCCAGGGATCCCAGAAAGACAGGATATTTAGGACCACCTCAGAGTTTTGCAAAATTGAAGGTAGAAAAGTGGTCATTACCATGCAGGTATTTAGGATATCCTGAGGATCTATTCCTTAAAAAAAAAAAAAAACCAAAAACCCAAACCTAAAAAAGTCCCAAGCCTAAGCAGTCCCTTCACTCTAAGCAGTTGGTATGACTTGATTTTTGCAAAAGGTGCTGAAGGTTTCTTGCCCAGTACATTTTGAAAATACTATTTTAATCTGGAATCAGAATGAAAACTTAAAAATATTAGAACAAGGTAGCATTTCAAGTGGCACAGATTCTCCAAATTCAACCAGCTGCAGCCAGGCCTGAATGGGACCCTGGGGCAGAGCACTCCCCATCCCTTCTGGCTGAGGTCCATAACTACTACAGGGAGCCATCTGCTCCATGGAATGGTGTGGAGCACATTCTGCTCCCCTTTGTTTCCTCCACACAGCAAGAAAGTAATTTAGCTTTCAAGTGTTTGTCTGATCTTGGGAAGGTGCTACTTTTAATATTATTCCTCCTCTTTCCAGGCCTTTGCATCTTTGCATTCCTGGTGGAGATAGCACCAACTCCACCAATCCCTTGTGACATATACAGGGATAACATGTGTCTCCTGTCCTGTTTTTGTGAGAGACATCTGGAAACTGCCTGGCACGGGGGGATCTTGTTTTTGGTTGAAGCATCTGTGAGCAGCTCTTGCAGCAATCGTGTGACTTCTCTTAAACCAAGATGGTGTTGACTTTGTAGAGTGTTCCCACCCCAACATTACATCCTGATTTTAGGAGGATTCTGACATCACCCAGGGCTAAACCACCCAGTGTGGTATCAAAAGGCTCACTTTGGATTTGAAGGAGACTGGGATTTCAAGCCCTGCCTCTCTGATCCAAGTGTTTGCAATGAATGGTAGCAAAGCAAATACTCCTGGTTTTACTGCACATGCAAAGAAAGCTCCACTTTTCAGGGGTTTGTGCATTGAGCAGAGCAGATCATATTTCTGTGACTCCACCCCAATTCCTCCTACCCCCTTTTCTTTCTCCCAATGACTTTGGTATTTCTTTGGAGGATATTTAACTGCAGAGGGGTTCAACAGACCCTCCCCACTCAGAGTCCTGTTTGCAAGTTTCAACCCCAACTTGGAGTTCAACCCTCAGTCAGCGGAGCAGTAAAGCTGGCAGGCTTAAGTACTACAGGAATGCTAACACGGCAGATCTGAGAGAGTTAATTTGGTCAGAATGCACTCCAGTTATGTTTATGTTTTAGATAAAGTGCCTACAATGTTGCAGCTTGACCTTCTGACCCCATTTCCTCATTGGTGTGCAGCTCAGAGAAAGTGATACTTAATTCCAAACCTTTGCTTTTATTAGCTCCCAGCGAGGGATAGTATTTCATCCCAGCCTTATCTCTGTTATAAACATCCTGTTACCATTCATATCGGGGATATCTTTGGAAAAATGATTAAATGCTTTTCTCCAGACACAAACAGCATCCCCCGATTGATTCTGCACAGTCTAGGGTGATTTTGCATGTGTGTGTGTTGTCAAACAGCATGAGCCTTGGTGCTCCAGAAGGGTGGAAATTTTACATGCAAGCGTGAAAACTCGTGGGGCTCTTCTACAAAATCCGGATATCTGTGCATTTAAGAGCACAGACCTGAGTACTGTATCTAGACCCAGCCTTGCTCAGACTCAGCTTAGCCATAAAGGTCTTCTTCATTCTGCCTTTTTTGCTAAGTCTGCTGCAAACCACCTCTGACTGCGTAAGTCACGAGCAAGCATGATATAAGTGCTGATGCTTTTCCAGCTCCACACTGGTTTCAGGATTGAATCAAAGCGGACACATTTTTGCAGCAGCACTAATGCAATATTTATTGTGTATCCCTGAAGTAAATTTCAATTCAGCAAACAATTTGATGAATTGCTGCATTCTCAAGGCAGCTGCCTCCTGAAAAGCACCTTCCTCCCACCTTACAGGTGACCACCACATATCACTTCTCTAAGGCAGCAGCTCTTCAGCCAAGGCACATTCCCAAACTTTAAGCCTACAAAAGGGACTGAAAGACTAAGTCTACCCAGGCTGTCCAGCAATACACATAGGTGGTACTTCTAGAACCTCTGCTCTGTGCATCTCAAAGGATGCACAAATCAAGAAAGCCTTTAACCACAGATTCACAGAATGGCCTGGGTGGGAAGGGACTTTAAAGCCCATCTCATTACAATGTGTCTGCCATGGGCAGAGATACCTTCCACTATTCCAGGTTGCTCAGAGCCCCATCCAGCTTGGCCTTGAACACTTCCAGGGATGGGGCAACCACAGCTTCTCTGGGCAACCTGTGCAAGGACCTTACCATCCTCACAGTCCAGAATTTCTTCCTGATATCCAATCTAAACCTACTCTGTCAGTTTTAAGCCATCGCCCCTTGTCCTGTCATCACATGCCCTTGTAAACAGTGCTGGGGAGGCTGAGGGTTGGAGGGGGACTCTCTGGATGTGCCTGTACAGGGTTTGTAAAAGATAAAGGACCTGATAACATATCACACTTAGCGCATGGCAATGTTGGGTGCTTTGGGAGTGCAAGAACAGGGTTTCCTCCTGTCACAGTTGCATTTCCCATGTGCATTTCATGGAGATGGACATGGAGAGGAGGAGGTGTAATGGGAAAAGCCCCTGTGCAGAGGCTCTGTCTGCTGTGGCTGTACCCAGTGCTGACACACCAACTCCTTGTGACATCTTGCTATTTTGTTATCTAGCTCTACACCCACCCTCCAGTTTCTTTATACAAGGTCTGGGCCAAGACCACGTATAAAACCACGTATGTCAAATCCCTTGGATTCAGTCTTTCAGAAACAGATTTTCAGTGTCACAAAGGGTGGGTAGGAAACCAGTACTCCATGGCTTTCCACCAGGGCCCAGTGCCAATTTACACTCCTTTTGACCTAGAAAAGAGATACCCTGTTCAACTAAATCCCTGGATTTCCAAACATGCTCAGCATGCAGCAGTGCTCCTCAATGAGGAGCCACAGTTCAGCTCCACATTCCCCAACATGCATCTGCAAACACTTCCATATGGCAGTGAGTGCCTGGAGCTGGGGCTCAACCCAGCTCCCCATCAAAATACATCCAAATTCTGAAAACAAATGGAAACCTGGGTCTACATGACTTTTACAGGGTGGACTTGTCAGACTGAGTATTAACATATACATGGAATTTGGGGTAAAAAAGCAAAAAATGCTTCCAATAGCTGGAATATCATCAGTTGGAAAATCACAATTATTTTGTGTGGAAGTTCAAAAGAAATTTTTTTAAATATACATAGATAAAAGGAGACATCTCATTTGGGAATGTTTTTAAAATGAGTTAGTGAAGGTACAAAGAAAAACCCCCAACAACAAAACATTTTCTTCCATGTTTTGTTATTAGTTTCTATTTCCTTTTAGTTTGGAGGTTTGACTTGACCCAGTAATTTGGTAGTTTATTGTAAACAAAATCCCAAAGTGAAAATTTTAAACAAAAACTGAATTTTACATGGAAAGTTAGTTCCTGTTTCTTTCTTTTCTGTCCAAGATTGAAAGATCTGAACTAAAACAGAACATTTTTTCAGAATTTCCTCCCCTCCGTTTGCTGGAGGCCATTATAAATCAAGCAGGCTTCCAATTTAACCTTTTGATTTTAACCAGCCTTTGAATCTAACTAAATAAAACACCCTACAGGGGACAAGGTGAGGGAACAGTCCCTCTGTTCTCCATCCCTTTCAGCATTTCCTTCTTGAAGAAGCAGAATGAGACGCCTTGTGAAACAGGTGATGATCGTGACCAGGGAAAAGTCTGTGTTTGCACACCTTGAAGCATCACGCCTTGCTCAGACAGGCAGGAACACTATGGGGCCACAGTGGCACCAGCTCATCCCACAGCTCCCAGCACTGCACATCCCACCGTTTCCTGTACTACCTGGAAAGGGTCATGCTCAAGCAACCAAGAAAACCTGTTCATGGCTTCTGCTTAAGGAAACTTTCCTTTGAAGAGCCTCTACATGGGCATGAATAACAATGAAAGAAAGAGTCCTTTGGGATCACCACCAACAAGATCCAGTCTCCTCAGGAAGAAAAGTAGAGACAAAGTGGGTTCAGAAAGGTCAAAACAGTCTCAGAGGGGTGCAGAGAGCACCTGCTTATCTCCCCACCAGGCACTCCTCCTGTCCCCAAGAGGGGTTAAGCTCCCCCAGCAAACACCACTCATTTCCCTACTTGGCCCTCAGCCAGAAGATTTTACCTTCCAGTCATGTGAACTTTCCAATTTGAGATTCTTACAAGCTGAGCTTACAGGAAACTGTTCCCATTCCCCCTCCACCCCACTATTCCTGCTAGAGCAAAGCTAAGCGCATTTATTGATCAGCCAACAATAAACAAAGGCCCGGAAAGTCTGAGGCAGCCTTTAAAAGCTGTGGAGACATGGTCTCCTATCAGGTTTACTCAGTTTAACTACACTCCCCTCAAATATTACATCCCTTAATGTGTATTTAAACAGGTCTTACCCTCTTGGGTACATTTTCTAATGACCATTTTTAAACCCAGAGCATTCACTGGTGCAAATGAGATGCTGTAAGCCATGTGTGAGTCATGAGTTTTGCTGAAGTGAGATCTTGATCACTGATTCCAATAAAAACCAGATCAGATCCTGTATCTTTACTTCCAAAAGCCAGCCTACCTCCTGTTTTTGCCATGGCTGGATATAAGAAACATGACATTATACCACAGGATGCTGGGCAGAAGAAATTTAGATATGCAATTGTTTATGTCACTTGGGACCAGGACATTAAGTAGAAAGATTTTCTGAAGAAAGGTGAATGGGCAGTGGAAGAGGAGAAGTACTGATGGTTGTTGCTAGATACAGCACATCAGGGGGCCTGACTTATGGAGTGAAGAGTCAACATTAGATCCAGACATTGTGTGCGTCATCCCTGCCTGCAGCACAAGGAGAAGCTCTGCCATGACAGCAGGAAAGAAAAGAGCTAGCAGAATGTGAGGTCAGAGAGTCAGTAATACAAACCTGGTTATGTCACAGGCAGATGGTCGAACCTCACCTGGAATAACATGTGAACATCTGCGCATTCTTTCCTTAAGATGAAGTGTATCGGAAGGAATTAAAGACACTGAGGGGTATAAAGAAAGTGAGAACTAAAAGAATGCAGTCAAAAGACTAGATAATGTCCAAAAAAAAAAAAAAAAAAGTCCTTACAGAAGTTCCAATCATCTCTGTTAAAACAGTACTTTCCTAGGAATGGTTGTTTCTCACTCTTATATTACTTTTAAAAAAGAAAACCTCTGTCCTTTTCTAAGACAGAAACTTTTACGGAACTTTTCAATCAGAACTGAAGCCTGACTTTCTCAGTACAAGCCAGGTCTCCAAAGCAGTTTCGAGGTGCATTTTTCTAGGCAGATATTTTATTTTCATTGATTTAACTGGGATTTAAATAGGCATTTAAGCTTGGGCTTTTCCAAGACAGCTGAGCCAAGCCCTGCAATGGCCATGTGCCTCAAAGAGCACACCACCAGCCCATGGGAAGCACTATGTCCTGGGATCTGGGGAGAGGGAATGTACCATTAGGCTGGGCTTAGACAATCGTGGGAGCCAGTGGAATGCAGGTCCTGCATCCCTATCAAACCCTTTGCTAAACTGAGAACACAGCTGTGCTCCAGGGTACAAACATGGCAGCTCTCAGGCAGGAACAGCCTTGATGACAAGTGCCTAAGTGTAGCAGATAGGATTTGGGGTCCTCCCGCCATCTGCTCAGCCCTGGAGTCAGTTTTGGCCAGCTGCTGCAAGGTTTGACCTACTCAAATGACAAAAGCATTGCTGGAGGTCACTCCCCACTTTCACAGCGTACCTCAGCCCAGCTTTCTCCACAGCAAACTACTCTTCAATTGTAATGCTGGTTACAATCAGGAACACAAAAAGGTTTCCACACAGAGTGCTTACACACATTTTTCTTAAAAAAAAAAACAAACAAAACCAAGCACCTTTTTCCAGTTTAATATCTGGTCTCTGATCTACCTCTTCCCTATATTTTCTCAGTAAGAATGTTTTGGTGTTCAAGGAGCTGTCAGCCTGGGTTGGAAATGCTGAGACCTGACATTTCTAGATTAAATGTCAACCAGATGTTTGAGCACTTTCCTCATGTGCCCTTCAAGAAGCTTCCCAATTTGGGATTGCATTTCATTATTAGGGAAAACTGAAGTTCACACCTTTGGTTTGAGCTGAAAGGATTGAAAGTCTCAGGGGAAGAGAGAGGGGAGAAGAAATGACAGGTACCCATGCAATAGGAAATACTATTCTAAACTGCAATCCACAATAACTGGTGTCCATCTTTTCTTTTTCTCTAATATATTTGAAGCCTGACTGAAATAAATTGGCTTTCATTCCAGAAACTATTTTTATGTAATGTTGGCATTCTCCCTCAATCACTGAAGCAAGTGAAATGTGGAACAGGATGTTGTCCTTTCCTTATTCCTCTCAGTCTCAGTGCCAGAGGTGTCAGTGCTTCTGACAGTGGAAAGTGGGATCCAGGGGAAAAACTGAAAGGAGATTTATTCAGGAAAAGAAGAGACAAGGAAGCATATTGGAGCTGGAACTGTCTCTAAAGTCCCTACCTGAGATGCAGGAGGACACTCCAGGTTTCTTCCACTCTCTTATTTCTTTCTGCAACTTTGCTAGAGAGAAGCCTCAGTTCCTGCTGTGCAGAATGGGATTTATAGGAAGATTTTTTGGTATTTGTTGTGTCTTGTATGGTCTTCACAGCCAAGGACTCACCCTTACCATGCTTCTCACATGTACTGCAACAGTGCCTCAGGCCAAGATGGGAGCTCTAGGTGCCAATGTAGCCAGTAATTAAGGACATAAATAATACAGTCACAACATGTGGCTGAGAACTGTCTCTCATCCCAGAAATTCAGAGTGAACTTTCCTGGTTTTGTTGGTTTAGTTTGATGCTAGTTTCTTGAACAAAGTAACAATTTCTTAAACTGCATATTCAATATTATGAAAGAAACCAACAGCAAGACCCGGACAATGACCCTACAAAATGGGCCTTGTGAACGTCTCCAAGAGGCAAGGAAAGAGGCAGCTAAGGGCTGTTCATGGAGCAGGCAGGATCAACATCCCCTCCCAAGCCAGATCCTTCACTCACAGCTGCATTCAAATTCCAGAATCCACATTTCTTGGATGAAACATATCTATAGAATAGAAGGGATTAACACATGCACATACCCTGCAGAGTTAGGGTTTGTGGTAAAGGCCAAATTCTTCTTCCCCACATAGAACAAGCTCCAAAAGATGCTGTTAGAAATAAAAAATCCCCACTGGAGCAAACATTCTGCAAGAATTAAATACCTCCACAGCCTCCCAAACCACCCTCAAAGAGCACAGTGGGAGCTGTGCTGACCAGTCAAGGGCTGGTTCCTACCCATGAAGACACAGGCAAGAATTCCTACCAAATTTCTTTACTGAGAACAAGGAACAATCCCACTAGACTTGGCAAATGGCTTCCAGACTGTGGCACAGTGGGACCATGATGAGAGCCTGACCTTGCACACTCATACACCACGAGGCTGTGAAATAAATTGAGTCAAATCCTGGCTGTGATGAAGTTGGTGGCAAAATTCCCATTGACTTCAGGCAGGTCTGGGATTTCACCCATTTTATTTTTGAATGTCAGGGCAGCAACCCAGTTCCAGATCTCATTCCAGCCTCCCAGGTCTGCATGGAGCCACTTGTCAAGGATCAATGGCCACTCCAGAGCACCAATACATTCCCCAGCAAGCTCACAAGATGCTGGTGAGCCCGGGGGAGGTGAGCAGGTTGGAGGACTCTCAATAAATGTGTCATCCAAAACAGAGCAGACAGAGAAATTGGATAACGTAGAGCAACTCCTGTGTTACTCTGCTTGGTGGGGAGCAGGGGGAACACTGCTGAAGGCTTTTGAAAACAAAAATACTTCATCACTGCAAGGGCTGGGTGACTCATGGTCCTGTGTGAAGTCTCTTTTGACAACACAATGGCATCTGAACAGACTAGACAAAAGAGATGCTCAGCACAAATAAATATTGAAGGGAATAATAAAGGCAAATGAAACCCATGCAATCAATCCATCCACACCATTACAGAACAATCCCATGGTACTGTCTTTGCATGAATCCAAAGACTGGGAAAGTGATAAAGTCAGTTTACAATCCACTGAAAAAAACCACACAGGTCCATCCATGTCCTGCTGAAGACAATGAGGGCGATTTCAGCACCACAGTCAGAGCATGTAGTTTTAATGTATTGGTTTGCTATTAATTTAAAACTAAAATACTTAATATGAAGTAACAGTCTCTAAGTCATACCTATATTTACTGCTGAAGACATGTTGGAAAACATCTACTTAGAACCACTTTTAGGTAACAGTTGCTCTTTGGGAAAAGTTGCGAATGGATCCAGTGGAAAGAAGCAGATGGAAAAAAAGGTTTGTGTTTGCTAACAAGACACAAGAGAAAAGTAAACCAAGAGTATAATTTGCTCCCAGTCAAGCAAGTTCAAAAGCTGGCCATGTCACCTACAGAATAAATACTTTTGTCTTTATGATCCTATTCAAAGATTTGAATTGAAAATTTAATGTTTAGCTCACCTCTAACAGGAAAAGTATTGCCAGAGAATAGAAAAAATCCAGCATCTCAATTGTAAACCATACATCTCCTTTTTCACAGTCCTGGAGCAAAGAATATTAAACATATCCCCAGCACGACTTCCTCATTCCTAAATATGAAAATTTAACACCTACCAACTTCTTAGACAAGACAACAGCAAACCTTGAATGAGCCATGACCTGGTCTCTCATTGAAGAATCCAGACTCGGCTTCAAGAAAATAAATTCTTTCTAGTTACCAAAAATCACAGCTATTTAAATAGCACCAACTGTGTAACCACGGATTAATCTTCCCTACTTGCTGCATACTTGAACAGTGATATGTTACCTGATTCTGTTTACAAATAATTAAAAGCCCCACCTGTAAAATCTGCCTTGGTGAATTTACATTGCTGAAATTATTTTCTTCAAACCCAACTTCTTTTGTAGTGTTGAGGCCTGAAGTCAAAAAGGTTCTGCATGTTTATAATCAACAACTCCTAAGACCTTATACAATATACAATCACCTTAGTCCAACACACAGACATAGGCAAGAACATGCAGAATCAGAGTTCATCTTGCAAGGTGGGAGATGCAGGAATGCTAAAAGATATGACCAGAAAATACATTCCAGTGTGTTAAAATTGTTCCTGAACACTGGAATTATCTTGTGCTCCTCAGAACTACAAGTAATTATTATTTGAGGAGAAGACAGTTGTTGAATTGAACCAGTTACAACTTGGCACTCTTAGACCCAGGAAAGTGATGGGGAGGAACATATCACACTTCCCTCCACCCCAGAGGCAGATTCTTCTCAGTGTTGCATGTTTAATAGAACTCTATGTTTCCCAATCTTTTCTCCTGAGCTTCTTGCATAAAAACAACAAACAACCCACAAAACCCCAATACAAGTCTCAAACTACGCTGATCCATCCTGTCCTAACACAGGGATAAAGACATCCACCTAAGCAGTAACAACGCAGGAAATGCTGGATGCAGCTTCCCCTGGAGATTTTGGCTCAGATACATCATGACACAAGCCTTGTATAACAAGTCATCCTGGGTGCAGGAGATAGTGCTCATAGTTGCAAAAGAATTGTGCACAAGCAATAAAAATATGCACATTTTGAAGTACCAGTTGAAAAGAAAGATTTCCATGATACACTCACTTTTCTCTTGTGGAACATATTCCTCTTGGGTTAGCTGAGGGTGAGTTTGTCAGGAGAATGGAGGGAAAGAGAGCAAAAACACTTGAGGAAGCAATAGTTGAGCTGTTTTCAAAATGGATTATGTTTTTAAACAGCAAAACAACCTCCAAGTGAATATTCCTACAGATCACTTTTTTTTTGGTCTTTAAGAATTAGGTTAAGAGAGAGTTTATAACTCCCAGCAGGTGGGGAGGACACCTGCTGTTATTTGTGTCTAATGCACAGACACCCCAATCCCCCAGCCTTGTCGGAGCAGTGCCCAGGGTGATGCTGCAGAGCAAACACAGGTGACAGAGGACCTTAAGGCCTCATCACCTAAAGCAGCCAGGGAAGCACCACTCTTTGCAGCTTATGAATGGAGAGATGAAACACAAGATAAAGGAAGAATTTATCTGTGGTCAAAAATGGAGCTTCTGGCAGAAACAAGAGCAAAGCCCAGCCTTCCTATTGCCCATCATGTTGTCTTTACCACAGAATACAAATTTTTTCTGTGTAGGGAAATAACTCAGGGGTCAGACCTGTGTTCACACAAAATCCATCTCTCTGCTTTATTTGTACATGTACAGTGAAGCACATTCCTCAGCCACGCAACATGGGACAATATTCCTACATTTAAGACATAAAACTGGGCCCGTATTTCACTACAGGCCTCCACCAAGGTCCTCCCAGCTACTGGGGTAAAGCTCTTGGTGGAGACATCAACACAGTCAAGCAAGCTTCTCTTCACACCAATAATTTGTCACCAGAGTATCCCTTACTCTAAGATTGCACAGGCCAAGGGTGTGTCTCCCCGCTTTATCCTTCACAGAGCCCCAGAAGGGCACCCACAGCACAAGGGCTGATGGCACCCCCCTCCCCAGCACCCTACCTTGAGTCCCAGGGCCAGCTCCTCACTCCGCTGTCAGCAGAGGGCAGGTGTCCAGCCCCCCCAGCAGCAAAGAGGAACAGCTACAGATACTGCTGCAGGTGGTCTGTGAGGGCACAGCCTCCCAGCGTTCCCTGGTCTGAGCCAATTAATTGCCTTAATGTGGATCACCTGGTGCAGTTAACGAGGTTGGTGAAAACCACCAAGCCTTGGCTGGTGGTTTCTCAACAGCTTCGAGATCAGCTGCTGAATAACCCCCAAATTTGGGAGTTTGAGGCTTTTGTTATGCTGGGTTGAGCCCTGGTCATTTGTCCTAAAGGCATAGCAACACAGCTGTTGGCCAAAGCTTTTCCTTAAGGCTCTTTGGTGTGCAGGTGAGTGCCCTGGGCCTGTGGTGAGTGGGTGGGTGGCTCGTTGCATTGGGAGTGCAGGTGTCTCTCACGAGAGCAGAAAGGAGCCAGGACACCACAGACCTGCCTCCCTCCCTGCGTGCCTTCCTAGGCATCCATCTGGATTTGGGCTTTGGAGGGGGCCTTAGACGTCTCAGAGAAACTCCCTTTGAAATGCTGTTTTCATACAAATAAAAAAATGAAAGCATTTTAAAATGACCTCCCAATAAAGTACCAAAACACTAAAATAACAGCATTGACTGGAAGTGCTTATTTAAAAAGAAAAAAACGCCATTGTGCTCCACATTTGACCTGAGTTTATACTTTAACCACTTAACAAGTGTCAGTTTTAGAACAGTCTACTTTAAAAACACTGATGATTTTTGCTTCACATTTTTAGAAACAAAACTCCTTGTCCTCCTAAGTTAGTTACAGATCAACCTAGACGACATGGCAAAATATGTATATGTTAAAACCTACCTGTTGTAGCTCCACAACAAAATTCAGCACCTCCTGCTGAGCTCCAGGAATCTTGTAAGATGTTACTGTGCACCCACTGACCTGTCAAAATACAAAATGCCCTCCAAACCTCTAACACTGACTATCTGTGCAGTAGATCACTGTATATCAGTATTTCTGGGTATACTTTGTCTGCCCACTCTTTACTTGTTTGGAGCAGAGAGTAAACGAAATGAGATGGCTTGGGCAGATGCTAACATGCCCTGAACTAGGTTTAAAGTCTTTGGACAGTAAAATACTCTTTATTTATAGTGTAGTGCTTCTTTTGCAGTTCAGGCATAGTTCAGTCCCAGTCATGTAAATAAGACTGACTATTATAATAGAAAAACCCCAGTGTATAGATCTACTTATTACACCAACCAGATAAGCCCTTTAAGGCCAGGGTAATTTATGGACTACACTGGAACGTTTATGGGCTAATTAGGCAGAGCTACAATGATAATGAACTTTATAGACACTGAAAAAACCCTGCAGATGAGCAGCCTGGCAAAGCACGGAATGTGACACAGCTTTGAAGACCATTCATCTAGCACTAGTAAAAATATGGCTCTGTGAGAGCCGAGGTTGTGCCAGCAGCCAAACCAGCTCTCTAAATAACTCCTGCCCTGCAGAGAAATGGGAGCTGAGAGCTCCTGCAGCCCATCGCAGGTACTGGTCTGGCCTAGTAAATATGAGACATGAGAATATTACATTTGTTTGGATAACAAATAGTTGCCACCAAAGCACAAAGCGCCAGCCCAGTGAAACAAGACTGATGGGTTCCTAATTTTCACGTCTTTCAGAAGCAAACTAGATCCTTCCTGAGATTAAAAAACACTACTTCAACCCTGATTTTCTGGGGATTGAAATTAGTCAAGAAAGGTAATTGTCTTGTTTTCTCAGCAGTGATGGTTGTTGATGTTGTCTGGCCCTGGAAAGAAAAGGGGTCCAGGAAAGCAGGTGGATTTTCAGGGACAACCTTCTCCAAACTCAACAACCATCCATGCCAACAATCTGAAAAACAATGGCAGCAGGAGCCTGCATAGATGAACACAGAGTTCCTGACAAAACTGAGCCATAAAAAGGAAGCATACAGAGGTCCAAGAAAGTACAGGTAGCCAGGAATACAGGGGGTGACCAGACACTGGAGCAGGTTGCCCAGAGAGATTGTGGAGTCTCTATCCATGCAGGTAGTCATGTGCTGAGTGGAGGTGGCCCTGGGAAACTGCTCCAACTGTCTCTGCTCAGAGCAGGGGTGGGACAGGATGGTGTCCAGAGGTCCTTCCCAGATTGTGGCACTGGTACACAGAGTGTGCTGTGCAGAGATGTGTGTGAAGTGCCACCCCACTGGGATGCCAAAGGCACTTGAGTCAGAGCAGCTGGGGGAGGTGCCTCCATCCCCTTCATGTCCAGAGCCCTGTCAGGAGGGTCAGTGTTCATGGCTTGTTTTTAACCAACTGCAGACAGACACAGGTGGGAATGCCCTGCCCTGCCTTTTGCACAACCATCCTGTGGTCAGAGCTCGCAGGTGTGTGTGTGTAGCCTTCCCAGGATTGTTCATGCATTTCACAATAAAAAATCGTGGCATAAAAGAAAACAAAATGAAACCCAAGCAAAATTATCTTGGGGATTGGGATTAGAAACCAGGAATCCTACCTGCCAGCTGGATGCTCTGGGTGCTGTGTTACAAACCTTCTCCTTCCCAGGGTGTTCTCCTCCTTGGTTCATAGGGAGCTCTCTGAATTCCCAGTCTGAGCTGAACAGAGGCTCCTGACTGTGCCAGCCAGGCCTGTAATCCCAAGGCCATGTGACACCATCTGAAGAAACAAATGGACATCTAAAGACTCATCAAAAAGACTCTGCAATACATATGTCAACTTTCCTGTTGTTGCTTTTTCTGTTTCTGTTTGCCTGCTTTGCCGTACAGAACATCTCAGCATGAAAGCAAACAGCTCAGAGATCCCTAATCCCCTCACTGCTGTTCTTAACATTCTTATTTCAGGGTAGAAGGTGTGCCTTTGCAGCCACGCATTGCATGTCACACCTCAGCGTATCGATTTAGCAACAGCTTCCTCTGATTTATGGCTGCAACTGACATTAGAAGTGGTTTCTGTACAAAAAGAATACATGATAAAATGTGGCATAGTCAGTAGAAATTAATTTAAAGCCACTAAACCTGCCCTGGGAATAGTCCCGTGCTTTTAAGTGTAAACACTCTGGGGTTTACAGGTATTTAAACACAGCTCAGCTCTGCACTGCCCAGTATTTCAGATGGTATTTTTAAATGTGTTTGACCAACTACAATTGTAAATTGAAGGTAAATGATTTTCAAAAGCTCCTCAGTTTTTGTTGCTCTCAGTAGGAGTTAGTACCCAAATCATCACAGAGCTTTGAGTGTTTCCTCCAGCTGAATGAGGAGACTTGAATCATTAAATGAGCTGGCTTAAAAAGTCCAAAGACTCAGTCCTGTGAAGGATCTTAGGTGCCTTCTGGATATCTCCCTCTGCCCAGTCAGGAAAGATGGCCTTCAGCCTTAGGAGCACTGAGCAGGGAATACCCAAATATGTGACTTAGGGGCTTGAAATGGGCTTTCCTCCTGTAGTGGTACTGAAGGGGCTACAGCTAAAACAGCAAAGAGAAAACACTCACTTTGACCTAAAATCTGGTCTCTTTGGGACAGGAACTTTGGGCCCACTAATTAATTTCAGTGCCTGTTGATACAGCTAATTAGAGATAGGAAAATCAGATGGGAGCCACCTCCTCCAGCGTAGACCTCTGCAGCTGGGCTCACCCTCTAACCCGACTTCATGGCCAACTAGAGGAGGTTTTTTAGGGACTGATTCATTTGTCCCATTTCAGGGCAAGCTCTGGGCTAAGAGTCCATTTCTCTGCCCCAGAAGCACAAGGGGGACTGGTTCCCATGTGGCTCTGAGCATCAGCCTCTGTAGATGGATAAATTTAAGTGAGACAAATCCTCTCCTTCCTGAAGGGATGTCATATCTCGTGGAAATCATGCAGGGTTAGCCACCCCTGAGCTTTGGATATCCCTCCAGTCTCTGCCATTGATTTCTGTATTGATTAATACACATTCATTCATGTACAGATTAATATGTGACCTTTTGTCTTTGTATGCATCTGCTTGAAGTTTGGTTTTTTGGGGCACCAAATAACATCACAATTTCTCATGGGAATACCTGAACGACTTGTAAATTCACATATACAAGTGAGTGTATTAGAACAGAATTCAAAGAAAAATAGAAATCCAATGAAACGTTGAAAAACATTCTTGGAGATTTTTTTATTTTCTTTAGCTTTCTGAAACACTGAATGCACAAATGGTTTTGACATTATTACTAGGACCATTTAGGCTTTCCCCTCTTTTATTTCTTCCCTGCTTGAAAATGGAGAGACATTGGAAGTATTCTGATGCATTTTGATCATCTTTCACATCTCATACTGTTTTCCAATCAAAAAAGCAGGAAAACAGGAAAAAAATAAATGAAAAATAGGAGGCTGGAATTGCAGCTATACCACAGCAATGCCACAATTGAATAAGGAAGCAAAAAGTTGGTTCACAGAAACCAAAATACATATATCTTTCAGTCTAGTACTTCATTTTAATTTAGAAAAAAAAAATGTTTTCCCATATTTCCTTCTCAGTCTAACTGGAGATGAAAACTTGTGGGGTATTAATCCCTTCCTAAATTTGATAGGCCCTCTGAAAAGTATGGAATCAAGGGCTCTAAATGGCCCAGCATTAATTGCAGTAATTTCCCCATGGCTAAAATGGATGTTGCAGGGCCTTTCATTCCCTTAGATTCTCTTCATCCTTTCTTTAAATAGCTGCAGTGTGAATGTTGCCTGACATTTCTGTTCATTTGGGGAGCAGTTGCACCCCCCGACCCTTGGCTGTGTCTCCCAGAATCTGCAGTCATTTTCAGTTAGGGGTAATTGGCAGCAGAATACACTTTGTTCTGTATAGTGTTAAAAATAGGGGACTTTGTTTTGCCAACCTTCCTGAACTTCCTTTCAGTTCAATGAAGAAGTGCAACATTTGTATAAGAAAGAAATATTGTCTTCAATGGGAAATGTATTCCATGTGTGTTATAATTTATATTATGACAGATCTTTCTTAACATACAATATTGTTATTCACTGAGTGGAAAGAAACTTTATCAACTTCTTTCTTTCTTTTGGAAAAAAATGAGTTCTTTGAGGCGACCATAATTTTTATTTGCAGAAATATGTGATAAATTTGGATAATAAATTTATATTAAACCTCCCTTATATTTGGTTTCCTTCATAAATCTGGGTAAGATGTCAGCTGAGCTGTTCATATATAAAATATTAGAACAAACATTGCCTGTCTAATTGAAAAATCTGTCTTCATCAAGGATCTGGAGCTGAGCTTAAGAATGAAAGATGGAGGTTTTATTTAATGCAGCTCTGCCCCGACTGTCATGAATGCTGTCTTTTTCCTCCCCTTCACCACCTCAACAGAAATAGCAAAGCTCTATTTCCCAATTGGTCTTAAAGGCAGAAATACAAAGGTATGCAGAGAAAGAAATGGTCACTGGTGTCTGTGGAGTGCTTTAACGGACTTATGTTCATGAGTGTTAATCCTCCTTGCACTTAGAGGATGGGAGTTCCAGTCCCAACTGGATTGGCTGGCCCGGGCTCAAAATTTACAGTTAATGTAATAATCTTCCAGGGTCACCCCATGGGGTCATTCCTGTTATCACCAGAGGAGGTAATGACAACAGTGGGGGGAGATAAAGGCAAGAGCAGAAAGGGAAATGAAAAAAGGAGGCTGGGAGGGTTTTGCAGACCAGGGAAAGAAAAAAAGAGGAAAGAAAGGGGGACAAAAAGAGCATATGTATGTTTTCAGAACTGCTGGGATTTCCCCGGCTGATTTAAAGCTCAGAGAGGGACTGTGAAAGCCTACCAAACACACCAACATGCCCTGATCCAGACATGCTTTCACAAGAGCCACTGCAAAATCGGTCCTGGTTTGAAATGGAGATGGGGACTCTGGCCCCTGGAGCAGGTGAAGGTGAGAGCCAGAGGGAGAGGGAGGGGACCCAGAGAGAGCAGCATCCCAGGAAGTCTGGCTGGATGATGCCTGCCCCACTCACAGAGTAATGGGGCTTGACCCTGCTGAGCTTCACAGATGTGCAGCAGGGGCAAACAGGAGTCTCTCAGTTTGTTGTTCCAGAATAAAAATGCCCAAGCGCCTGGTAATTAACAATTCAAGGGTCTCTGAAGCTCTTTCAAAGTTCACGTGTAAGGATGCGCATAAGACTTTTCTTTGCTGCCCTCAGGAAGCACTGAGATGAGTGAATGAGAAAAAACACTGGTTTTCAGAGAGCAGTCACCAAAGCAGATAAACCTCTATTTCTGTAAAGCTGAATCCTTTCCAGGGCCTCACAAACATCTTAGGGAGAATGGAGGCCGCAGTGCTATGGACAGGGAGGAGCTGTGTCCAGATGTGGACTTGGCTGGCAGCAGACAGATTTGTGCAATGCTTTGAGCTGGATCAGGTCAGAGATATGGCCCTGGCATCTCCTGCAGATGGGAGCAGCTGCAGGGGTGCTAATCCACAGCTCTGCAAACCTGTGTTCAGTTTTATCTCATCAGACGCATTCCCTACCACCTTGTTCAAAGCATTTGGCTCTTCCAAATCTTGGGATTTCAGTTTTTCGCAAATTACATTTCATTTTCTTTCAGCTGTGCCCCTCTTGCTCCCACTACAGAGCCAAGGGTCTTTGCACTGGCCTCGGTGCTGCTTTGTGTCCAGCCCTAAGCAAAGGGGCAACTTGAGTAACAAGGAGGAATTTGGAGAGGAGCAAGAACAAAGAACTGCCAAGGAGGACTAAGAAGATGTAACTTGCACAAGAAGCAAAATCTCAATGTAAGCCATGGTCATGGGTCTCTTCTGATGGACACTAAAGGTGGCATAATATCAATATTAACAAATAATCCTGTGGCCACTGAAAACTTTATTTTCCATCTTTTTTAAGGATATTCTGGACCAAAGGATTGAAGACTTTTCTAAAAGTTCAATCTCTACTGGTGACTCTTCAAGCACCTCACCAGCACCTCTGTGAAGGGAGGAGGCAGATGAAGAGCATCTATTTTAGCATGTCAAGCTCTCCTTTGACTCAAGGGTCTCCCGATCCATAAAACTCCTGGTAAAGAGGAGTGTGAGTACATTAGAAATACAGGGAAAGGGAACTGATGACTTCAACACTAATGTTACAACCAGTGTAAAGAAAACCAGAGATTAACAAATCTGTCAAAAAACTATCAGTCTGTCAAAAGAGAACAAACTACATTTTTGCTCCACTCAGAAGTGAAACCAGTGTCAGTCTCAGTTTTCAAAGTACTGGAGATCATGTGTCTCTTCCTGGTAGCTGGAAATTCATCCAAGACTTAAGACAATCTCATTTGTCTCCTGTTGCAGGTTTCTGGCCCTAATAATTTTTCATGTAGGCAGTACTGCTACAGTGGAACTACAGCCCAGCAATGCTTTTCACCTTTCAGGGAGAAACTAGTCAGGGATAGGATGACTTGTGATAGAAATATTTTTTGTCCAGCCAAAAAGATAAGGAAAAAAACCCCATTGACCGCAACACAAATACTCAGTAAGAACCTAAGAAAACTAAAATGAATATTCTTCAACTCCTGAACAAATCTGCAAATTAAAATGTCTCGTATTCTGGTTTTGATAAAACCCAGAAACACACCAAGGAAAGTAGAAAGTTCCTGTGATTTGCTTCCTTTGGCAGAAATGAAACACTTTCTGATAATAATTTTTATGAACACTGCTTTTACCAGCCTTTGTTCTCATCATCCCTTTATTAAAATCTAGGGAAGCCTCTTATTCAAAGACATGTAAAGGAATAAGCTAAAAGCAAATTACCCATCTGTTGGCATTAAGGGGTAGTGGAGGTGTACAGGAGGCAGCTTCCAACCAAAGTTAAAGGAAGGCCCTGCCATGTCACTGGGGACAATATTCAGGTGGCAGCAGGGAGTTCAGCCACAGAACTTCCTGCAATGCTAAGTGTCAGGAGTATGAGCTTTTAAATATGCTTCAAGAGTACCATCATAGACTGGGAGCAGATGCCAGAAATGGCTACCACCTGTGCCAGGAATGACCACCAACCACCCTGCCTCACTGATAAGATGATCCAAAACTAAAAGGTTCAGTGTAGCACTGCTGCACTTCTCACAGACCACATCAACAGGGGGGTTTGTTCTCAGGTCTCACAGCTACTAACACACACTTTATGAATACACACTTACAGAGATAACAAGAGTAAGGCAAGAGGTTAACACTGGCTCTGGAGGGTCCTGACTCTAGGAGATACAGTGGCAGATGGGAACAGTGTTCAGCCTTTGCAGTTTCCATTTGATACTGTAATTTATGGAATGACCTGTCTATTAACCCTGCCCCACTCTCGGTGCACCAGCAGCAATTCAGGTGGAGCTCAATAACCTCTGTCATTGTCCTGGCTTGCCATGAGGTTTCTCAGCTCAATGCCACACTTGAATGACACTCTGTCATTATGCTATATTTAGGTAATGAAAGGTGTAATTAGCTTTGTTCTGCTGCAAGCTGATCTGACCCTGTATGCATTATAAAAGGTAATAAAATAGGTGCACAGATATAAAACCCTGAATAAGCATATTATTCAATGTAATTTCACGAGCCAAAAACTGATGAAAGAACCGGGGTGAGGGAGCCTCAGCTGCTGCAGTGCCCAGCCAGGCTCGCTGTGAGAAGCCACGTAGAAAGTGCAGCCAAGGGATGTCGAGGCATCAACAGAGTCAATAGTGAACCCGTCCCCCACTGGTGCAGCTTTTCTATAATTGATGGCATTTTGTGATGATTGCTTTCCTATTACAGCACTGTATCTTATCTCCCCATTGTGAGGTGGGCAGCCTTATGTTATTGTCAGCAGCCCTCCAGAGCCAGCATTATCCTGGGTCCATGGCCTTTGTGGGGCTGTCGGCTTGTCATTAACTGTCCTGCCTGACCTTTGTCTGGGACTTTGGCCATCTGCTTTATTGCACCCCATCAGCCTCTGGGAGGAATGAATGGAACTGATAATATAAAAGTCCTGGCAGGAGAGATACTGGGCTAGAAGTTGTGGATGCCAAATGAGTCAGTCCTTGGGACATCACATATTTTCTTAGCATGAGTAATTCCAGTGGGGGAAAGAAGTTTTATGGTATTTGCAAAAAAAAATGCTGGCACGTTTGATAGGGGTGCTATCCACACCAGCATGTCCTTGGTGATTTACACCAGCTGAGTGTCACCCCAGCTTTGGACTGTGCCTTAGCTTTCCAGAGAATATCCTGAATGCTTTGCTTGTCTCTAAGACAGGGGAAAATCATGCAATATACATGCATATACTCTCCCACATCGAGGCCATTATCCCAGAGATGAGATACTCCTCCATCCCCCCTTCATTCCAGCTGCAGCAGGACCAAGGCTCCAGAGTGAAATATGCCAGTGGAACAATCCCTCTTCTGCTACACCAGAGGCTGGTATCTATCAGTGGTTGGGAGCTGCTGAGAGGCTTGAGCAAGGACAGGAAGCCCAGGAAATGTACACACCTGAACCACCAGTTCCTGGCAGGGCAGCTGGTACTGCCCATCCGAGGAGCTCCGAGACTTTGGATGCTCCACACGTTTGGAAAGGGCTAGCCCATGACTACAGCATTTGAGGAGTATGTAAGTTCACCCTCTTGTGCCCACGTCCTCTGCTGTTCACTGGATGTGGCTGCTCCTGGGTGACTCCCGGAGCATTCCTCATACATGGTGGGGGGCTGCAAGTGCCTGGCCCAACGTACACACAAAACACACCTTGGAGGAGCCAACCCCAGCACGCTGGACAACATTTTCATGTAAGTGGAGATGATCAAAAGGCTGTTGGAGTCACGGGAAAGGTGCATCCCTCCCATGGACTCCAGTGGGCTTTAAAGCAGGGCCTGTGATCAGCAGTGTATGAAGTCTCCTCAGCAAAGTCTCCCACAATAAAGACGTTTCACCAGACGCAGATGCTTGTAAAACATTTCTCAAGCAATTATAAACAGGTAATGCTGAAATTGCGTGGGAATAGACGAAGGGAAACAGTTCTGTTTGCTCCTTTCTAATGACCAGGACTATGCGTGTTTGCACCCTGCTGGGAAGAAGGAGTTTCTCAGACATATTCCCTAGGTGAGGCAGGAGCTGATGGTGAATATGATCAAAGTACCAAAGGCAAATATTCCAGTTATTGCCATTCAGTCTGGCTGGGACCACCAAGTGACTCATGCACACCTATCCCTCCATCCCACTTTAACACCTCTTGCTCTTCTTTCCCTCTGCTGGGTCTCTAACTCCTAATTTGTCTGCCATGTATGAAGGAATAAAGGTTTTCAATAGTTTGAATGTTGTTACCTTTTTAAAAAAGGCACTGACTCTCAGGGAAGCCTTTAGACCAGCACTAAAATTCTCCTACAGCAACAATGGTAAGAGAGACATTAAAAAGAGCTCTTAAAAATTCACAGTATTTTTTTTATTTTTAAATTTTTTTCTCTTGTGTGTCATATTTAATCAACTCTTCCAATTATACCATTTCCCCATAGCACATTGTCTTTGTCAGCATAAATCAAGTTTTCCTACCCTCATATCCAGTTTCCACATTCCAAGATATAGGAAAAGTCCACCAAGCAGGCGGGAGCATGAAGGCAGGTGTGGGGACACCAACACAAATCCACCCCGGCCACCAGAGATTTCACCCAGGAATTAAAAGGCAGAAAGCCATGTGTTTCTTGTGAGGTCAGAGCAGATTTCCCAACAATCCTCTTGAATCTCAAATCTTCTGAATTAGTTCATCTAGGGCTTTTCTGTCCAACAAAATAAACACACAACTACAAGCAGCCATACAGCTAAATTTTTCCCTCTTTCCCCACAGAGAGCCAGACAAAGCCACAGCAAGATCCTCCACGTGAGCAAGCCCCGACCTGCCGTGGGCCCAGCTGGACACAGCCTCAGAGCAACCCACAGCAAACACGTTCCCAGATCCTCAGCAGGACATTGCAGCCGCCCACACTTTCACTCAGGAATGCCTCTGGTCCTAGGAGATGATGGATATTTTCTCCTGATGCTCCCCATGGAAAAACAAACAAACACCCCCCCACACACACACCCACCCACCTTCTGACAGCCCTGTAACCTGGCTACTACTGGGGAGTGGGAAGATGCACCCTGCCACTAGAAAATTACTCCTGTGTTCAGGCAGGCACAGAGAGCACCAGGTACCGTGCTCTGCCACAGACTTCCTCCTCGGCCTTGGGAAAGTCACTTAACTAATACAATTTGGATATTAATGGGCATGAGATGCATGAATGTTTTTACATTTCCTCTCAGTAAAGTCGGGGTAATGGCTGAGCCCTACCTTGCAGGGGGGTGGTGAGAAAAAAAACAATAAAGGTGGTAAGACAGTCACAGCCTGCTGAGATGGGGGCCACACACATTCCTGGAATAGATTTCCTTGGGGTCAAGTTTCTCTCGAGGTGGTATTTTGAAAGCTAAACACGAAGGAGTAATGAATTAATGCTCGGGATAAACCTAGTCCACAGCTATTCTTAGTTTGGATATGTCTTACAATGTTTTGATCAGGGCCAGCTCCTGTGCTTATTAAAAATGCCTGTAATGTCCTGTTCCACTGGGTTCCTCTGGCCTTAGTTGATATTGCTCACTGAATACAATGAAAATGTGACACTTGAAAATAAATGTGTTCTTTCCAAGGAACTCTGGCTTGGATGCCTGATGAATTCCAGCATTCACTCAGCTGCTGGAATTTGAAGAATCCCTCCCCATCCTTCAGCTGGTATTTTCTTAAAAGTAACTACCAGGAATTATCAAACATGGGGAATTCCCGAAGGCCCTAACATCCCAGCTGGATCAAAGTGTGGTGATGATAAGATCAGTGACTGAGTACATCCCCATTCTGTGGAAGGTAGGTGGGTGGAAGGATAAATACAGCAGAGGCTGTGCCAGAAGCTAATGCAGTACAAACACTGAGCTACCACAGATGCATTTTCATCTGGCTTTGTCTGTGACAGACCATCTTCCCACCTGCGGAGAGAGGAGTGCTTCAGGCGGATTTCAGCTGGCACCGGCTCACTTTTAGCACCTCAGCTCCCCTGCCCGGCCCAGATCCCTCTTCCAAGCAGAGCAAGGGCACTTCCTGAGCTAGGCGAGGGGAAAGAGACTCTACTTTTAGCCTAACACTGGAGAAGACAGCTCATGTCTGAAGGAGATGAACCGAATGCGGTTTTTCACAGTTCCTGCACAGTTTGCATTCCTTTAAACTTCCAAAAAAGCTGAAGGCCTTTAAAGTCCTTCAAAAGATACCAGGTCTCTGATGGTTTCTTGCCAAAAGGTAGCCAAGACTTAATGTTTCCTCTTAAGTAAGAGCTTTAGCGATTCCACATTTGTGCAGCAGATATTGAAATCTGTCATGGAAAAGTGCTAATGGAATATGAGACTCCTGCCTCCCAGTCAAGGGTGTTTGGGCAAACTTTGCAAACATAAATAGAAGCATATGCATATTCATGCATTCATTTCAATTACAGGCAATACCTGTGGATGGAGGGGCTGGCACTGCCTGTTCAGTTTTCTCTTTTACATTGAGTTTTCCGTAATGCAGGAAAAAAAAAAAAGAGAATTCCACATCCTCCTTGGTTTCCTTCTGTTAGACCCCCATCCCACCCACAAGGTGCAGTGCTACTGTCTGCACACAGCAAAACACTGCAGAGCCTATTCCTCTCCATTAAGGTATTTAGCAGACGTACAAAAGACATATTTTTACCAGCCTGAGTTATTAGAAAATCAAAGTAAACGGGAAAACCTAACAGTATAAGAGCAGGACTAAGCGGAAATAAGAGCAGGTGCTGCTTTGGCAACAGCATACTGGTATCACGAGGTGTTTGGAGAGAAGATGCTACACATTCTCAATAATTCAGTGGCATTTATCTTTCTACCTTTTCAATATTTTTATATGGCCATTGCCTGGCAGTTGCCCGGTAGGAATTAAATCAAGCTTTTCATTTCACATCCCTGACTTACTGTAACAGTTGTGAGGTTGGTTGGTGTAGAATGGAAACGACAGGGGAAGCATTCTTTTATTAGTGGCTGCTGGAGGAAATGTGCCAATAACCGTGCTACCATTATTTGCTTCACCAGTCAGAATTCACGTGAAGTGAGAGAGCTGACATCAGGACCAGGGATTGCTGACACCACCATCTGCTGGGAGTGGAGATGTGTGTTAGGACTTTGCCCATTTTAGTTTTTATGATTATTTTACTAATCATTTTAATGCCAGAGTTTCCATTTTTCACATCCTGATTGCTTTCAGGTGCATCGGTTCATATAATACTAGCAGAGGATGCATTTTAAAAATGTTTTTCCAAGGACCTGGAAAAGAAATTCTTAGGATTTGCTGGCCCTGTGGGGTCACTCACAGTGTAGGCTCTGTGAGTGCAGCTGTTTGGTTACTAATGTGATGAATCAATGTTATTTAAAATGGGCTCAGTGCTTCACAGGCAGCACACATATCATCTCATAAATGTGACATTTATGTGAAGAGAAAAATAACAGCACACAATATTATCATACTGAAAGTTTGGGTGAAAATGCATTAAAAATTCTCTCTGATGGCAAAAGCATTCTGTTCTTTTTTGACTTTCCAGTTTGCACAGAAGACAAGGCAGCACTCACTGTGCTCAAAGACAAATATGGTTTTTCCACAATCTTTTATCATCTCCAAAGGGTTTTTTGAGGAGAAATGTGTGAGGAAGTGGAAATGATAGACAGGTAACTATTAAAGGTGACAGAACCAGGATGTGGTGCTAGGAAGTATTTCAAAGACCCAACCAGCAAAATTGAGTCTGGCTACTTTCAGCAGGATTTGCAAGTGTGTAATAAAGTTAAGCATATGTTCAAATAGTAGTAGGATGAATAAGGATGGACTTATACACATATTCAAGTTCTTTGATGAAGTTTCTTATTAGTGGGTTTAATTTTATACAACTGAAAGTGCTTGGGTGAGCTGCTGGGGTGTTAATAGAGAGCGTCTCTGCTGACCAAGCTCAGACAGTGGGTGGAAAAGGTTGTGGAATGATGTTAAAGAGCATTCCAGAGCAAAATTAGCTCTGCCTCACATTATATATATTTCAAAACATGCACAAACTGTTAATAACAAGATGAGACATCAAGGCATGCATCAAGGATAACAAGTTAATCATTAAATTATTCCTGTCTGTTTACATAGTCAGACAAAGCAGCAGTCAAAACATTCAGAACGTTGCCTCAGTGCTAGAAAATCCACAGGGAAAATGCCTTTTTGGCACTTAAAATAGTAATTTTTGAGCTACTGAGTCATCAAAATTAGTTCTGCACTGTTAAACTTTAAAGGAATTCTGCAGATAAAGGAGTCCATGAAGTGACTCTGGGTCAATTGTGTGATGAAAACGATTTATGCTGGAAAACAAAAAGCCCTCCTCACTATTGCTTTTGGTATTTTTTCATCTTCACCAGCATCAAGCACTGTTGTTTCTGTACCCGACTAAAGGTATTTAACAGACTAACACAGTGAGAGTGATCTACTTAACAATCACACTGATTTATGCAGAAGATTAGAGCTGCCTCCCCATCCCCATTACAATACCACTCCAGAGAGGACAATGCTTTTCCTTCCATCACTGCAATCAGTGGTAACCCATTCCACTCAGAAATGCTCAGAAATGATGGGGAAGGGGTTGACTTCCTTAAGGTTCACCTTGTCATCTCAAATGACACAGCTGACAAGGCACCAACCTTTCAGCTCTGTGTGGTTTAGCAACTCTGCTTCAAGATTCCCAAAAATGTTTAAGGGCACTGCTGAATTGCTCTGGGCAGCTACAATTCCTCCTAATGTGACTGTTACGGAGTTATGGAATATGGGAAGATTCATATGAAAAGGAAGATACAGATCTAGAGTAATTTTCTGTGTTTATTTACAGAATGTCTGTACACAACTCCTACAGAGTTACTCCCACCTTAGGTGAGCATATTGTCCTCAGCCTGAAGAGTCAAAATGTTTGGACAAAACTATGAATTATTTTGATGTCAAATGTCCTCAGTCATTTCTTCAGTGAGACATTCTCCTAACGAGTTCCTTAAGATTTTCTCACTCGCTTCTTCACTCTAATGACGTGTAGTGGGCACTACTGTCTGTCTCTTTATCTGGCTCCTGGTCACCACTGGCTGCAAGCCATGAACTGATCTCCAGCCTTGTCCCTTCATCCTGGAGAGCCAAGTGTCCCATTACAACACCAGAGCCTGCAAACACACCCAAACACAACCATCTTTCTTGATAAACCACTTGGGAAAGCACTATAGATCTCTGTGACAGAGGTCCCCAGCCATTCAAATTCCTGTCGGTGGGATCATTTGGAACCACGGTTGTCTGCAAGGTTACAGCTGAGCCCCACATCCCCTTGGCAGCCCCATGGGGGGGTCAGCACGGCGCGGGCAACACAAGCGTATCGCGGTGTTCCTGCGCTCCCACGGCTCCTCCCCGGAGGCTGTTCCCCGCCCGGATGCCTGATCTGTGCCCCGGGGCCGTGTTGCTGCACGCAGGGTGGTGCTTCCCCTGGCCCCGCTGCAGAATGCGGAGCAGATAACTGGGCTCAGCAGCCCCAGGCAGCCGCACAGCTATGGAGCCCTCAGCCTGCCGTTCTTCAAGAGGCTTTATGATTATCAGCAATTACCTAACTGGGTTGGGTATTTCCACTCCTGCCCCTCTTTCGTTTGGTCACAAGAAGATTAATTAGAGAGATGAAGATGGTTTCATTATATCCTTAAAGCTGCCTTTCAAGAGGGAGGAATTGCAGAAATGCAACAAGCCTGATTTCCTTGCAGTCAAAGATTAACTTGAAAGCTGTCCAGTGAAAGTATATTTTTTCTTAAGCTATAATACACTTGCAGCTATGGGATAGTGGAGGCTTTAAAAAATCTATCAGACATAACAAATGAAGTGAGAATTCATTCAACGTTTTTAAAAAAAATTCTCAGGAGGATAGAGTCTTTGTTGGTACTACCTTCTTTAGTAAATTTTTGTTGATTATTCTTATTTCCTCTTTAAAAACATTTTCTACGTTATTTGGTATGCCCATTTCTTGGTATTTACACACACTAGTGGTGTTTGTTGTTTTATTTGAGAAAAGTGAGATTTTTGCACTGGGATGAAGAGTGATCTTTAGTTCTCTCAAAGTCATGTGAGTCAATATATACCCAGTGGGAAACAATTTGACCATAACTTTGGACAACAAATATAATGTGTGAAAGAATGAATGGAAAACAACTAGAATGAATGTTTGGCAAAGCTTGAAAATATCTTATAAGCACATTTTTGCTTCATAGAGAAAACAAACACTGAAGGCTACCAGTTTTTAGACCTATTTCCTACTGAAGGTTAATTTGAGCAGCTCTAAAACTGTCACAGAACAGGACTTTCTGTGGGGGAACAAGATGGGGAAGATAATTCCTGACCTTTGAATATCATGAACGTTTACTCAAGTAAAGAATGATTCATGATGACTGCATGAATCCATGGAGGGGACTCGGTTTGCAGCAACTTCCATGACGAGCATTTCAGTGAGCCCTACTGGTGAGCAAATTCCCATGACATTGTGCCACAGCTCACGACATTCCACAGACCCAGGGGCATGCCATGGCCCAGGGGAAGAGCGCTGGGATATGGACTACATTTGGTTTTAAATACCATTAATCCCTGGGGCCCAGGAGCTGACTGCTATGGCATCACATCGCTGAGGTCCAGACAAATTTAGGAGGGCAAAGAACAGCATTTCATGCTACTAATACATAGCTGCAGCCCTTTAATAGAACAGAACTGAGCGAGGGCAGAGCTTTGCAATGAGAGGCCCTAGAAATTTCGGTTTGATTTGATATTCACATTGTATTGAAAGAAGGGAGTGGGAAACACCTATGTGGCCACAAGCATCACAGAGGAATGGGAGGCAGAAGTCAGATGTGGTACCAAGCATACAAAACAGCAACTCCCAGCCCACTTCATTTTTTGAACCAATATATTCCAGTTTTTCTTTCTTCAGTGCTGCATCACTACCACTCCTTCTGTGAAGCTGCAGCTGATAGGGCACTATTTTAGCAGAAATAATGTGTGTGATGCCACTACTGTACTGCCACTGGGCACAATTCCTGCAGAATAGCCTCAGATTCACCTGTGCTGAGCCTAATTGCTCCTCATACAGCAATTAATACTCATTTGTTTAAGACAAAACGTTCCTCCAAGTAATCTTGTACATAACCCTAAATTCACATTTGTTTTGATGTGAGAGGTATTTTGAGAGCTTAAGCCTCATTTTCCTTCTTACCTGTTAGCACAGAAAAATGATACTATGTGTTTTTACTGGCACATGTTTGCTACTGGTTTTGTGCAGCTTCATGGCAGTCAATGCAGGAAAAATCCACACCATATGGATCTGGGAGCTGACTGGGTCTCATGGGGAGTTGACAGGGCTATTCCTGGTTATCCATCTCTCAGACAGAAGTGATTTGCTGTGTGCAGTGCCTTGAGGGACCATACCTTGTTTTATCTCCATCTTTTGCACTGTTATGGGTAACTGCTCACAACTTCAATGTTTTGCTTCATAAGAGCACGTATCCTCTTGAGAGATGCTGTAAGATAGAGGTGGATTCCTAGGCTGGTGCAAACAAGCAGATGTTCCTTTTGAACATGCACAGGGAAACCAACTGCTCTCACAATCCTGCAGGACCTCCAAGAGAGATTGAAGTGTTTATTTCTTTTGCCCCTGAAGCAGCGAGTACTTCTCAGTACTGACTTCTCCAAATAGTCATGGTGATCAAACCCCAGCCTTGTGCAGTGCAAGGACCTGTTGCCTTTTTCACTCAGTTGAGCTAATTTCATGTCCCAAGGTGCACAGGAAGCCATGGCACCTTCAGGGAGAATGAAATCCCCACTCCTGCAGTTTTGTGCTATTGATGAGATATGACCTGACAAGGCTGATCTCTGATTTCCAGCTCTGCCGAGAGCCTCCCCAGCCCACCTTGGGGATGAGGATGGGGATGGTGCCCTGTTCTCCTCCCTCCACACCCTACTCCACACAACCCATATCCAGAGGCATGGGAATTACACGTTGGGAGTGGAAACACAACTCCAGCTGCCTCCCCGCAGAGGTTATTTACTTGCTTCAAATATCAGCTGGGCTATTTTTCTCCCCCTCTCTCCCTCCCTCTCTCCTTTCCCTCCTCCTCCAAGTTCCTCACCTAGCAAAGATGATGAAATGCCAAGAAGAAATGTCACTCCAGCAAGTAAGTTTGCTTTGGGGCATAAGTTGCACTTTGATAATGGTATTTGTTCTGTGGGTGGTCAAATTCCCCTGCAATTCCCATTTTTGGTCCTAACCATTATCTCACACAAAGATAAGGTTTATTAGTAGCTCTTCTGAGCTGTGGACAGTGCAGAGCTCACAAAGAATCATGTTCATCAGTGATAGTTCTTATTAATGATGGCTGCTTTCATGCACCTTTTAGATTTATTTTGCTGCTTTCTCTAGGTGGGAAGTCCTTAAAAAACTTTTCAAATCGGGCTCATTTTAAGGCAGATGGGTATGTGCAAGCCATGAATATGGAGAAGTGTTGTTTATGGTTACAATTAAATCTAACTTTAGTTTGTGTTTGGGCTCACGGTTTTACAAAAAATAATAAATTTTTAAACCTGAAAACCAACCCAAATTCATTTATACCATTTTCCCCAAGCTTGGTCTGAGATTCAGGTCTAACTCTCTTTTGCAGCCTAAGTGACAGCATTGTCCTGTTGTTCTGGCAGTAGAAATAGATATTCCTCTTTCTGTTGGTTAGGAAGAGGCTTCCTAATTCTATACTTTATGAAGATACCATCAAGAAAATGTAAAAACGTCTGGCATAATTTCTCTTTAAAATGATTCACACCTTGAATCTTAACTCCTAAAAACATTTAGTTGCTTTATATTGGCATAACCTATTTCAGGAGTAAGAAAAAAAAAAGATCCTGGAATGTGTCCTGCACCTAGTCTAAGAGGACTGCACAGCTTTTCATGCACCAGCGATGGCAAATGGCTGTAACTTTCTATGTTAGAGACAATATGAATGAGAAGATAAGTAAGAGGAGATAATATAAGGACATATAACAAGGAGCAGTGCTGGGAAATCAGGCTGGAACTATTTATCCTTCTTTTTTTTTTTTCTTTTTTTTTTTTCTTTTTTTTTTTTTTTAATAGGACAAACCATGAGCTTACAACCTGAAAGGAATACTTTTCTATGGAACAGAAATCTAGGTAGTGCCATTCTTCACCCTAAGATTACATTGCCATCATGAATACAGTGAAAAGAATAAAAAAACCCCCACCTCTACCTATAGAAAAAATAATAAACACAATAGATACAAAGGGTAATATTATAGAAATACACTGATGAGCAAACAAAAGCTTTTGAATGTATAAAAACTTTGAATTTTCAGGGCATAGAATCTATGTTTTACTGCTTTGGGGGTGGGGTTTTATGTGTTTATTGCACACTTACCTCCCCAAAAATGGTTTCTCTTGGGTCCTGTCAGAGGCAGTTCCTGGCCAACTGCATCCCTGCCTGTGCTACACAACCCAGATCCCCAAGAGCACTGCAAAGAAATGAATGAAATCTCAAACTGCAGAGTCAGGTTTCCTCCCTCAAACTGCATTAATAAGCTCATCAATAATCATGATCAAAAGAATAATAATTGAAAAGGACTCAAATTTGAAAAATATCCAAATTTTCACTTTTGTTGTCATGGGCTTTACCACAGGTTACATGAAAGGACTCATTGGTAGTGAGGTAAAATTTTGTTCTCAGATTAATTTCATTTACTCACAAGATGTAGTGGGTTGCAAGGACAGACATGAAGAACTGAATTTGGCTCTTGAGAGGTTAAAAATACTAACCAGACCCTGGAAACTGCTGTTATCTCAACATCAATTTCCAACCTGATTAGGGAGAAAAGTTTCCTTTGGCATCTGTACCGATCCCCAACCTGTGAGGTCATACAGCACTGGCACCCAAACTCCCTCTCCTCTTATCCTCTTTGCCCTTTACATAAGGAATGGGTCTTTGGGACTGGGAGCAGATTCAAGTTTGTATACCCATTCATTCTTCCAAAAGCAAGATATGTGGTGGTAAACCTTCCATACTTTAGCAAAGCCTCTGAGGATCTGTATACGACTTGTGCATATATGCCTTCACAGATGCAAACGCAAGCTTGTTTATTACAGGCTTATCTAGCCAGACTTTAGACAGTGATGTTGAAAATTAGGGAACCAAGCAAAAAATGACAGCTGGCAAAACTTTTACCTTGCCCCTTGCCATTTTGCATGTAAAAAGCTCTTTTTGCTTTACAGTCGTGGAAAAGGGTGTGAGTGGAATGAGCATAGGAAAGTCTGCTAAAGTTGTTGCCATCACTGGGAACAAACTTACTTTGTTCCTCAAAAGAACAAGAGTTCTCTCTCTCCCTTCTTTTTTAAACAACCAGCAGTTATACTGCCCTATCTTATGCTGTAATCCATCCTCTAAAAGGGGAATCTGAGATAATCAGCAATAGAGGTGGCTTATTCCTGCTCTCTGACAAATAGCAGCTTCTCCACATGCCCACATGGAGAAACCTTCTGGAGCAAGCTCACATGAGTTACATGGTGCAAGTCCTTCCAAAACATGGGGGCTCCTCCTTCCCTGAAGTCCAAGTGTCTAAATATTCTGGGATGCTCTGCAGAGCCAAACACCCTGGTCCTCAGATGTGAAGAAAACAGAGACCTGGCAGAGAAAGAGTCGTGGCTGATTCATGCCATGCATTATAGATATATATAACCCTTTTCCATGGAGGATCACAAAAAGGAGATAGGAGAACACAATCCACCCAGAGCTGTCACTGCAATCCAAGCTGCAGATCTTCACACATACTCCTGTCTTGTTAAAGTGTCCTAATGTAAATGCGATGGATTTGGCAGTGGAAAGGTTCTGTGGAGCACGCTGTCATGGAAGAAAGATAAAATGAGAGAAGATAATGACACTAAACATGAGTGCTTGCAATCATAAGTCCTATGTCTTTCAAATGCAAGCAGATATAGTTACCTCCCTTATTCCCCACAGTTAAAGGAAGCATTTGTGTCATAGCAACTCTTGAAAAAATGAATGAGTTACTTGAGATTTTTTCAAGCTGCTGAGGGGATTTGTTTGCCACAGCAATCGTTCAACTGACCAGGACATGAGGAACCTGGGCTGCCTTCCTGTGCTCCCAAACCCGTGCTCTGGGCAGGGAGGTCAGCTGTGGCTGTAATGAACAGCTTTCCTTGGAAAGCTTTCCTTGGAAAGCTGTGCTCAGGCAAGGAGGGCTTTGCCATTACAGCACACACTATAAAAAGCATTTCTCCCCTAGACGTGACCTTGGCCATCGCTATTATTTTTACTACCTAGATTTGTGGTGGTGTGGCAAAAATGGGTGGGTGAAAAGCGTGGTGATCCCAGTTCAGCAGAACACTGGAGCTCCTCTAGTCCCTCCACATGATTCCCTATAAGCCACTCAGATCCCCTTCAGGAAATCACGTATGTGCTGGTTTACCACCCAGAAGCTGAAGTAAGCTCTCACAGGTTTAGATGCTGTAAAGTCCTGCCCAGAGAAACTTCCAGTCTAAGCTGGAAGGCCACAGATACCCTTTTATCCTTTGCAGCGATTGCATAGGTTGAGATCTTTGAAAGAAAATGCTGCAGTTACATTGTCAGATGGGAGGACAGAAATTTTTTCTCCAAGTTTCTGCTGTCACAAACTTTCATGTTGTCCATTCCACCTCATTTTAAGCAACATGACTGTGGTGGGGTCCATCTGGTGTGCAGGGACTATGAGCTCCTAAGGAACACCCATCCTTCATCCTTTGGAGAGTTTCTTGTGAGACTGGAGCAGTCCACCAGGCACAAATATCCAAACAGGAACAGATCTGTGGAATTCACTGGAGTGCTGTGCACATGACACAGCCAATGGTCTTTTAGCTCTGAGCCAGAGGGTGACATGCCTCAGGGTGACACGCAACCCTTTTCAAGCATGTCACTTGATTTCAAGGTAAAAGTGCAGCTGTGTCCTGGAATGAAAAGACGAAGAGGAAGGTAAAGAAAACTTTAGTCTTGTAACATGAAATGTGGTTGCAGTGCGAGGAAGAAGCTCACGGGCCATGTTTTTGCACAGCGTTTAACAGGCTTTGGGGCCAGTTACGAGCTCACCGTTTCATGAACTCTCTCTTGGCCAGAGCCCAGATCTGACACCAGCTGGGCACTTTTCAGCCTTTATAAAGTAAATTGCACTCCAGGAGGCTGTCACTCTTTGCACAAATGAGGAAAACCCGAGGTGAAGCCATACCACAAAATAATGTGCCAGCACAGAGATAGTCACTGAGGTAACCCCGCAGAGCTGCTGCCGCTCCTCCAGGCACCTGCAATGCATACACTGATGGGACATTCTGCAAGTGCTGGGCTGCTCCTGTTAAAAGGAGAGATGCTCTTCCCTTTAGCAAGCAGTGCTTACTTTTCAGGCCTCAGCTTGAGGAGAACCTCGGGTCCCCACGTTAAAGCAATTTGAGATGAAAGCTGCTAGTCACGTAAGGGGTATGGTTATGAGTCAGCAGCTTCAACAGTTTCCCAAGGTTTTTGTTTTTACTTTAATAGCAAAAGAACAGCATGAAATCCAGGTCCTACCCTCAGTTCTTCCCAGCAAGAGGAATAACTCATATTTCCAAGGAGCTGCTAGGTGACAATTTCACCTGGACATGTGAGATCAGCTTTCACTAGCTCCTGTCTTGAAAGGAAGAGTGCTCTTATGGAGAGAGCAGAGGTCAGTACTTAGGATATCTGGTCTCAGCCCCATGACAAGAAGGTATGTGACCTTCAGCATGAGTCTCAGCATTCCAGGACTCAGCTTCTCCCTCTCAACTGAGAACTAACACATGCCTTTACCACTTCACCCTAATACCCTGTGAAAATGCTATTGCACCCTATTACTCTATAACTCTTAGGGGGAGGTGAGAATTGTGCTCTTGATTGCTGTTTTATGGAACAGGATATTCATTTACTCCTGAGTGGCCCATGCAAAAGGGAAAGTAAGTTCAGTGCAATAAATGTGGTGAGGGACTGAATTTGAGCAGCACTCTTTCCATGCTTTGTGGGCTGCCTGACCTTCAGCTGAAACCACATTTTTCATAGTCCAACCAATACTTTAGGAAAAAAAAAAAAGCAAGCAGCAGAAAGTACCACAGTTAGATTTGCCAGGTATGAGACAATATAAAAGCAGTGAAGCTTTGAGGACACAGGAGAGTTTGCTGCCATCTCTGCTGGTAGCAGGAATAATGCCTTGCATTTAGCAGGCACTGTAACAGATGTCAAGGTTAGGCAGCCACTGTAACTTATCCTCAGTGCTGCAACACTGCCACATAGCTCCATATAGGCCACTTTTGTTCATTCAGGGCTCTTTCATGTAGACATACTGAAGAGTCGTTCGTTCAGTACAGAAGAAAGATGATGTGTCTGTGATGGTTAACCCTCAGGAGAACCCTGTGAGACAGAGAAGTGGGAATGGGCTGAGAAATCAGCAGGGCTTTGCTGAGTCCTGCAGAGTGACCAGGCTGCAGAGCTGAGCTGGACACCTCCTGTCTCCTGAGACTTCACTTCTGTTCCCTCAGACTTCCCTACCAAAACAGCTTTGCTCTGCTGTCTGACCAGAGAGGAGGTCCCATCACACAGCTCGTTACACATCAGAAGAGCCCCAGGCTGAGCCTCAGCACTAAAAAGGACAGTCCTTTAACACGGTTTTGTCCAGAAATGGACTTTCAGCCAAACCTGGCATATTTTCATCCAGACATACCCTCTCTAGGAAATGGGTCAGCACCCAGATAGCAAATTTGCCAATGGGAACCAGTGATTTAGGATCATCAACACAGGTGAAGACTACAGGGAAACTCAGAACAAACAGGTGAGTTGGAAGACAAAATTCACTGACGACAAGTGTAGGTAATGCCTCCTACAAAGTACAATGGAAAATTCGCATTTGGCACACATATTCCCTGTCACTGCCTGTGGCCTGGGAGAACTCAGCTTAAAGAACTGAGGAAAAACCTCTATACCTGGTACAGCAAGCCAAATAAATAAATAATTAAAAAGGAGAAGGATGTGACAGAAAACCAGACTGAACATATTCTAGTAATGGGGGTTCCTTAATGTGAGTTAATGGCTGCCTTCAACTGGGTCATTGGTCTGTAGCAAATAACAGCTCTGTACAAAGCTAGTGGGTGTCAGATGTCTCCTTTCTTGTGTGTGAAAGGAGAAAGTCATTTATGTGGGGAGGTAGCTGTGAACAATAGGAGCCACGGTCCCTGCCAAGGTCTGATCCTGAGACAAATCTTTGGGCAGAGGTGGTTAGCCCAGCTGCTACTGAATGGATGTGAGCATGGCTTGGCAAGGTCTAGCAGGGGTGTGTGGCAGAAAAAGGAGCAAGTGGTGAGCAGAGCAGCAGAGATCCCCATGGCTCAGAATGGATTGGCAGAACAGACTCCTGCCAGCAACAGGACTCTCCACTATTTGCTCCTGGTGTGTTTGGAGCTCAGCAGTCACAAGCATTCTTTACAAATAAACAGGTTGTGTCAAGGCGCATACCTGGCTTGTGTCATCCATTGCTCCTCCTACAAGACTTAAATATTGATTTACCTCTGAGACCAAAGGAGAAGCTGTTCACTGTATTTGCTAACATACCCTTATCGCTGAGGAACAGCAGTAATGGCTTCAGAAGAGGGTGTGGAGAAGAAATGAAATGACAAACAGCAGAAAAGTTTCGGTAGAGAGTTTGAAAAGCGTAGGTGTTTCATCTGCAAGTAGGGTGAGTAAGTGGGGATGCAACAGGAGCATTCCTCTAAAGAGTGGAAGGGGATGGGGAGCACCTCATGCACAATTTGCACCCTTAACACAAGGCAAAAAAGCCCTCAGTTAAACTGTGAGAAATGAAAAAAGGAAGTTAAAAAAAAAAGCAATACATCCATATACAACAACCTAGAAGATGCATTGCTACAGAAAGTTACTGTGACCAAATACCTCAGTGACCATCAAACCAGGACTCAAGAACTGTAAGAATAAAGGCATGCAGATGACCAGCTTGTTTCTAAGCAGACAGAAGTCCCTATATTTTCAGACACAAACAAAACAGTCTCACAGAAATAATACATAATTATGTCTAAGTCTTTTTCGTCCTGTCCTAAAAACACCTGGACTGCTTCCATAGGTTAAAGAAGACATGGGGTAGAAGTACTGGACAGCATAGATGATTATGAAGAAAGTATTATCTAGAATAAACTTTTGAACATGTAAATTAAGCTGTGACTTGCATTAGAATGTCTCTGAACACAGGGAACTTAAGGTATTTCAGAGGTATCTGAGCAGATACAGTCAGTCCTCTTGCACTCATGTACTCTTTGTTATTACAACTTGGGGCTGATCCTGAGGAATTCCAGACTTCCCATGGTGTTCTCATCAGTTCCAAATACAAATAGGATGGATCCTTGACAGTGATACTTCTTAGCATGGGTGAAAGTGGCAGAACCAGATTCAAAGCACAGAAAATATTGAGCTGTGTTTAACTGCTCAGGACACCTCTTACAGATGCGGGTGTCTTTGATTTATTCTCCCACACCCACACACCAGGCCTCTGGAATTGGAGAGCTGCTAACTGCACCTGAAAAACAGAAATTCCTGTAAAGGAAGAAACTAAACACACCTTGCTTTCGTGTGCAAGGGAAACATTAACAAGAAATTGACTGAGTCAGTACTTTAAAAAACTTGCTGCTGCCATGATCAAAAGAAATGCATCTGTGCAGACATCTGTATGTGTAGGAATGGAGTCCTGCAGACTATGGAAGGTCTGTGCTGCATCAGCTGTTCCAGCCAGGAGGCCTTTTGGGCACCCTCTCCTTGTTCAGACAGCACAGGAACACAGAGAGATCTTGACACCAGCACATGCAGTGAGCTGTGTAAGAGCTTTGCAGTGACAGAGCCATGACAGCAGAACAGCATCCTTCTTTGTCCTTCTAATCCAAGCAGCAGAGCCCACCGCAAAAAGCACTGATGGGAAGGACAGGCTGCCTTTGGGTGACACTTCACCCTTGGGCAAAGCGTGCTCACCCTCACTGCAACCCTCTTGTCCAACTACCTCAGACAGAGCCAGTTGTTCCCCACAACCCCCGAAACACACGTGAGCATGAAGCCGTGGGCATGGAGGGTGGTGTCTCTCTCAGTGCCATGGGAATGGGTCTGTCCTTGGCAGGAGTGACTCTCCAGTAGAACCTGCTCTAAGGTAGGGCTGGCCCACAGAGCAAATTGCCAGCAAAGCCTTGTCCAGCAGGGAACTAATTTAGTCTCTTGTACAGTTGATGAATGAAGAATTTCCTCTTGAGACTAAATTACAGGCCTTGTCAGGGCTGCTCCTTCGTGATCTGTTATTTAGATGTAATTTTCCAACAGGGCTGGAACACGTAGCCATGAGCTAGAATAGTATTTGCTGTGAGCAGCTGCCACACACCGTCCTTCACATCCCACACCCTTTCCACCCTCTCCGGTATCCCCTCCCGCCTTCTCTCCCTCCTGACACACACGCGAGACCCACTAGGCACAACTCACACTGCATCTGTTAGATCCTCATTGAGGTCCTTAATTAAACCACAAGAATGGCATTTGCCCACCTTCCCTGTGCCCCTGTTCTACAGTCACATCTTGTTTGAACATGCTTAGAAACAGACAAGAAGGCTTTTTTCAGACTCTGATGATTACAGACCTGTGTCAATCTTTACTCCCTTTGGCTCGAAGATAAACTTGTGATCTTCCTTTGGCTTTTTGAACTGCTGGAAGCTGTGTAAACACACAGTGTGTCAGTAAAGCTCTGCTGACCTAATGGCTGCTTAAGTGCAAAGCATTCCCTTCAATTTCCCAGATTTCACCTGTTTTGAGGTCATTAACAATGAGGCCTGAAAACAAAGGCAGGAACATTCTAGTTTGCCATTACCTAATGAAGAAATGGCTGGGTAGGACTATTTAAAGGAGTTTTCTAACAGCCCAGTAATTGTTTTGGGCTTTAATCCCAGGATGCTATCTCTAGTTAGGAGACTGACTATTTTAATGGGGGGCAGTAAATCTGAATGCTAAGGAACCACATTACAAAAGACCCTTCTGGGAGTCCCTCTGCTAGACCTGCAGCATAAATCCACAGAGCATGGAAGCAATCCAAGACTTAGGACTCTGTTTTATCCCCTTGCACAGCCTCATGCCTTTCCTCCATGTGCTCAGATGCAGCAAGCTGTCCAGCCTACAGACCTGCAAGTCCTGCAGGTGAGGAGTTGGGATCCACCTTGTGTTGTGTTGTGATGACCAAACAGCCTCAAATAATTTTCAAATGTAATGCTGGTGTGAAGCCTAAACCAATCAAGGAGCTGCTGACAGCAAATTATATAGTTTTAGAATAGCATAAAGGAGCTCGGAGGAGAAAACGGTGAGGGCTGAATTTGAACCCATTAACATGCAGGGATAGACCGAGTATCTTATTTTATAGCCTTCCTGATGCCCCGTGGCTCTTTGGCACTACCCAGACATCAGCCCCATGTGCTGTCCATTCGCACGGGATCGCCGCGCGTTCCCGAGTCCCTCAGCCCCGCGGCGCTGCTCCCTCGGGAAGCCTCGGGAAGCTCCCGGGGAGCGCCTATGGCGGACAGGCCATAGAAACAGCGCCATCTGCTGACCACAGCGGGCGCGGCCGGAGCGTGACTGCGAGAGGGACAGGCGGAATGCCAGCGCATCCCACAGCCGCGTATCCCGGGAGCACAACTGGTGTATAGTGCCTTTACACCCACTGTCCAGCCTCAACAACACGCGCTATTGTGGCAGGCTCTCTGCTAGAGAGCACCGGAACCCTAGTGCAAACCTACTTCTTTCCCTGTAGATAAATCTCCTGCCAGCAGAGTCACATTTTCTTAGATTTGCCTGTGATTTAAAAATACCTCCACAGTCCATGTGTTTGGGCTTGTAGAACATTTACCAGACCGAGATGCAGAATAGGGTCCTGTTTTCCTAGGTAACTGGGCAAACAACAAACCAAAAGGATAGACCTGTCTCCCAAAGGCTGTATCAGTCTGTGCCAACTCCAGATGGTTTGTGCACAGCTTGTGAACAGAACTCTGTGTTTGAACAATTTTAGTGGACATACAGGTGAGTTTGCTGCACATTTCTTGATGAATTCAATAATTAATGACTTCACCCAACTTACAATTTATATTCCTGTGTCATGCCTGATGACAGTGACTTGGTTTGCAGAACATTTTTGTTTGGTCCAGCGTGACAGCAGAGGATTCAGTTCTGGGCCAGCTCTCCCACCTACATCCATTTGTGCCCATCAGCAGCAAGCCAACCCAGTGTTCCCACTGCCAGAGTTTTGGATGCTTAGCTAAGTGACACACAAGCTTTTCGCAGTGGAAAGTCTGTATGAAAGAGATTTTTCATTTCAAAAACATGCAGGCAGTTATATTCTAATAGCACAAAATTAATTTGAAAGGTTTCTCCCAATATTCACAGCTCCCCATGAGACAGCTCTTCTTTCTCTATAACCCCCAAAATATTCTCTGCCAGTGAAGACCCAGGCAGGAAGTCTGCATTTCTACCTCGCAAGGTCCCGTGGCTTGTGTTGTGTGCATACTCTGCCCTGTTCAAAACCAACAGAAGCTCCCAGGGAAGGCTCAGAAAACAGCTTGGCAGCTTTGGCACTCACAAAGCCCCAGTCACACAGCTAGACCTCTTGTTTGGGAACACCACCTGCCTTTGCACAGCCTCCTTCCCATTAAATTTGTGTTTACAGAATTTCCTTGTTTCCAGGTCCTCAGGAGCACACCTGCTCACTGTGAGGGATATCTGGTTGCACTCCTTGAAATGAAATGCTCTAGGAAGTGGATGATGTTGGGTTCCATAAATGTTGGCTCCTGTTATGATCTTTGTACCCAGGTGCCAAAACAGATGGTGCAGTGCTGCTCACACTGGGCAGGGGAAGGAGCAGCTACAGATACTGACAATCACATCCCTGACTGCTGAGGAAAAGAGGGGCCATTCCCGTTTTTAATTCCTTTACCACCACCTCCCTCTCTCATCTTACTTTCTCACAGCTCCTCTCCAACATGAAGTCACTGTGAGGAGGCAAGGAATAAGCATTTTTGTAGAGCTTCACCCAGTGCTGGTGGATCCTCGTTGCTTCTCCATTTCATGCTCATGGCATGAAGTTTCCAATAGCAGCTTCTGATGACCACAGCCAGGAGCATCCCTGTGCCCCTGAGTCCCAAGGTCACCAGAAAATGCAACAAAGAATCACAGAATGGTTTGGGTTGGAAGGGACCTTAAAGACTATCTGGGTCCAACTGCCTGCCATGACAGGGGTCACCTTCCACTATCCCAGGTTGCTCCAAGCCCTGTCCAGCCTGGCCTTGGACACTTTCAGGCACGGGGCGGGGGGTTGAATCAGCAGCCACAGCTTCTCTGGGCAACCTGTGCCAGGGCCTCACCACCCTCACAGGGAAGAACTTCTTCTTAATCTAAACCTGCCCTCTGTCAGTTTGAAGCCATTGGCCCTTGTAAAAAGTCCCTCTCCAGCTCTCTTGTAGACCCTTTTAGCACTGGAAGGCTGACCACGCACCACAATGTCACAAGCAATGCCAGGACTGAAATGTCCAGCAGATATAATCCCTAAGCCAATTGATATATCATTAGAGACCACTTTGCCACTAATGTGGGGAAATAAACCTCTGAGATAGTTTTAAATCTTTCTGGCAGAAAAAAAGCCTGATCTCTTTCCCCAAAAACATATGTTTTTGACAAAGGTGAGAATGTTCTCTGAAAGTCTGTGGCATCTCTCCCTACTGCCACCTCTGGATGCTTGGGAGAGGAGGAGTGCCTGTCCCTCTTGGCAGAGAGGCACTGAGGGATGTCCGAGCTCAAAGAGTAAGTGAGGAATTGCTCAAGCCTTTCCCTGTCTTGAGAGAAGGGTAGGCCACAGTTCGTCTCAGCCATGTCCCCACTTCTCAGGGTTCTGCTAGGAATTTCATAGTGTGGCTGATGCTTCCCTGCATGACCTGTAGGATGATCTCCTGCTTTTCCTTGCACTCACTCTTTTTTCCTCTGGTCTTAGCATGATCTGAAGGTACTTGAGCAACTTGGAAACCAAAAGTCAGTGAAAAACTTGTCCGAAGCCAGGGTTATTTTTGTGCAATTCCACCACTTTGTGGGTAGTCTCTGAGCCGACACATGCCTGCTAACAGCCCTGGCAATCCTGCTCCATGGGCTTGAGAGCATTTCCATTAATGGCCTCTTGAGAGCTACACCCTCCAGCTGCCACATCTCTTGCAGGCATAAACCCTGATATTGAGCATTTAGCACAGCTTTATTTACGGCGGGGAAGGTTGTTCTTGCTCCTCCCCCTCTCCATCAGTTAATAAGTCTCTGGTGATTTTATCTCCATTTTTATCTGCTGCAAACCACAGGGTCCTTGCTGTATTTGCCCAGCCAGCAGTGCTGCTATCAGTGCCAAATATTTCAAGCTGTCAGGACATTACTGAAGTGAAATTCCTTGAAGCCACTGACTGCTAGCCTAAAGGTGAAGCATTAAACTATATTGCATTGGGGTTAATGACTCTGATGGCCCCTGCATTACCTTATTAGTCGTGGCCAGTTGCTGCTGGTGGCAGTGTGGGGACATCACAAAGTCTATGCTGGAGCAGCTCCACGTTCCAGCTCCCAGTGAGGGACAGGAGCTGCCAGGACTTGCCACCTCACTCTGGATTCCTTATGATTTTCCTGAAAATGGGATCTGTGTTGCATTTTTTCATACTTCTCAGTTTGTCCCTAGTAGAAGAAGGGGTGGGGTCAGGTCTGTTTTTAGCATATTTTTCCTTTGGTTTTAAAGTTTATTTAAACTGACTCACATTTAATTGTCCTAAAGTAAACAGATGAATCACCCAGGGGGGGATACACCTCCAAAGGTCAGGGTTCAGAGCAAGTTTTTTTTACTTTCTTTCTTTTCCTTGGGCTTAAATAAGGAATACTGAGTTGGTTGGAAAATAAAACTATTTTATTTGGGAGTTCAGCAGACAGTGACTCAGATTTTTTAGTTTCCTGAACTTTTTACTTTTATATAAGTAAGACCCTTGATAAACAGGTACTGGGCCCACACCTGTCATGGAAAGAGCAGAAGTTCAGCACAGTGTGGTAACAGAAGCTCTCTTGTTCTGCTGCAGGAATTAGCTGCTTGACTACATGGAGATTCTTGATAACTCCTCATTAGAGCCCTTCAGACCACGTGTGCTGCAGGGCCCCTTTTTTTCCCTTTTGGAAAGATCAGAATCAGCTAATGAGAAAACGCTATTTAAAAAAACACCCAAAAACCCCAAAACAAACCAAAAAACAGAAGAAGAAAAGAGCCACAAGTTAAATTCTGCTTCTAGAAAATGTAGTCCCTTGAAATCCCTCGACAACTCGCTACTTGAATTTTTTTTCTCCTGTTAAAACCCATTCCCAGTAAAGGGTTGCTATTTCCGACCCTGCTTGTCTGTCTGGGATGTGTCTCCTGTTCTGTGTTGATAGTGTTGGCTGTGAAGCTGCTGGCTGGGGAGGGGTGAGGTTGTCAGAAAATAGGCTGTACATTTGTATTTTCCAGCATTTCCACTTTGATCTGGTTTTTGGGCTCGGGGCTATCTCAGGTCATGCTAACAGCACATGTAGGCCTGCATGAAACACCTTGCTCTGTTGAGTTTTGTCATTGATCCCTTCCTTCCTGTCAGTAATAGGGAGAAAAAGACACCAGAGAAGAGCTGTGGAAAAAAAAGGCTGTAAAGTCATGCCACGGGAAGAGTGATGGAGAAAAGAAATATTTGCAGCTTTCCTTCACCAAGCCAGGCAGCATTAGGACCACCACATGATCTGGTCAGAGATTTCTAAGCAGAAAGGACCAAATGAGTATTTCTGAGCCCCCATATGGCTCTAGGATGAGTGACAAAACTCTTTGGCTGTGCCCTCTGTATCAGGAGTCTCTAATTTCTGGCTGGGTAGAATCTGAGAGATATCTGCTTCCCTCTTGCTCTCCATCAGAAGGGAGGCACCAAAAATTCCTTTCATTTTGGGAACTGAGGTGCATCACTGCCAGCATGGACAGGCAATTGGATACAGCAGGATATTCCCAGAAGTTCCTGACTTATAAGTGCTTTGCACTTCCCTTTCTGTAAAATATGGAGGGAAACAATACTTCCATTGAGATCCCTCTGAGATGTTAAGTGACAATGGTCATGCTCTGATTAGACACATTTCTCTATGCAAAAATGTAAGGAAATAGTAATTTTTTTTCCTGCATTTCTCTTGATATTTTTGGGGATCTGAAATTTGGAACAAAAGGGAAAAATATCCACATTTCTGAATCATCCAAAACATTAATTTAAATGGAAAGATGCTCATCTGAAATTTGTATAACCAACAATGTATTTCACTGTTTTCTTTTACTTTTTTAATGACCAGCTCTTTCTTTCCTCTGGTTTGCTAGGAATATTCAAATGTAGACTGATAGAGGAGAGACTTTGTGAAAAATAGGCAAATGTTACAGCAGTAATTCAAAGAGCAACTCCTGTGTCATTTTGGTGACATTTGGTGAATGAGAGATTAAAACAATGACTGGAAGAACCCATTCCTGCTTTTCATCACCATTTGGGTTACAGCACAGGTCAATAGACAGTATTCCAGTACATTATAACTGAGAGTCTTCCCCAACTTGAATTAAAAATGACACAGTGAACTTGAATACTTCCTAAATCAAACAATATTTTCGTTTGGCAGCTCTCTGAGCATTCACAAACACTGGATGAGTCTAGGGGACTGGACCTTTGGTGTGGTCCAGTCTCACCATTCCTGTGCTCTTTTGTCCCTCCTTGCTCACTCGGAATGCCTGGAGCAGTTTCAACAGCCTGGCCTCAGAAATGATTACTTTTAAAATTAAGTTTATAAATGCATAGATTAGGAATCCAGTTTAGGGGAGCAAGCAAGGTTTGAAAGTATGGACCCAAACGCCCAGGGATGCATTTACCCATTGTCCCTGGCTTCCACAAAAGCCAGGTTTAAGCAGCCCCAGGTGCCTACAGGGGTGGAAAGTCTCAGCCATAATTGCTTGGAATGCTCTGCGGAGGCAAACATTATTTGGTACTGAATCCAAATAATTCAGTAAAATAATTTATTTGGTATTGAATTCATAAATCTCTCTCTGGCTGTATGTGAAGTCCAGCTGCTGCTTGCCTGGGAGAAAAACCCCAACCATTTCCACGTTTCATCCTTGTGCCCTTTTGGGTTGCTCAAAGCAACCCCCAAAGCCACTATATCTCACACCTGAAAGGAATCTCTTCATTCCAGACTCACTAAACATCCCCCACAAAATCTGTTCCTGTTTGTTTTGCACTTCTTTGCTGTCTCAAACCATCTTAACCAAAACCATGGGAGGCTCTGGCTTTCCTCACACAGAAAAGCCTTGGTCTTTGCAGGAACATCTTCTGCTTGTCATGTTGCCATTTCCAGCCTCCAGAGGAAGCACAAGCCTACGGCCAAGCTCTCTCAACATTTTGGAAATCAAAGGGAACACGCAGCAACACGGGGTCTGTTTGTGTTTATACGGAAGTTCCTGCAGCCTCCATGGGCTTTTCCCTCTTGTTCTCAGTCTTTTCTTTCCAGCGGTGGCTGTGTACTTGGGAACACTGAGCTGCTCTGTATATTTCTTTAGTTCTGCCTCTATTAGCAGCTTCCGTCCGCCCTTTCAGCCCTGAGCACAGGGACCTGGCAGCGAGGAGATCAAACAAACACAGCTGCTCCCATGTCCCTCCCGCTCGCTGCTCGCCGCTCCCTGAGCCCACGGTGGCCGTGGTGCAGGTAGAAGCTGCTGGCTTTGAGGTTGAGGTGTAAATACCCATAATTAGCCAAGAATTACATTTAATACCCGTGACAGGGTCTGGTGGGAAACAGGTGGGGTAGAGAGCATAAAGATGCACACTGGAAAAAATTCTCCTTATTCAACTTGATGTCAAGCCCATGGTAGTGCATGGAAAGAATCTCCTGGTGCTATGATGGGCTTTGGACCAAGGTTCTGGGCAAAACCAATAGGAAAAGCTGCATATACAGGGTGGACTGGCAATTTTAGCAGCCTCCCCCTTGGCAGGGAGAGTTAAAAGAGAAAGTGGGGAAGAAATCAAAAAAGAAAGAAGTACAACAAACCAAAACACAACTGGAGGGCAGGGGGGAAAAGCAGAGGAATAGTAATTCATACCTTCATTTCAAAGATACTCATATGTTCTATTCTGACACACCTTGCAGGAAGCAACAAAACAGCATGGGCTGCCAGATATTAATGTTGATGCTCACATTCTGAGCTCTTCTCTTCTCATTTTTCTGGAGTTATTTCAGATATTTCTTACAACCTGACCTTTGAGCTGCTTGGAAGATTTACTGAGTGCCTCAAATGTAGTCACTTTTGCAAACCTGATATGTGGCATTAGCTATAGGAGAGTGTTCCAGTGATGTGCAAATATGTCAAGGCTAATAAGGTAACCAAACAGGAATGCAAATTGAATGGAGCCCTTTATGCAAAGGTGAAGGGTTCATTTTTTTTCCAAAATTATGAAATATTGAAAAGCTTGTGTCAGAGCCCCCCTACTCAAAACCTTTTGATAAGCAGAGATGTTCTCAAAGCTACCCAGACTTCAGTGGATTTGTCCTTGCACCTCTAAAAATGTTGGTCTTGGAAACTCACCTGTAAATACAAATACATGGTTGGAAAACATAACTTTACTGTAACACAAAATCTACAGTAAACCTTGAACTTATGTTTGTGTGATATGATTTCAGACTCGCCAATGTTGTCAGATCTACATTATTTTGGTGGGGTTTTTTTGCGCTACTCTGTCCCTAATCTCCTGCCCTTCCACACCGGTTTATCCACACTCCTCCTATGGCATATGTGAGGGCAAATTCTCAGCTAATGAAGATTTACTTAATGCTTTTGATACCTACTGAAAATCTAACCAAATCTCCTTATTGGACACTGAACAGCAGCCTCAGAGACCCACAATCACAGGTTTGCCTCAGCAATATTCCAGGCTGAGTTTACAATTTTTCTTTCCAACATGACTCATACCAGTGAATTTATTTCTCATTTTTTATTACCAGAGTGCCATGTTTTTCACTTAACAGTCAGGCAAATCCTTCCTGGAAGTTTTTGTTGATATTTTAAATCCCTTTGATTTCTTTCATTCTGACACTTAACAGTTACAGTGATTCAATCAAGAAATAGAAGCAACAGTGACCCAGACAACTCAAAATATACCACCTCATCAGACTCTCTCATCAGAGAGTCAAAAGAAACAAAAAGGGATACATGGAGTGAAATACTTTTCCCCCCCTCTCATTTCAAATGATCCAATAATTTCAAGGTGATGCCAAAACATGGAAAAATGAAAGTCTAGTCAGAAGCAGCTCTGAAACAAGAAGGCTGAATAATTTGATGAAGTATTTCTAACCAGTGCTCTCTGCTGTAGTGTTTTGCTTGTCCCTATGGAAAAACACCAAAGGGAAAACAAGTTAAAGCCATATCACACCCTCCTGCAACTGTTTGCTCCACTCAACAGATACCTGTCTCCTGTCATAAATGAAGACCCTTGCGTGCTTCAGCAAGTCCCACTCACTGAGAACAGCTAATTCCCGTTAAAAAGCTAATTTCAGACATATGTGGTTAAATGTGTTACTTAACTGTGGTCAAGGTACATCCATTTAATTCCATTTTAATATTGAGATTTTTCTGCTAAGTAGGTCAGTGCCAGAGATGCTGAAGTCTTCCCTGGTTTGCAAAATATCCCATCCCTTTTTGGTGGACCCTGCAGCATCTACATGTGGACTGTGGCTTGCAGTGAATCAACACTTCAACACAGTCAAATGAATGCAGAGCTAATCTGAGCAGTGAGATTGTGGCTGTAACCTGGGTGCCACTTACGTCTCCCACACGACAAAAAATTCCTGTTTTAGCATTGACAAAGGCTGACAGTCCCAGCCTCTCTGCACCTGGAGCTGGTCTCCCTCGTGGCCACGGGTTGAATCCCACTGGAGAGGCAGCGTTGGGTGTCTGCCCCACTGAGAAGTTCCTCTTTAGTTGGAAACTTGTCTGGCCAGTGGCAGGGATGTGAAAACAAGCAGTTGCTGAAAGGCATCAACACTGCATTAACACCAAACAAAGAGCTGAAAATTTCCATGACCAACCTTCTCATGGCTTTTAGTCATACCCTGAGCCAGGGAACAGAGACACTTGTGTTAATTAAAGTAAAAAGATCTTTTTGAACCTTAAAAGATTGGAGTTTGACTGAACTGGAATTTTAGACAAAGGTTCACATGGGTTTTTATTTCCCCCAAGCCTGTCTATCTGCCCTTCCTTTTCAGACAGGCTTAGATTTTAATCCTCAATACCTGTAAAGCTATTTATGCTAGTTTGTTTGTTTGTTTGTTTCCAATTAACTTTTAATTCATTTTTTGATCTGAGCAGGATATTTATTTTTCAAAATGCTGGGTGTAACCATTCATATAAACAAATCTGCCTCACTCATTTCTCTCCTTTTGATGTCATTTTCCATTACTTTTAGCTCCATGTGGGATGGGAGACTTTCCTACATGTCCTGGTAACTCTATACGAGAATAGATACCAGTGACCTCAATTCTCATTTAACAACCGATTAACTGATCAGTCTGAAAAGCTTTGCCACAATTAGATCAAAATAATTTATTTTAAACCAGATGAGAACATCTGCAGAACACGACCACTTTTATCAATCCGTGCCCATATTTTTCATTTCATCAGAAACCCCAAAATCTTCGGTGTTTCAGCCTAAATGGACCATAGCTTGAGAGTACATGGGTCTTGCGGGGTTTTCACTAATCTTTACCTCATAATTTTTAATGAAACACTGTCATTTTCTACAGCAGAATCATAGCAGCAACAGCAGTAACAAAAAATATCTCATTTTTCAACCTGCTGTGTTTTGTATACAACTTTAGAGTCCATCAAACATGGGCTAGAAATACTGAGAAAAAAACACAAGCTGCACATTTTTGGAGTATCTCCATTTTCTTATGCTGGGAGTCTGGTCCAGTGAGCCTCATAACAAGTACCTGATTGCATTAAGGAACAGGTTTGTTAGGACAGAAAAAAATAACCAAACCAGGCAAGTTGTTTTTTTAAATCTCCATAAAGTCAATATCCCTGGTTACAGATTCTCCCTAGCTTTTATGCAAGCGAACTCTCAGAAGGGTAAGGAATGAAAACCAGGGAAAAAATAGTCCTTTTTTTGAGTGATTTCAGGCTTTCTCCATTTCTAACTGCTGGAGGTTAGACAAAAAGTGCAGGAGATGGTGTAAAGGTTTGATCTGAACTCAAGAGCAGGCAGCAGAGCTGTGGGTGCACAGGAAAAGGAGGCCTAAAGAAGCCTTCCGCCTCCTTACAGGGCTGTTTAAATAACATTTAAGCATAACTCTCAGCCAGCCTTCACTCTAGGAAATCTTGTGACAGAAAAAGGTCCCATGAGGTCTGCATGTAAAAGTTGGGAGTGTGATCCTCTACTGGGATGCAGAGCAGGAAGAGGAGCACAATCCCTCCTGAAACCTCACAGCAAGCTCTCCACAGGCCACCTCCAACCCGCCGAGAAAGCTCTGCCTCAATGGCGCAATTGAGACCCATTTATTTAGTGGATAAAACTGTACATGAGTTGTACAAAGTGACTGGCGATTTACACACACATGGAAGCCAGCAGAGATTAATTACTGCTCGGTCTGAACTTCATAAATGCAAGGCAGCACAGGAGCACTGAGTTTCATTATTTCTCTCTGTTTACTCACTAGCTGGCTTTTTAATACCAATTAATAGCCAAACCACTGCAATGAAATGAAAATAAAAATATTGGAAATAGAGATGAATATACTTTCAGCTACCCAGAGACCCCTTTTCTGTCATAAACTGTCCCAGGCCACAGCAGAGCTGAATTGCTAGCTTAGACTGAGCATTTTCTTCAGCTCAAGGATGACCTTCCCTCCCTGCAAGGAAATATTTGGTCTCCAAAGGTGAAGGGTAGCCAGCAGATTTGTTCAGCTCTGCTGTGATACAGATGACAGAGCCCCAACTCCAGGGAACAGAGCTTCAGTGTAGTCAAATCAGAAGAGATGCTGAGTCACTAAAAACTGTGCCTTTCTTTGAACGTTAAAGTGATAAGTGCATATCATGTCCCCAAAGGCACTGACACAGCGCTCCTCCATCCATGTCTTTGACACAATGAAGCAGATGACTTCAGCTTTTACAAAGACACTCAAACCCAGGCCTAGTCCTTCCACAGAAAAAACCCAAAAACCAAAACAGCAGGAGAGCTAAAACCAGTGCCTACAACATTGTTCCCATCCAGAGTTGTCAAGGTCCTTCATATCCAACACTAAACCAACAACTTTTCATCAAACTTCACGGTTTCTAACAGGTACAGTTTTCTGTTTGCCCCTCCTTGCCTGCTGACCGGGTTTGGAGGCACAGTGCTGTGCCCCAGGCATGAAATGCTGGGCTAGAGCAGCATGTTTAGCACTCCATCACGGCCTGGTTGTACACACCAACCCCCCTCCTTCCCTTCTGGAACACAACAGGGACACCACACCAATGCAAGTGCAATTCATGTCTACTGCACAGCCCCTCTGGGATGCTAAAGCAGATGTCTTCTGTGAGACAGAATGAGATCCACAGATTTCCAAGTTCTGAAATCCCTAGGCTTTAAAAGGACAATAGTTCCAGCTTGTGGCACTCAGGGAATTCAATAGCTGTGGTGAAGAAGGGAGGAGTGCAATGTGTCTGTTTATTTGATTTCTGGCTACTTGAATGACTCTGCCATTTTCCCAAGGATTGAAAGGATGATGCTATCATAAAGCTGATTGTGAGGGCATACAAATTTCATATGCACTGGGGAATGAAAGATTTGCTTCCAAACATTGGGTGCATTTCCAAACTCTCTACACCTCCTGAATGTGGTCATGAAACCTCATTAAGAGTCGACTCTAATTTAAATGGTCTGAATCCAGCTGGGGCACAAACGTCATGAGAAGAAAGTTTCTCATGCCACAATGAAGAATTTTTCTCATGTAGACAAGGCCTTAATTAATCTTTAAAGTGTTCCAGTTTTAATTTTAGGTCACAGTTGGGGCTGGCTCTTACCATGGCTCCTGTCCAGCAGAGCTCTTAAGCACATGCCTAATTCGAAGCATTTAAAGCAGCCTCGTTAACTCCTATGGGATCGCTCACATGCTCAAAACTACACAGATGTTTAAACTTCTGCTGGATCAGGGCCTGCCTCTGAACTTGACTGTCCTCCTGGAGTCACAACAACAACACGGCGTAAGAGAAATGCTCCCGCACCGACCTTCAAAGTCCTGTCTGAAGCCATACTGGAAGGGCCAGACAGCTGGCAGGCTTTGCAATAGTTTCTTCACCACAGTATAAATTACCTCTGATTTGCTTAATGACTGTTTGGAATCAGGATGTCTCAGCCCCGCTAATACAATGCCCCATGGGCAGTAATCCTTTTTTTTTGGAAGAGTCATAGGCAAAGTACATTTTCAGCAGAATAAACCACTTCACACAGCTGTAGGTGAACTATGTGCTGTGTAAGTACCCTGGCCCCCATGAAGATCCCAAAGCAAATCAGTGTGTGCTTTTAAGGACTGTGGTTTATTTCTCAGCAAAAAAACCCCCATTTCTTAATGAAGAGATATCGGCCAAAACATTAACTGTGGCTTTAACAGCTTATTTGAAGAGGTATGAATTTAATTAGCCCTCATCAAAGTAAGAAGAATTAGCATTAAGCTGGTTTATAACTCAATTCTTCTGGCTGGAGGACAAAATGAAAGAAGTAATTTTTAAAGGGAATGATTAGAAAGGTGATTAAGTGATGCTGTCATGTTTCCTTGGGATTCAAACATAAATTTTGTTTTAAACCCAGAAATATGGAAAAGGCAATTGGAGAAATACTGAAGGCCCCGATTTGTCATGCTGGCATTGCTGTAAACCCCATCCTCTGACCTGGGTTACATTAAAGAGCATTATGACCAGTTAATGTGAGTTCAGATGGGATCTTCTTTGCTTAGAGCTCTGCCCAGTGATGTTCAAGAGATGCCAGATAGCTGATTTCAAAATCCACTTTTTCTCACATGTACAAACCTTTCTTTCACATTTCTGTGGCCTAACAAAATTGCCTGTCCCAACATTCCTGCCCTGTGATATATGAAACGTCAACTCCAGTGAGGATCAGATCAAATCCAAAATCTAAATAAGGCCTATTTTTTAATTACTGTTCTTTCTTGAAGTAGATTGGAGTTTTTAGTCACTGAAGCTTTCTAAAGCGAAAAACAGATTTAAAAGGAAGTCTGAGAGGTTGGAGAGTTCTGAGAGGAAGTCCTGTCCTATTCTGAAATGCCATTCCTGAGGATCTGCTGAAGGGCTGACCATCCTCACAGAAGCTGACAGACATCACTGACTCTTATTTTAGAGAACAACTTCCTGCCAGTTGCCCTCACTTCCAGCTAAGGCCTCAATACACAACAAGTTGCAGCCCCACTTTCTTCTCATGACCTCTCTGAATGCCCCTCCAAAGGCATCTGCTGTCACACAGTGAAGCCTCTTGATGTTCCTGGCACCTTCCTGGGGCTGCACGGCACCAGCAGAACTTTTCCTGATGAACCACAGCACGTCCAAGCTGTGCACACAACAAAATCCATGTGCATGCATTTTGGGACTTTGAAACTTATTCTGGGATGTTTTTTCTAATGGGAATAATCTTTGTTCTTCTTCATGTCTGTCCCTTTAGCCTTGGATCAACTTGGTGAAAAAATGTTCAAAAAGCAGTGGCAGAAAGGCTGCTGAAGAGAGTCTCTAAACAAAAGCAGTTCACTCAAACATAGCAGACATTGGGGACAAACAAGTGGGAAAGATAAATCCAGAGGAGTAGAGATGCTCCAAAACACTGCAGTTAGAATAGGAAAGGATCTGGAGTCTAGGACTGCATAAAGAAGAGGAAATACCTAAAGTATTTCTGGGAAAACAGCCACTGGAACCAAAGCATTTCCACTTTCAGGGGCCCCCAGGGCTGGTGGAACATGCTCACATGGTGCTAAGGGAAACCTCAACCTGTTCAGGACAACTGATAGGCTGAACCCTGCAAAAAGGAACTGGAAGCAGTAACAATCTGCGAGACAGGTCCTGTTTTTGAATGATTTATGGTTATTACTATATATGCCTGATTGAGAGAGCCACATGATCCAAATGAAGGAAAAGCCTCTGCAGATCTCCTTACCAGGGCTAGAAAACCACCACCACTATTTATTTAATCCTTCTCATCTCCAATGAAATACAAATATGGTGACTTCCAAGAACACATGTGATCCATCTTGGAGGAACAATAAAGGTAACAATAAAGATCTGACAGTTTACCAGGATTCACCAGATGGTTCTGATGTGGAATTGGCCCCTTCCAGCTTCTCCAGCCTCAGGCAGAGGACAGGGAAGCTGTGACCAAAAAGCCAGAGAGTTACGTGCTCTCCTCCCAGGAACACCAAGAAATGCAAAACAGCTTTGGTGAGCAAATTCCCAGCTGTGCATGGAAGAGTCCACATTGCGAAATGGAACACTGCAGAGCATCAGTGCAAAAGCTGAGGTAATGAAGGGATGTGGTGAAGCTCTGACACAGGAAGCTGCGCAGCTGCACCAGTGCTTGAGCTAATTATTCCTAATTAGGGTAGGCATGGAGCCCCAGTGTAGCGTGTTTGGAATGAAGCAAATAGTCCTGCACAGGCTCATGAGGTGCCAGGTACATCTGGCTGGTTTTGGGTCAAGTGAAATAGAGGAACCTTCTTTTAGCTGGTGCTGTGCAGCTTGGAGTTAATGGTATAGTGGGAGTTTGTCTCTACTAAGTGATCAACAAGCAAAAAAGAAGGGATGCAAGTTAAAAACTCCAGTCGGCAGCTGTGAACTACAGAAACACAATTCCACTGCCATCTGGGACTCTTACTATCCATCAGGTCATACAGAAACCATTACTGGAATTACAGCCCCCTAATTCAACACTGCCCCAGCTTGACTCTGTTGTTATCATTATTATAGCTATTTTTATATTATACACAGATCACCAGCTGGGACCTATGCCCTTATACCCCCTGCAGCTGCTTCAAGCCATGACAAAATCCACTGTAGCCTTCGCAATAGCTTCTACCTCTTCCTCCTCCCATTCTTCCAGGAGCAATGGAAATGCATCCCCTGCCTAGCACCTACTCCAGCCTCCTTCCATCACTCTCAGGTGTTAGTTTTCTCACTCTTTAGTCCTCCACCAGGACCAGAGCTTGTCTTCTGGGAGCTTCCTGTTTATCTCAAACCAAGGGAGATGCCAGAATGGTAAATGAGTGTTCTGGATACATTTGCACAGTTTATCTTATTCCACATGTAAATATTCATGAGGCAATTCCTAACTTCATGGAAGCTACTGATAAATATCCCCTTGCCTCACTGTGAGATCCGAAGATGTGGTGTTCTCCAGGCGAGGCAGTTCCTCAGCCCAGGTATTTGAAGGCTAATCCCTGCCCACAGGGCCATGACCACAAGGCAACACCCACAGCCAAAGAGGAATATTCTACAAGATCATCTTCAGCATTGGTGTTATTGGTAGGGATGGTTGGAGGAATGATTTATAACATGAAATACTGCATTTACCAGTTGCTTTTATGTATATGTATGTATATTTACATATATATATTTACACACATATGTATTTACATATATGCACACTTATATATGGCATACAAAGTGATATTAGCTGGTTGAATCCCCTTGACACTTTAATATTGCAATAAGGAGTCAGCAATAATGTACCAAAACATGTAGCTAGTTAAGCAATTCCCATCATTACTTTTCATAGAATGGGAATTTGTAATGTCTGCTTCAGGTTTTCTCCCAGCAAAGAAACATTTTCTGATTGTTGTGGGTTTCATTTGGTTTTTTGACTTCTGAAAAATGGTCCATTTCAGCTGATCTTGATAATTTTAATCTAGGACCCCAGTAACATGAAGACATGGTTTGGGTTTTGTGACAGAATCTTCATCTGGAAAAGAATCACTGAGGTCAAAAAGCTCTTCTTTTCTATTTTACATAATTCAATTTCCTCTATTAAAAATGAAAATGTTATGTGAATAAATAATGTGGCCAGTATCTTTTAGATATTGTATTAAAACAGTATGATTAAATCCTAGGAGAAAACGCTTCACACAACACACCAAAGGATGTGTGAACCATGTAGCAGAAGTAAGAATAGCTTTGTGGCTTCTTTCCTTGCATGTATTCCTTGCATGTATCCTCTTCAGTGCAGACTAATCCTCTGATTTTGGAGGAGGAATTTTCATGGCATTTTCCATAGGAATCTTCATCTCCCCTGAGGTTCTGCAGACATGTTGGCTGGTGCTTTAGGGTTCAAAGATGGAAGCAAGAAAGGATTGCTGCAGAAGAACCACAGGACCATCGATGGTACAATCCTAATGTCCTGAGGGTCCAAGTCCTGGCCTTTCAATCTCAAAGGGGCTTTTTCATCTGCACTTACTAACCATGTAGGCACAGTTGTTTTGCAACTACTCAGTGTATTCCATGCGTCTTTTCTGATTGTGCATGCCCAGCAGCCCCAGCTTCTCAGATCTGCTGATCATCCAAGGAGCCATAGCAAATTACTTCAGTAGTCACCTACTGGGAGTCTGGACTGGGGACAGGGCCACAGAGGCTCAGGTGCCGAACAGGTCTCATTTCCCAACTATGCCGTGCACCTGAGATTGCTGACAACAAGGAATTACATTAGTCAGACACTAAGGATGAGTGTCTAAGAAACTAAGGATAAGCTGGATGATGCTATTGCTGGGAAAGGCCTAAGGGGAAGCTGCAGAGGAAAGCCCTGCGGTGGCATAAGGAGAAACAGGAGAGGCTCTACAAGAATAAGAGATGCAGAGAATGACTCCCAACCCCTGACAGACCATTTGAGTTGGATAAACACGTAGTTCTTTTCCGAAGAACACGAAACAATCTACACCAGTTATCACCATGCTGATAATTCCTAAGCAAATGCTCAGTCATAGCCAACAAGGTTTATTCTTGTCCTGCTCACAGTTTCTGTCTGAAGATAAATCCACGTTCTAACACCTCCACCATTGGTTTAGTTGCCTTCCGTAACCAGCTGATTATATCTATACTTCAATTTTCCCAAAGCAACCATTTCTCCAGGTGTTTCAGTTTTGAGGTATCTTATTTTAAGGGGCCTGACTTTTCACTGTGTAACCTTTCAGCAATTCCTAACAGCTAAGACAGATTTCCCTTGGGAAAACCCTCACTTGAAGTTTCTCTATGCTCTTACCTCTATGCTTCTGTCCTTCAATCCCAAGAGCCTGGGAGATGCACAGGCTGTGGCATTTCCATTCCTGGTGATCTCTTGGGCATGGTCACCACGACCCTACTTAAGGGATATGTTGTTACATGGTCACTTTTCTGTATGGAAGCAGAAATGGACTTGGAGGAGGATCAGGGCTGGACCAGTAGCCAGACATGCACCACTGAGTGGGTTTTTCATGACACCAAACACTGAACAGCAGAAAATTGATAAAACTCAAGCACCAGCATTATGAACTCTAAGACTGCCACCTTTTACAACCACTTCCCACTTCCCTGCCTTCATTTGCTTAATTTGTTTTAATCAAGGGCTTCATAATGCATGACAAACTCAAAAATATTATTGCAGCTAAATGATACGCAAGAAAAAACACACTTCAACTAGGTATAAGCAATCAGATTCCTGATCTAGGAGCCTTGTCCACTCCAGTACACAGGCAGTTTATTGCAGGAGTATCACCTGCAATATCACCTATTGGTTTTTCTCTAGCTGAGATTTGCAAAGCAACCAAGAAATTGCTGGTTAAATGAATGAGAAACCATTAAGTCTACTACTCACCTTTAAAAATTTGCCCTTAATAAAGCTCAATAATAAGATTATTATACTAATTTAATTATGAATTTAATTATTAATTTTCTGGGCAGCAGAGTAACATCAAACCAAAGTGCTGTGCTATCTGGTGTTGCTATCTGGGTTGGTATGTGTCTCATACTGCTCTTAATATCTGCCCTATATTAATGTAGTAACCACACACTTCTGCTTCTTTATAAACACATTTGTCAGGCCACACAAATGCTCTGACAAAGGCTTTCATACTAATCCTTTCTATTATATTCAGTGAGGATGTATAAAAATTAATAAAAAGACTCTTTTTTCCTACCCTTAGGAAGACTCTTGCTTCCTATTATTTTGCCATCAGGGTTATAATTAAAGACACTGGCTGCTGTGGCCTGTATACATAATTGCAATATATGATCAAGGCTTGTAAGCATCAGGATAAATGTGTTATCACACTGTCTAATTATCGTGTTATCTGACTGACAGGAGGCTGTTTTATCTCTTTCTAGGGATGAAGGACAAATCTGACAGACACCAGGACTTTGCTTTGATGTTGGATTTGTATACGAAAGAATCAAAGAGTAAAACCCTTTCCAAAATGGTTCCAATGTGGATTAATCCCACCAGGCAATGCCCTGCCTAATTTCCAGAGCCTGCTTTGAAGTGGCACTGCACAGCGCATCCTGCTGGAGCTTATTCCCTGAAGCTGGAGCACCCCACATGCCGAGCAGAAAGCCTGTGCCCCCTGTCTCACACAGCCACCCCCTCATTCTCAAGATCACAGGAGAGAGGGAGGGGATGTGGTGGGGCTGGACAGCAGGGGCTGAAGTGCCACCCCAACACACGCCTGGGGCGCATGGCCAGCGCTTCCTGCTTTGGGCTGTGCTCATCGTCAGTGCTGCCTAGGGGGCCAAAACCACCCTGTGGTCATCTTGCCACCCCTGCCAGCACCCAAGCAAGTGCATGGCCAGCGTCTCCTCTGCCACTGGCACCTCCATAGCTGCACTGAGAACTTGCATACAAGTACCCACAGTCCTTGGCCGCACCGGGATACAGAATTCCCCTCCCTTCCCCCTTTCCACCCCTGCATGACCCGGCCACGCACCACCAAAGCATTTCTCCATCGCACTAGTGATAACAGCCAGAGCTGTGAAATGTCAGAGTAATATGGGAAGGCTGGGAACACATAAGGCTGGGAAGGAGCACTGGTAGTGGGACAGACAAGGGTGAAACAGGCTAAAAGGGTGGGAGGAGCACAGAAGAGCCAGCCTTAAAAGAATAAGTGAAAGTGTCCCCTCCTGCACGTTGCCAGTGGGGCGATACCCGGCATCCCACCCTGCTTGGCCCCCTCCACTGCCGAGCACATTGCTGCTCAGAACTGCTTATCTCCCCCGTGACTGACTCCTGCCACACTTCAGGCACTCAAGTGCCTCAAGTCCATGCCATGGCACAAAAGTTAATTTTGTTCCCCTGTGCATGTTCATTATGACATAATCTCTAATTGCATGAGCTATTTTTCTTTAAGTAGGTTTTTCCGGGGGTAACTGTTTGCCATCTTCAGCCTGCTGTGCCCAAACCAACCTGGCATCCTCACACAGCAGCAACAGTCTCAAGGATTGCTGTGTCAACAAGTAATTTCAGAAATGGTTTTCATCATTTAAGGAACTGCATAATTATGATAAGATAATGAAGCAGATTTGTACTACATCCAGCTTTTTCTTGCAAAAAGAAAAAAAAAATTACAGGAGCCTGGAAATAGTTTCTAATCATCTCTGTGGGATAGGAATGAGCAGATAGTTTAGTCGTCAGGTTTTATTTGGTTGATTTCATCCTCCTTAGCACATTCTTCACACATCCTTTGGCCATTATTCAGTCATGGCAGAGAAAGATGAATCTTGTGGAGTTCCAAAATATCCTAAATCTGGAGCTCTTAACTTCAGAAATGAAATATTTTGCCACTAAGGGGTTTGTTTGTATATTTAAACTTCCAGCTTTTTAAAAGTAAAATGAACTTACTTTCCTTGTGGCATCCCCAAGACCCCACCACTGCCCTGTGAATGCTCAAGCACCTACCTCCCTGCATCAAAGCCAGGCAGAATAATCCATTTCTAGAAGCAGAAGGAAGGAACAGTTTGAGCAGTGGGGGCATCTCTTCGGATGGAGAAGATAAATCCCCTCACATCCTGCAGGATAGATACCAACTGATCTTTTTCCTGAGTATCAGATCAGGTCTGTGCCTCCAAGATCTTCCAGTGCCTCTACTCCCCTGCTATTTTAAATAATACATGATATTTTAGCAACCTGACTTCTAATTCCTGCCTATGTGTGGGTGGGGTTTTTTTTGTTTTGGTTGGGTTTTTTGGTTTTTTTTTTACATGGAGAGCTATCAGTTTCATTTACTTGTGTATTGCCATGCTTAATGTCTGTCTAAGAATTGCCTGTCTCCAGGGATGTAGGTGAAGCATTTCCCTGCTTTTTATGCTACCACAAATGATTTCTGATTGCTTATTGACAGAGACCCAGAGGAGCTTTGGGTGCCTCATTCAGACCACTGGGAGCAAAGCAGTCCAGCATCTTTATGGACCAGAGTCAGTGCTTGTGATACAGCGGCAGCAGCAAAAAAACAGACATGGAAAAGTAGAAGTCACAGCAAAAAACCCTCATGGATCTGCCTACTACTAGCATTCTCAACCCAATATTTTTCCTGCCTTACAGATAAAACCTAAATGACTTTGAAATTTCGATGACATCAAAGTGCAGCTTCTATTACTTCTAAATTGTAAAATCCGTTGGCCATGAGCCTCACTAGTAAGGTTGCAAGTGCTTTATTGTCCCGTGTAGTTTTAGTGATGAAAGTACATTTGGACAAAATTATTACGCTGTTTCAGTCTTCATGTAGGACCTCATCTTGCAAAGCCATATGGAAGCAAAAGGGGCAATAATCAACACATATAAATACCTATCTATCTATCTGTATATATGCATATCCACTTACTCATATGAAGAGGTTAATCACTTGATAAATTTGAATTGTCTTTATTGTTGTATGATCTGCAAATGTGGTTGCTTTGTGCTGCCAGATACTCATTACCCCCTATTTATTTACAAGAGCTTTGTTTACTATGTGATAGGAATCTTCTGTCCCTTCTGACTGCCAGCCCTCTGGAAGTCCCGGCTGCAACACAGCCATCAGAGATACTCATTTTAATTTCAATGAAAGGTGAATACTTATGATAGGATAACACTGAAGAACAAGTCTAAGTAGCTCGGGACTGATGAACCCCTGAAAGCTTCAATGAAGATTTTATATCATTTTTATGGAAAAACCACATTTTTCTGTCTTCTCTCTAGAAACAGCTTTTCCATATGAACACATTGCCTCTGCTGAAGGTAGTGCATAAAAGTGTTTGGACTTGTTAATTAGTAATAAACCAAGCAAAAAAAAAAATCATGTTTTAAGGAAAAAAACATCCACTGAAAATATCTAACAGAAAATAATTAGTTTTTGGAGGGGAACTGCTCTAATCAGTCTAATCAGCCTTACCAATGTGGAAATCGCCATTTAAATAATTTTAGTCATGGGCTAGAGAATGTTATACGAAGCCTCTGGACCCATTGCTAAGCAAGACATAGTTGCCTAAATAAATCAACAGACTATCAGCTTCATCCTGAGCTCTCCCAGCTTGGGAGATTGTTCAATTGGCATCAAAGACTACAGAAGTCTTTATTTATCTTGACTAAGGTTGAGTTTTTCTCTATTTTTTTTTAATTTTCTGCCTGAGTAAAGGCATATCTGCACTGCTGAAAAAGTACCTTCTCTGCCGTCAGCCTTTATCTGACTTCAGCAGTGCAGAAAAGGAGGGCAGAAAACAAACATTTCAGTAACCAAGCAGAGTGATTGAAGGGTTTCTGTGTCAGAGGTATCCTCACTACTTATTTAAATCCCTCGAATAAGAGGGATTCATGAGTGACATCTAGAGGTAATTCCTTAAGATGACTGAGGCAACTGCTGGCTGAGGCTCAGATACCTGCCCTGAGCACTGAGGTCTCACTTGCCAGCACAGGCAGTGCTTGGACACACTGTGGGAGTTCAACTTAATGCAGCAGCACAGACTTGAACAAGTAGCCCAGGCCAAAAATTTTTCAGAAGGGAATTATTTTTTCTGTAGAACTTCCCACTTAGTGTTTCAAAAGGACAGTGGTGAAGCTTGAATGAAAACTTTCCATTCGAGTCAAATATGAAACTGATTTTCCCTGCAGAGCACTTAAGTATCTCTTTCCTCATTCTCTTCTGTAGGTCCAAGATCCCTGGCCAGATCTCATCTCCCAAACTACCACGTGTGTCTTCTCTTTCCCACACAATATATGAGAAAAACCTCATAAATAAAGGGTAGGAAGGAGGGTTGAACACCTGGGCTACAACTCACAAAGGATGGTGAGATAGCATACAAGAGATTATGGTATAATATAAACAGGACTTAAATCTAGTTAAAAATTCCACCGTTTAATTTTGTTTTAATGGAAAATGGGGGTAAAAAATATGATGCCACCTCTAATTTGAAATTTCCAGGAACTCCTCCTTTAGGAGGCCTCCAAAAGAGCTGGAGAGGGGCATTTTACAATTACATGCAGTCATTGGATGAGAGGGAATGGCTTTAAACTTAGAGAGGGCAGGTTTAGAATAGATAACAGGAATAAATTCTTTACTGTGAGCATGGTGAGGCCTGGCACAGGCTGCCCAGAGAAGCTGTGGATCCCCCCATCCCTGGCAAGATTTGGATGAGACTTGGAGCAACCAGGTCTAGTGGAAGGTGTCCCTGCCCATGGCAGGGGTGGAACTGGGTGGTCTTTAAGGTCCCTTCCAACCCAGGCCATTCTGTGATTTTCATCCTTGTGGCTTTTGGGGTCCAAGTGGTACAGGCAGAGTTTCAAAGCAACTTCCCTGCCCAGCTGCCTGCCCATGGAGAAGCTGACATCCTGCTATGAGAGCAAATGTGTCAAGCTGAGCTCCTCCAGGTCACATTGCTGGGCTGTCCCTCAGAGAAAGAGACTGCCCTCAGAGAAACAGGCAGTTAAAGAATGGAGCAGCAGCCTGTCCTGGCAAGATTTTGTGCCCACCAGTCTGGAGATCTTTTCCCTTGGCTGTCCTATGTATATATATATTATTTGTCTTATAGCTTCCGTCCAAGCACTGGTTTTGGTAATATCAGGAAGGCTGACGTGTCCTGATTTCTTCTCATCATTTAGGATGAAAAGAAATACTGAAATAGCAGAACTTCATTCAGAAGTTTTGTCTCACCTCCAGCAGTGAAAGGCAGGCTATGAGCACACATCCAGTCAAGAGTAACTAGATAATGCAATATAAAAAATGGCACCAGTCACTCTGCTTGAGGTATGGCCATTTGGGACATTTCTAACTAGAAGAAGATAAGGGGGAAAGGCTCAAATAAAATAAACTACTACAACGTGAGGGATACTAATGAAACATGGACATCTTGCACAATGCTGCAGACAAAGTTGCTCCGTGCAGGAACAGAAAAGAGTCAAACAGATAATGGAGTCCCTGCCTCCAGACCTATGGATACATTCTGAGCATTATGGAATCGGCTGGGGTGTGCCTGATAGCTGGAATGCTCTGAAGAGCAGGTAGCTCGTCAGCAGTTAATCTTTCTTTTTCATCATCTGCATTTACCTGGCATGTTTGGACACATGTATCTGGTTTCTGTGCCATCAGGGAGCTCAGCTGTAGTTCAACTCTACCACATACCTGCAAAATGGTAGGTCTCTTCTTGTTTGCTCAAGAAGAAAACAAGTATTTTTTGGAAGTATTCAAGGTACCTAAAGAAAGCCTTTAATCTGTCATTTAAAATCTTATTGTGGTTTAATTCACAAGGAATAATGTTATTTACATAGTGTGCCAAAAGCACTGTTGGCAGCACTGAGGCAATTATTTATGTGGGTTATCAGTTCACAGAGCTGATTAAGTAACCTGAAATGTGATGATAATGGCTTCCACTAATGGCTCCATATCAAAAGGATAATAAATATTAGTTGCTGCTCTTTCTTATAAGGAATGAGATATATAGTCCTGATCAAACAAAAGCAAAATTCCTATTGTTCTTTGGAAGAGTCTCTCAATAGCTGTAATTTCACAGCATGTCTACTTCAATATGCTCATTTTGTTGCATAAAGTTATGAATGATAAATTGAATATTACAGATACATCTGGATAACTGATGTTAAATCCTAATCTGCTTTCAGAGCCCTGGAGTGACCTCTTCATGGTAGTGACTCAGTTTTTATTCCACAGCAAGGTACAGAGAGCCAGCTGTATCCCTTTTGCTTAGCATTATCCACATAACATCGCACTCTAACTTGTAGACATATTTTAGAAAATACTCAAAAATTAATTCCTGCTGTACTTTACCAAAGGAAACTAGATCCAGATTTTCTTATGATGGGGCTTGGTGAACTGGAATTTATAAATGAGCCAGCCTTGCCACCAATAACATTTCTTATGATGATTCTTAGTTTTGTCCATCTCAAATTACTCTGACCTGCCTTAAACCCAGCAAGTACCCAGTTATGAAATCCCTGTTTTCAGTGAGGGACACTCAGCAGAGGGTTTTTTTTATTCCTTTAATTATAGCATGAATAACACAGACCCTATTCAGAATTGGCTGTGATGGGCAGATTTGGATCACTTGTCAATGGATCAGTCATTGCAGTATTAGATCATGGTGAGTAATTAAAAAAAAAGCACAGATCTGGTTTAATTCAGACCTACAGGGATCAAGAAATATATTTATTTTAGAATTTCCAAGAATGGTGGGCAAACACACTTTGGATGTGAAACCTTTCTCAAAAGTATCTAACCAATGAATAAAGGAAGTATAGGATCTTCTTTGGGATAGGAAATCTGTAGAGGGAAGACTGTTACAAAAGCAAAAGCTCTTCTACTCCAAGGAGAGTTCTGAGCTGCTGTAAGCTGCTTTGAATGAGAGCCTGGAGGCTTTATGAACATTTCAGCTCATAACATAATACCTACAGATCAAAATACAGTTAAGTGAAAAAAAAAGAGGCAACTCTATAAGTGCTGCGTGGGGTATTTGATCTTCAGTTTCGTTAAAGAATAAGATCTGAATGAAGTCACAATACTGCAAAGCAGGTTATTTATTTATAATAAAAATAGCATTTGCAGAGAGATAAATATGTTGTCAGTACCTGTAGACAACAGACTTTTTAATGTTAGCCTAAAGACTTTTCTGTAATTTTTAATGAAGAGGAATATTGTTCCCATTATTTTTAAAGATACCCCCACCCATTAATCGTTTTCCATGCATCTGCCCGTTGGATCAGCAGTTTGGATTCTAGCTCTTGCCTCTTAGTGCTTAACTTCAGCGAGTGTCTGCTGAATTGAGGTTGATGATGTTTAAAGAAGAATACAGGGCTGGTATTTAAACTGTTGCAAAGTACAAAATGATAAAGGCAGTTACCTCTGAAATCACAGTACAAAGAAATAACTCCTATTAAAGAGCAAAACTTTGGTAATGAAGATCTGCTTGACAATGTTTTAAATAAAAGTCACTCTACAGGCCTAGTGCAAGGGTATTAAGATTACGTCATGATTTTCTTTCAAATTCTTCTTTCCCTAACAGAAAGGATTTTTATTGCAAACCTGTGATTTTTATATTTATCTTTCAAGAAGTGTTGAATGTTTCACATGAAGGTTCTTGGTGCATATTTTGGTATCCACTTCAACATTCAAATCAGTGGGAAGGTGACGCAGAAGTTGAGCCTATATGCAGTGCTGAACAGGGGTTCAGGATATTTAACTACTAAAAATGTTGATCATTCTTGCCTTACAGGGATCTCTCATTTCAGTATGTAGGAATTGAAAGTACACTAAGAAAGGGTTTTGTTTATGGTGGACAAATATGCAAGTGCTACTGAAACAAGAAGTAATCCTAGTTTTTCCCACCAGAAACTTGTAGGAATTAAGGATGCAGTTCACATAGATAAGACGTACAGTAGGCATAAAAAAGCACATCATTATGTTTCTAGAATGATTTACATGCCAAAGATTGAACAAAATAAATGGGACAGAAGATCTCCAGGTTTGATGCAACCAGACCTTACCAGCCAAGCAAGGATAGGAGGGTTAGAGAAACATCCATGTAACTGCTTGGCAGACTGGAGAGAGGAGACAGACAGTCCAGCTGATACCATCCATCCTGGCACATCAAACCTGACCCAAAGCCTAGGTAAAACACAGCACCAGGCTCTGGGTTTCTACTCTAACCATAGAAATATAGATCAAATTCCCTGTTTGTGATGGGAAGGCACATTGGTGCAGCATTGGAAAAGATAAAGTTGGTGGCTATTTTTCTGAGAAAATCCCAGTCCAGGCAATCACCCCATGTTTTAATCTTTTGTTCAGTCTCTCTATTGCCATCGGTGGCTGCATATTAATTGAAAGTGAAACAATTCTCACACACTTTCCTCAAACAGGGAATATAGACACTTCACACTCTGAAGCCTTAACTGAACAAAAGAGTGCAAAGATAAGTGCTTAGAGGAGTAACTTGAGGCACCCTGAAAAATCAGGCCAATGTTCAGCTCCAGCCTCCATCCTCCTACTTCAATGCCTGGGGTAGTTTATCACATGAAGAATTGTTGTCAGAGTGTCACTGGGGCTGGATTTATGCAGTGTGTCACAACCAGTCAATGCAGTATGACTGCAAAAGAGATTTAAAATATGCCATTGTGTGAACCTTATGCAGTGAAGCTACAAAAGAGGTCACTTTGCACTTGAAAACCTCTGCATTATCCATCCATCAGGAAAATCTGGATCATAGTACAGCATGTGGAGGAAAATATGGTGGATGCTGTCTGTGTTACGTATCTGTGTTTAAGAGCAGGTTACAAGAAATCCTTGTGAATATCACCAGTGCTTATGGTGACATAATTGAATTTTATTCAGGTGACTTAATCTATGAGTATTAGGAAGCTACAGGTGACTGACAGAGGAGGCTCCATTTAGAGACCAGGTAACCAAGAGGGGAACAGACCTGGGGCCTCCTTCTAGCTGCATTACGTCAGTGCAACTCCACGGATACCCATCCAGTCAGCTACTCCCAGGTGACACCTGCCCAAACAATTTCTGACAGGGGATTCTGATCCTTTATCCTCCAGTTACCACTAGTTACGTTTTGCCTAAACAAAAACATCAAGACACATCCTCTGGGCTCAGTGATGACTGTCCACCCCAACTTCTCTCATCTCCTTTCTTCGCCAGTGTGTACCCACTCTACTCCCAATCTCATTTCCCTCTCTGTAATTCAGTGATTCATCTGTAGCCTCAGGGAAGGGCACCTGATTTCATTGCTTAACTGCTGTTAACAAGTTGCTGCACAAATCACCTGGCATTGCAGGATGAGGCTGCCAACAATTTTCTACTAGAGCTACAGGCAGCAGGTTTGCAATGCCAGCATTCCTATGAAAATCTTATTTCATTCATCATGGGGTTATTTCAAGTGTATTGCAGTGCAAGAAGATGGCAAATCAAGCCAGCTTTATGAAGAGCATCCTTAAAAAGATGGGTGCCATTCAGTTGTTGGCTCCCTTGCTAAGTCTGTTAGCTGTTGTGATGTTGATGTATATATGATCTTCTTTGGCAGATTTTACTCCCCTGCCTGTAACACTTGAGAGCTCTTTCTCCGTCTCCTGACTTTACCAGCTCTCATCCCCCATGTTCCCACATCACCGTAACCCTAAGAGAAGGGGTAGAGATGTCAGGTGACCAATTAATATGAAATTAATTCCTCCCCTCATTGTCCAGGGGTCAGTGGGGTGCCATCTGTGAGTGACTGGATGGGGGAAGAGGGTCCAGCTCTTCTGTAGCCCATTCTACCTTGTTCCCAGTAAACTTGTTTGAACATAAATTAACTTTCCAAATCCCACCTGTCTCAGTTCTAGAAGACACAGAAATTGCAGTGTCATGAAGGAAAGAAGAATCATCTTTGTAAAGCTACTTAGCTGAGGAGGAATACCAATGTGGCACATGTGGAGCAGCGTTGGGAGTGGAGAATACCAAACTGCAAACCACCCCTCCAGTTCAGCCCCAAAGTGAAAATGAACAGCTCTGCCAGCTTTCATGTAATTTATTGCTAGGAAGAAAAAAGAATAGACACAGATATCCTCTTTCACGACGAACAGATCTGTACTGGATTGTGGCACTCTATGTTTTATGTGAGCAGGAGACTTGTCCTGATATAAATCACGGGACACCAAAGCCAGCCAGCTGCAACTGCCCAGAAATAGCTGCACGCTGAAGGACAACTGCTTCAAAGACAGTTCTTATCAGCCTGAGACATATTTACTTTGGGATCCTGCTCAGTTTTAATCACTCTGACAGGTTTGGCTTGTAAAATCATTCTGCCTGTTTATCTGTACATAAGTAAAATCCATGTGGACATCCACCCCCTTGGACTCAAGGCTGCAAATGCACATAAATAACTTCAGCTGCACGACTGCTCTCCTTGGGTAAACAGCAGAGAGGAAGAAGAGGTACTTACAATACTGACATAAGAATGAAATTGTCCATGACTAACCTGAGGATCAAAATGAGGGAAGACTATTTAACTATCAGCTGAAGAAGGCAATGGAGTAACTTTCCAACAGGAGGGATGGCAGCAAAGCTTTACATTAATGCTTGGCCATTTTATGAGAGGAGTTTTGTGTCGCTGTTGAGTGGCTAGCTGAGGAATGACCCAAGGTCTCAGACAAGGAAAGAGAGAAGAGAACTTTATTGTTTTGAATTCCATATATATAGAGTTTATAGAGGTGCCCCAGATTGGTCAGCCCGAGACCTCCCCCTAGGCCCAATTGGCCAAGCCTGAACTGACCCAATCCGGAGAAGTTGTTTGCAAAACATCCAAACTTTATCTTGTTTATGAAACATAGCAAAATGTTCCCATGGGAAGGACCTGTGCTAGCCACAGTTTTGAGCCTTGCCAGTCACACCACAGGTCTGGAATCAGCGACCCATGAGGACTCTTTTGGCCCAGGATTTGTATGTGACTGAAGTTACTCAGAAGCGTAAATGTTTATAGGATGAGCCGGGAGCTTGCGTCAGCACAGCTGGCAAAATTCCATGGGTGCTTCACCCATCCCACTGAACGCCATAAACATGGAAGGATAACTTCCTAGCAAAAATGCACATACACACTCACACACACTACAGGTATCTAAAAAAATTGGTATTTTTTGCATGACAGTTTGAAAATGCAAAAAAGTTACTAGTTATATGTATTTTAATGTATATTGTAAACGAGCTGCATTTCTGCTACAAATTATATATGTATTTATGCACACATGCTGATGAGAAAGCCAAGTAACTTTCACTGTACTCTGACATCAATTAGATTAATATTCTTGTTAAAGGAAACTGAAGGAATGTGTTGAACACAGATGATTTCTTCAGATATCTATACAATACTCAGGGATTTTTAATGTATTAACTGAGTATGATGTGGGCACTGTGCCCCACAACTTCCAACAGGGATTACACCCCCAGGTCAGGGAAGGGTATTGTCTGTCACAGTGTAAGTCACCAAGAAGAGGAACAGGATTTAAGTCTAAGGCAGCATATGATCTGGAGGTTCCCATGTGACTTCATTCCTGCGTGGCTTGGGTCTCTCGATAGTGTTACCTGTTGCATATATTGAATTAACAACATTAAAAAGACAATATTAAAAGAAGACTTGAATGGACAAAAGTGGGCAACCAAAAATCAGAATATTCCCATACTAAGCCTGAACTGGCAATCTAAACAGTAGCATTTATTATGGGTACAAAGAACTTCATCCCCCAGTTCTGACAGTCTTCAGGACACTTGGATCTGCCAGCACTTTAGAGCCTGAGAAAAGGCTTCCTCTGTCCTGCAGACTATTTCACACAGAACATTTTCTTACTCATATGAGAAAGCACGCTTTGGTAAAATGATAATAGAAAAGATACTGTGGATCTCGCTGAAGCCTTGCTGAGTACAGGGTTGGTTTCCACCAGGACATTAGAGCTTTGAAACCATGTAAGATGCAACATTTAGATATAATGCAATGTATTTATAGCTAATTTTGCCAAAACATAAAGGCTACACTTAGAATAAAAGCAATTGAGTAATAGAATAAAATTATTTATATTAATAATTTACTTCTAAGAGAACAAGATCAGAAGTTCCATAAAACAGAGTGAGACACCCTGGCTCTGTAGTTACTCATCATCAGTCATAACAGCTCAAAATGGATATAAAACACTCTCACAAAATAACTTTCTATTCTCTCTGTCTTTGTGTCAAGATAACACTGACTCAATGTCAAGGAGAATCAGACTCAAAATCTTTTAGGGCTGATGATTAAGGATAGAGGGGGATTTCCCCAACTTCATTATTTCTAAATGCAAAGATCAATTCACTTGTTTATGTTATTTGCATTTGCATCTGATCTTTTGATCAGTGGCAATGCTAATGATACAACTATGAGAGCCTGAAAGTGAGAGACCCATTTACCAGACCTCTTTCTTACTTAGCTTAGAGATTTCCTTAAAAAAAATACTGAGTGTGTTGCTCTAAAAGAACTAGCTTGAAGAGAGGCCTCTTGGCCTGGGTGTTTCCCGCAGAAGAATTCTGACTCCTGCTGTGGGAGAAACTACAACTTGTCCTGCCCCACGGGGGAAAGATACTGCCAGGGAATTACAGCAATTAACCTCCAGGTCCCTGTCAAGCTCCAACCATCCCAATGAGTTATTAGTCCCTTAGGACTCAAGAGACCTCAGGGAGACTGAAAAGCTCTGCTCCTTCTGCAGATGACCCAACCCATCACTGCAAGGAACAGGCAGAGGAGCAGTCTTTGCCAAAGCTGGGGTTGGAAACTGAGGGGGGACCAGTGAGGCCATGGGGTGGGTGGCTCAGGAGGCTCCCCTGTCCTGTCTGGAGGCAGGTGGTCCCTATCCAAGCGCTTGCAGAGCTGTGTGTGATCCCAACCTTTCCCTCCAGCTCCCAGCCATTTGGACTGCCCACTTGCTGGCAGGCTGCAGGACAAGCTGCTGCACCAAGTGCAGCTGGAGCACGGCGGCGTTTGCCAGGAAGCCCTGGCAGAAGGTCGGGCAGAGCCAGGCTGCTCCTGCACGCGCATGTGGGTGCTTGGAGGAGAACAGCTCCGGCTGTCCTGCAGTGCAGGCAGGGCAGGGGCTGGGGCTGGACTCCAGGACATGCTGGGCAGCCCCCAGGCAGGTCCAGCTGTAGGGGAGCAAGTGAGCCCAACCACTGTGTCACATTCGTGGCAGTACAGCTGGGTCTGAGCAGAAAAAGCCCTTTCCCATCCTCAGCACTGGCACCTGCTGTCCTTAACACTGTGCCTAGGCAGTGATTTACCCATTGACAGCCATCCCATTGCACCTTTGTACTGTTCTGTCCATGGTGCTCCAATGACAACAGTACCTTACATTTTCTACCAGTAAAGGCTTTTTTACGCTTTTTGTTTTCTCTGCTCTTCAAAAAGTATGCATTCAGGTGCTTCATACCATAACCCCTTGCTGAAGACAAAAACTATGTTAATTTGAAGTTGACCCTTTACTTGAGCAGATATCTACCATGCCCACAGCACACATGGTGGCAGCAAGGTCAGGATTAATATTTGGAAAATGAAGGCAACATCAGACTGAACACAGGCAAATTAAAATGCCTCTGCACACACTCACACAGACACACCCCCACAAGAAAGGCTACCAGGCAGGGAGCACCTCAGGTGACATCTGTGTCCCTGTTGCCATTCAGCCTCAGTGTGAGCAGGATTTTTTTCCATTCCCACAAGAATTTGTTAACTTTCACAATCTATTCTAAATGAAGAAGAAGAAGAAGTAGCATATATAACAACTGAAGGAAACTCTGAGCAAAACTGTCTGTAACCGCTTAAGATCCAAATATGCCAGAAGTTCCTAAGTCATCTGATCCTAATTTCTGAAGAATTTAAATACGACTTGTGCTATAGTACATGCCAGAAACTATAAAATACTATGCTTTCTCTTATCAATGTCTTCTCCTGCTTTAGGCAGCTTGATAGCATTAGTTCAGTGTCTGCGTTATTCCTTCTTACTTCCCTGAACAGGGCGCAAGGAACCTGTGAGAGTTCCCTGCTGATTTATGTCCAAAGCCAGAGGTGAAATTGAGGGATTAGAAGATCGCACTGCCCGGGAACTAGAAGCCAGCCCACACAGGCTTTACAGGAAGAAATTATAGAAAAAGGCAAACACAAGAGAAAATTTAGAGCAGGGATAAATTAGCAAATGGCAAAGTTCATCAGGAGGGAAGGCTTGCGTGCTAGGCTGTTTCCAGTGCTCGCTCCGGAGCATGCACAGCTCCACTGATGCGCTCCTGCCGAGAGAGCAACTGGGAGTCTCCGCTCACACTGCAAGCACAAGGCTGAAGACAGGAATTTCAGATAATGGAGCAAGGACAGAGCATCTAGAGCTATAAAAACACTCAAAACAGTCTGGTGGGCAAAATAGGCAAGCACTGGAGCTGAACATTTGTCTTTAGCGAAAGTCTCATAGTTCAGAATTGCAATTCAGGAACGTCCAACAGATTTTACTTTTAAGCTAAAATCTAAAAGTACACTGATGTATTAAATTTAAATATTCCTCTTCCTACGAGTCTGGACTCCACAGAGTGCTTTGTCTCTTGTGGTAGGTATCACATGAATCAGCTGGGTTCAGACAAGCCAGTGAACCCCAGAAACAGGAAAGAATGAGCTGACCAAATCCTCAAGCTGCCTTAAGATACACCATGTCCCTTAATATCTATTGCTAAATACAGTTTGATGTTCACAGGATTAAAAATTTATTACTTTTCAGTCATACCACCACCCACAACAAAGCATATTTTCATTTTAGGAATGTCAATATTTCATCCCTGTTCCAATAAGAGAATTTCTAAAAAAAGTCACAGAATTCCAGTTCCACTCAAATTTTGTCTGTGACAGGGACATTAAATAGAAAGACTTTTTATCTTCTCAGATAGAATTCGCAAAATTCAACATAAGCAAGTATTAGACAATTAGACAGATAAAATAAAATAAGATGCAATACAGCATTTTATTATGATGTTTTAAGAAAATTAGAAGCAAATATTTGTTGCTATAGGAAGCTACATCTATGCTATCTTTGGGCTAGAACAGATTTGGGGGCATCAGTTGTTGAACCAAAACACAATATTTTTTTCAATTAGAAAAAATGTTAAAATAAATTAACATTCATAGTCTCAACTGTTCCTTAGTTTCCTTTCTGATTACTTAACCCTTCTGGAAACCTCTTAAAGTCTACATCATTTTTCATATAAAAGTAATTTCAAAAAATCACATAACATACAATTTTTTTATTATATTTAAGAAAAGCATTGTGTTTTTACCTGCACAAAAGCCTGACAAACAAAAAAAATTCACTTTGGGAGACTTATAAATTAAAAAAGACCCCACAACTACTGTCACAAATATTTTGGCACTCTTTCATGAACTGCTATGGCAGGAGGAACAGCTAACATGAGAATCTAGTTCACAAGGCTTCCAGTCTAAGCTCTACAGATCAGAGGATTTTTAATCCATTTTAGTTAACATGTAAACCAAATAGGCCAAGATTTTCTACATCCACTAATCTACTTCCTTTTGAAACATATCTCTCTGTTATTTATCTATTTAAGACCACTGGCACACTCTGTAGACTCCAGTGTACTTATGACGTTGGTATTCATGAGAACACACAGTGATGCTTCTTCTTCAATGAGTCTTGCCTCTTAATTTATGGAAGATTCTCATAAATTTCTTTCTTTTTTGCTTGCTTGAAGGCAAAACTTAAAAATCAACCTTTCTGTTCCATTTCATTTGACATCTCTTTATCATCAAACACCCCCACCGAAATCCTATTTGCCGTAACATGTATAATTCAGATAATTAAATTATGTGATCTGCAAAACTCAGATGAGCAAATTCTGATACATTTCACTCTGTTTGGGAAAAAAAAAAAAAGGGAACTGGTTCGCAGAGATGTAACTCCAACCCAGAGGTGTTTGTGTCACCACGACGCAGGAAAGCAGAGTGGAAAGAAGGGCTAAGCACTCTGAAGTATTTCCCACATCCAATGTGGTAGCAAGCAGCCCTGTGGCTATCAATTCTGCATCCTCATCTGGTGTCCTGTAATGGTTTTAATGAAAGCTCTTACACATGGTGCTTAAAATAACCCATGTGTCTACTGGGGTGAATTAAAAGATGTAAATGCAGTGTAACATGCCAAAGAATTTACATTCTTTTACGCTTTTTATTTTCTCTACTCTTCATAAAGTATCCATTCAGGTGCTTCATACTATAACCCCTTGCTGAAGACAAAAACTATGTTAATTTCATAAACTATGTTAATCAGTGTCAATATAAGATCTGACTGTGTCAGCCAGCAACAGGTTCCAGCTGGGGCAGCTTCATGGAACAAAGACAGCCCTTGGTTTAATTCTGACTCTGTGCTTCTGAAGTTCCAAATTGGGTGAAAGAGAAATAAAGTTCAAGACCTCGAGCAGATGTGTGATACCCAGCTGAGTGCTGCTCCCACTGCAACCCTGCAGTCCATGCGGGCAGTTCTGACTGGAGACAGCTGCCTCGGATGGCTCATACAGCCATGGATGGATTACACAGGCACAGAGAACCCTTGTGCAGGACTGATCCTTTGAACAGCCTTTCACCTCTCTGCTGTTGCTGGCCACAACCTGAATTAGCACTGTTTTAGACAACCAGGGATAGAGCACAGCAGCTCAGCTCTGAATTCTACAGATGAGCAAGGAGTGGATTTACAAAGGTGCTCCCGTAAAACATTAACGGTTTGCAAAGTCCATGAAAACCCAATAGTACCTCTTCTCCCAATACCATTCCAACCTCTTCCCACTAAATTAGATAAATGGGTGGGAATTAATTAAATCTACAGATTACCCATTGTACAATGAGTATTTGTCCTGTAACAGCACTGGCTGTCAGAAAAGGGGGGCAAAGACCAGCATTTTAATGACCAATCCCAGTGACCATTCCCCTCTTAATCAGATCACCTCAATATATGCTGACATGTACATTCTTCAAGACTTCTGTTCCACAGAAAAACCTGGTATTATCCCAATTTTCAGAGCCTGTACAGCTCCCTGTAAAGATGAGATTGACTCTGCACACATATGGGCTTACACTAATCATAGACTCATGAGAAATAGCCTACATAACACACCACCCTTTTGGATTGGTTGGTTAGTTTGTTTCTGAGAAAAAAAGAAAAGCATCTTTATTTTCATTGTGTTTTCTTAGAGTGTTTATCACAGAAAATTCCTGCTCCATGACTAGAGCTTGCGGGTGTTAATACAAATCACATAACATTCCCCAAATCTCAATTAATTTACAGACTTAGCAGAGGCTCTCTTGCAATGATTTTCTCTTGAAGCTTGATTGAGATGACAGATGATAACCCTTATCTTTCAATTACAGCCTTGATGGTCTGATAAAGACTATAAAACTGCAACCATTAAATTTCTCGTCCCTGAATTCCCCCTGAGCATTCTCCTGAGATCACTTGAAGTAGATAAACAGAGATGTGAAGAGCTTGCAATGGAACTGCTCCAGAACTGATACTGATAATATTACTTGGCTTTACATTTATGCTAATATCAATTAGGCAAGCTTTATTACTACCTGCTGTCATTTCTTGGAGTTGCCTTACAAAGAAATCTATACTAGAAGCTTTCACTGTGCACTTGTGAAGAAAACAAAGGACTTTCCACACTCATGCTCTTTACAGTGTGGCAGGAGAGGCAGCCTTCAGAGGGAGGGAAATCAGGCAAATTAGACAAAAGCAGCAATGTGGGAAAATGTTGCAAAGTCATATTCATGAGAACAGCCATACCCCATAGACTCCCCACATTGTACTTAAAAACATCAATCAGGAGTTTCACAGAGTCTAAGTCATATATTTTCAACCACCCCTCCCAAAGCTTCATGGAATACATACAGAAGGGATTTTCCACTTGTTTGTAATCCAGTTGCACACCAGCAAAGTTCAGGAGCCATTGCTAACTTTTCTCTTTCCTTTTGCTTGTCTGCAGAAAGTTGCCATATTGCAATTTATCATCATCCCTTCAAGTGTTTCTCTGTCCAAAAGTACACAATCAGCATCCTTACAATATTATTCTTGGAATACAGTGTCTTTCTGCTGCTGTCATCCAACCCTGCTATCAAATAGCTTCCCCTTTTCTTCAGACATCCCAATTTCATTCCCCTTAAGTTTTCCAAAGAACTGCTTTGATGCAATTGGGTTTAAAGGAACGATATAGCATCAGGACAGAGCAGTAGAGATAATCCATAAGAATCATAGAACAGTTTGGATTGGAGAGGACCTTAAAGACCATCCAATTACAAACCCCCGCCTTGGGCAGGGACATCTTCCACTAGACCAGGTTGCTTCAAGCCCTGTCTAACCTGGCCTGGAGAGCCAAGTAGAGAATCCACCACAGGTTGGTCCTACTGGATGTTTTCTTTTGAAGAGTGATTATTGTTTACTAGATATTTAAATTGGGCACTGATACAATGGATGATCACATTCACAGCAACAGAAAAATAATACAACAAAGTGTTTAGCATTTCTGTAGCTCCCATAACCTTAGTGTAAGCACCTTTGAATTTTCGGCCCACTGTGGTGCTAATATAAATCACCTAATATAAAACACTGAGACATGAAGAAGATGAGTGACTTTCCCAGGAGATGCCATAAATTCTGGGGCAGTATAGGGATCTCAAAATGCATATTACAACCCAACTTGCTGAATGTGGAGAAATAAAAATGAGTCAAAGATTGTAGATTCCAGGTTTGCTGAATATTCACACTCCACTGCTTAACCCAAAAGCACAACAAGCACGCAAAAACCTGGTACAGTTCAGGTGTAGATACTCCAAGCTTTTACTACTCTGCCTCTAAGAGGTGCCTCCTAACAGAAATTTAATCTCAGTTTAAATGTTTTCACATGTCACTCCTCCAGCATGGCTGTAATTTATCACCTGTTTTCTTTCTTTTGTGCACAATATGTACAGCAAGCACCAAAACCAGTTGTATTACTCAACATTCTGGTTTCATCTGAAATCAGCCTTTCTGAGCTCATCTTACCTGTGTCCTCGTGACTCTACATGAACTTCAAAGAGCAATCTGAAGACCACACAGCTCTTCCTGCAAACAAGCCAGTAGGACAAGAACAACCTCTACGAATAATGTCGTAGAGGCAAGACCACACAGAAGATTCCTGCAGTGCCCTTTGGGCTTAAAGATGTAGGGGGTCTGAACTCCCCGCTGCTGAGGCCGATTGGCGGCAGCTCCAAGAATCCCCCATGCATGGCATGCGGTGAGCTCCGTGCCCACATGGATGGGTGTAAAGCTCCAGATGATCTCTGTCGATCAGATACCTGCACTGGGTCTGCCCCAGCTTGCAACACACCCTCCTCAAAGCTCAACAGAGCCCAGAGAGAGTTCACACCCCAGTACCTGACAGGTTGCCAGCTAAGGCAGTCTCGTAGCCACTGGGAAAGCTTTGGGTCCAGGGGGCTGCTTCACAATAAGCTGGGGAGGTTCTACCCTAGACAATCCCCAAGGCAAGAAACAGCATCACCCCTTAGATGAGTGAAAACAAAAAACAGGACACACAAACCATCATGATGTCCATCTGTGGGAGATGCTGAAGATGCCCACAAGTGAGGGATGGAGGGAAAACGTCTGGTTTAAAAGCCCTACAGTTGTCAGGTCACCAAGTAGGGTAGTGAGCCAACATTGAGGGAGTTGTGAACAGCTGAACTTTGAAGCTTCACTAACAAGTACTTGTGGAATCATGGAAGAAACTGATGGAAAGTGAGAAGATCCAGAGAGGGGCGTTGTGACAGTGGTATATGCAGGACAATTTTTGCACATAGTCCTATGCATGTCCTGCCTCTGGGCCTTCTGGTCAACAAACACAACTTGCTGGGCAGCAGAGGCTCCAGGCTTGGTGCTTGAAGACAGCAGACTGTGAATAAAGACAGGTGCTTGAAGACAGGAGACTGGCCTGAATAAAGGAATAGGGCAATTCACCATGTTTCTCTTTACACACTGCCAATAGGTGACTTGCAATTGTCTTAAAATGAGCAGCCACTAACTATATTTTTGTGATTGGTAATAGCTAAAAGTAGTGATAGTCTGAAAGTTCACCATGGGCACCATGTCTGGACTGTGGTCAGAGAAATTCAGACAGGAGCTAGGATGATTAGTTTTGGCCCAACACACAAGCTATAGGTATAGCTTTTTCTAGCATGTTCTGATTTTTGTCAAGGAGCTTATGGCTTGAGCTAATCTTCATTTTCTCATTGCCCTGGGTTCAAAGAAAATTTTTCTTTGTTTGACAATGGAATTTTACCCAAAGTGAAAGGAGGAAGTTGAGAGTGGAGAGAGAGTGTTAATATTCTTGAGAGGAAAGACTGGAAGTGGTGGAACAGCTCTGCTGGGTAGGTCAGGAAGAAGTACTGGCTGCTTCAGCTCAGGAATCAGAGGTGCATCCTCAGACACAAAAATGCCTTGCAGAAAATGTAATTCCAGCTTAGTTGTATGCTTTGCTCTCCTGTATCTACCATGACCCGACACAATCTTTTCTTGCTGTTGACTTATTTCCCCTTCACTTTTCCCAGAGCATGGGAAATACCAATATTTTTACTATTTGCTCTCATTTGGTATACACTTGTTACTTAAAACACTCAAATTTGGTGATGTTAGATTTTTCTTCAATCCTTTCCAAGGCTGGCTGCAACCTTGCATAACCCCTGAATGAAACATAAAGGTTACTGATCTAACTGCAGCCTTCCAGTACCTGAAGGAAGTCTACAAGAAAGATGGAGAGAAACTTTTTACAAGAGCTTGGAGGGACAGGACAAGGGGGAATGGCTTCACACTGAAAAGGGCAGGTTTAGATACCATATTATGAAGAAAGCCTTTACTGTGAGGGTGAGGAGGCCCTGGCAGAGGTTGCCCAGGGATTCTGTGGCTGCCCCATCCCTGGAAGTGTCCAAGGCCAAGTCGGACAGGGCTCGGAGCAACCTGGAATAGTGGAAGGTGTCCCTGTCCATGGCAGGAGGATTGGAACTGGATGATCTTTAAGGTCCCTTCCAACCCAAACCATTCTAGGATTCTATGATTCACCTGCTCGAATATTTCCTGGTAAGGAGCCCAAAATAAACCACAACTCTTGCTAAAGCAAATTTCTCTGAAAATGTGTTTTTTCAAGTTGCAGCGTTTATGGAGAATGCTGACGTGAACATTCATCTCTACAGCCAGCTATCCTCAGAAGGACACGGAGTCATACTCATTTATTCCTGCTCCAAGGAACAAGCCTCAGTTTTCCAAGTGGGTAGAGCTTTGAAAAGAAACTAGGAATCCCCCTGAATCTTCTGTGGTGCTCAAGCATGAGCTGCAGTTTGCATTTGAGTCCTTTGTCCCTGAATTTCCTCATTTGCACAGAAGCCAAACAGGGCAGTCCCTGAGTGAGATCCCTGCCAAGACACTGATTAAAAACTCACTCTCTGCACCTGCAGACTGGTTTCAAGAGCCTCATTATTTCTCACTCATCCCTGGCCTCATTCTGACAAATTTCATGGACAAAATGCCACATGTCCATTCTAATGACCATCACAACAGCTCCAGCTCCGAGCAGTCTTCAATAATTTCTCAATTTTTTTTTCTGCTCACCAAATATGTAATAATGAACAGTCCTACAGCAGGCTGAAAGTAGAGTGAATGCAATTTCTAGAAAATGAAATCTGCTTTTAAGAAACTAAATCAAAGCCAGGAGAAGATACAAAAAGAGGAAGAAAGAAGAAGAAGAAAAAAAAACCCCAAGAAGAGTATAACTGAAGACAGTGAGTGACCTTTTCAGGTTCTCAGAGTTTCTATCCAGAAATTTATGAATTCTGCACCTGGAGAGGCCTGCAAACCCCTTGTATTGTGTCTCAGGCTCTAATTTATGTTCTGTATAAAAGGTAGAGGGACCCAGCATTGACTCATTGCTGATGGTGTTGCCTCTGGCCAGACTGGAGCCCTTGCTCAAGCCAGTCTGGGGACAGACTACTGTAACTCCAGGCTTTCTCTGAGCCCTTTTCTTTCCAGCCCTCCCTGTAGGCTCTCCCTGACTGCCTTATCTGTTTCCCCACAAGGTGTACTGGGAGCTTGATGTCTTTTTGCTGATCAGAAAAAGAATAAAATTCCTTTTCTCCTTGGACCTGTGGTGTCCTGGGCAGAGAACAGCCCGTGGAAACAACACTCTTTGAGGTTGTTCTTCTCTCAAGGCAATACATGGGAACAGCTCCTGTAAGCGGTGCCATAAATCTGTTTTATGGTACAATTGACAAGAAACCAGTGACCACAGCAAAAAACACCCTGCCTAGACCTGGTGAGCATGAAGTGCTTCTTCACCCAGAAATTGTATATTTTGTTTCCTACGGTATCAGTTACGCATGTAGAAATATACTTCTTACAACACCACCTGTATCCATACAGGCATTAGGATGTGAAGTTACAACCTTCCCTTTAAGATACTGTTCTGCTCCTTCCCAAGGAAACTTTTCACATTGTCGCTGCAGTATGGGAATGCGGGGTTGACAAACAAACAGGTATTTTAAAGAGATTCCAGCAAAAAATTTTAATGGGGAAATCAAATACTAATAGTTTTGTTAAGACAGGTTTTCCTTTAATCATCCAGAAGACATTTAAAGAGGATATTGTACCATGTGCATTTTCAGAGGCACAGCAAGGAGCAAATATTACCAAATTCTCACTGGTTATCCAGCTTAAGCAAACCATCTCCAGGAGAGAGCCAGCTGTGCCATGCAAATAGAGGATTTATTTACATGTGTTGGTCCAGGCAGATGTGAAAGGTTCTGATCCAGCTAGCAAAAGCTCTAGTCTCATTAGTGCAAGCTCATATGTTATAAACCAGGACCAAAATCGGAGAGGAAAACTCAGATCTTGGATCTGTACCATCAAAGAGAGAACAAAGTTTACCCAGTGAGTCACAAGTCACAAACCAAGTGTGTATTAATCTTCCCCCTGACACATTTCTTCCACCCATCAGATCTAGCATTGTGCTGGTCTAACAGTGAGGATACATCATGTCATTCATGACACATGATGATTCCCAGATGTTCAGAGAGCTCTGCTACCCAGTGGAACAAATGGGTGTTTACAGTAAAATAAGCACCAAATTTAGCAAAACTGAAGATGAAGTTACAAGTTAATTAGTGCAAGAGGGCCTAAGCCCCATGATATACGGCACTCATATTTCTTCAGTAGATTCAGAAGAACAAATTGAAAAAGAGTCCAACAATTGAATAACAGAAAATCAAAACCAAAAAAACCCACCCAGAAAGTCACCCTGAGAGAAGCCAGAATAAATAACACCACTGCCGAGCTCTGATGTAGCTCCTCTGGTGGAGTCCCTGGTGATGAATAAAAGGAGCTCTGAGTCAGGTGCTTGTAGATACAGTCATATGTAGCACCAAATCAATGAGAAAGAGAGTTTGGAGAGGAAAAAGGGTCTAAAAACATCTTGGAGAGTCTGTGGACCTCTCAGCTGACTGTAAGAGCTCCTGATTCAGGCAAGAACATCACAAGTGTTTTGAAGGTTATTTGCTCTTAAATTTCTCTAGTGGCATGTTAAGGAGCAGCTGGAGAAGGTGGACACCTACCTGAGACTGTAGGAGGAGATATGAGCTTGGGCCTCACTGACCTGCACAAACTGAGGCAAAACACAGCTTTCCACTGGACTGCCTTGGTGCTGATGTTTCAAATCTAACATAAGGAGTGAAGAATGCCAAACTCTCAAACCAGGCACACTGCTAAACTCCAGTGAGATCAAAAATAACTCTCTTTTAAAGGCTGTCCTTCTAAAATGTTCAATGTTCCCAAAAGTCATTACAGCTCTCCAGGTTTTCTGCTAAATCTTCCTTCCTCTCCCAGACATTTCAGTCAGTACTGAATGGAACCATGCAAAAAGAACCCAACCCACCCATTCTCTGGCACTTAATGTCAAACCCAGGGGGCAGGAGCAGCCCATGGAGCCCATGGCACTCCCAGCAGTGGGGATCCTGGTGACCCCAGAAGAGCTCACTGGAGACAGAGTTCACATGGAGAGCCAAATGCCAGCACTGTTCCTGGATACTTTCCTTATTCTGTGCTAGAGAACAAATTCATTTTCCATAAAGTACTAAATAGGCCAATTTTTAATCTGGCCTGTGGTGCTGAAAACAACCTGCAAAAAACAGGTGGCAGCCTCCTTTCATGCAAGCCAAAAGACAGATAAAAATAGACTTGAATTGCTATTGAAAATATGGTAAAACAATCCTTTTCCATCTGCTAAAGCAAACCCTAGGAGTAAGTGAATTAACAGGTCCCCATAACCAGACACTGTGAGCAAGGCATTGCTGCTCATTAAGTAAGATGCATGTGACAGCAATTGATTGCCTCTATGTCTTGATGGCATCAATCAGAGCCCAAAGCTGAGTGTGCACCTTTGTCCTTCACAAGTCCTGCTGGAACTCTGCCCATTCCTTCCTAAACGTTTAGAGCAGCATTCCCTCACAAGCAAAGGCCCTTCCTCTCCTGCCATGTCCGTATTCTGTGGCCATCCCGGTGTTAAATGCCTGGTGCCATCTCCTCACTTTGAAGTTGGCCACAAGTGATGAATTCAAGATGTAAAACCCCGGGCATTTGCAGAAAGGGTTTTTACAAAGCCAAGATGCCCTTCCATAGAGATTAGACCTGAAAGCCATAATTAACACATCCCTGCTGTTGTTATGACAGCTTAGCCCTGATCACCCACACTGACGTTTGGTTTGCCAGAGTGATCCCAAAGGAAGGGATCCTCAGCACTGTCTAATTATCCCAAACTTCAGCCTGTTGCTCAAGAGGGTTGCTTCTGTGGGTAGACTGCTTAAAATACCCCATGTACCCAGGCATGGAAACACAGACTTCCCCTTAATCCAAACACAAGGAGTTTAATCAAGTCAGACTGTGACCTGTCCCATCCAAAAGGGAGATAGAATAGTTTTTGTTTAAACAAGGGAAAAAAAAAAGCAGCCAAATCCTTGTCTCGTTTGTGGTAATGTAAATCTAGAATAACTGGATAAGTATAACCAAAGTTAAAGCTTTTATAAACAGGTATAAATCAGATCAGCTTAAACACATGCGAGTTTTTAAGACTCTTTGGCATCTTTTAAACCACAGTTTCTGGTTAGATGCTCAGTCAGGCCGAGTCCAGCCTTTCAGCTGCCTGTTATTTATGGGACTGTTCACAAAGCTGAGTGGTCACCCCACAGGACATGTTTAAGATCCATTTGCATGACACTTAGCAGATGTGTAAACTGAAAGGCTGGCAGAAATTTGAGCATGCACAACTGCATGACAGTACTGTCCCTTAAAAAATGAAGTATCAAATAGTGCTATTAAAAAACCAAAATTAAAAATCAAGATGTCCACCCCAGGAAATCATGATTTTTCATTTCTCATTGAGATCAAACATTCAGTGTTTTTTCCCCGTAGAATCAAAAGTTCAGAACATTTCTTTTTTCTAATTTGAACTGTTGAAATATTTTGACTGAAAATAAACATTTCGACATTTCCAAGTCAGAATGTATACATGTGGTTTGTCAACAAAATTAGGTTAGAAATCGCAAAGGAAGAGGTTTTCATGTGAGGTTTATATTGTACTTCCTGCTTTTTGAAGAAACAGTGCAATCATGTCCAGGTCAAAAAGTTAAGAGGTGCTCAAAAATGCTAACAATCAATTGCCCACTCTCCTTTAATCTCAGATCAGTTTTGAACTCAGTTTGGATTACCCCTGATTTTATTCATTGTATTTCATCTGCTTTTCCAGCTGCATAGGTAGATACAGAGACCTGGGCTACTGATGACTTTCATGCACGATCCAGGATTAGAAGTGAGGAAAAGCACGAAAATATTATTACCTTTGAATGTGTTTTCTTGAAGCTAAAGTTTTGTTTTCCAGCTTTTCAGGGTGAACACTGGATCCCATTTCAGATGGGATCTGTATTTACCCCACTTGGACATAGCTGAGAAATTTCAACATCAAATCAGTTTAGAGCTGTGTGAATTCCTTCCAGATACTACTTTTCTTGTATGTAAAAAGACTCAGAACTCAGAGAGCACCTGAATGACAACTCTGCTGCCACAGGGACAGGTACAGCAAAGGATCTGAATGAGCAAACTACTGCCCATGCAATTATTTTTAGCATTTCTTTATTTTAACTGCAATGCACAGAATAGGAGTTCAGGCAATAGAATATTTAAAATCTGCGCCCTAAATGTGGAATGGAACTGCATGGCCAGAAGAATTAAATTTGTCTTGCTTTTATTTTAAACTCCTATATCTTGATTCTGGCAAGAAGCTGAAATGCCCAGAATAATTTCCTTTTCTCAATATCTCTGCATTGCCTTCAAGCAAGGCAGCTGGAATCAAAATTATGTCCATCTACCCCTATATCTTAATAGTCAAAGCTTGTGTGAGTTGCAGAAATTGTTGATGCTTGTGCAATCAAATTCAGATCATATTTTGATCTGAAAAATATAAGTGTATTTTATGACTTTGCAAAACTTAAATCAGAGACTTTTTTTGAGAGATGCTTGTGTATAAACCCAGTAAGAAACCAAGACTATTTTTCTCTTCCATATACCTACCTCTAACCACCATGTTATATAATATATATAATATATATAATATATATTATATACATAATATATATATTTTATATATATAATATAGTATAATATATATATTTTCTATGGTAATAAATCACATTTATATAATTAATTGGTCCTTTGGAAATGGTGTCTTATCTTAAAGATTCTCAAGCACCCACGAGGAGAGGAGAGGAGAGGAGAGGAGAGGAGAGGAGAGGAGAGGAGAGGAGAGGAGAGGAGAGGAGAGGAGAGGAGAGGAGAGGAGAGGAGAGGAGAGGGAGAGGAGAGGAGAGGAGAGGAGAGGAGAGGAGAGGAGAGGAGAGGAGAGGAGAGGAGAGGAGAGGAGAGGAGAGGAGAGGAGAGGAGGAGAGGAGAGGAGAGGAGAGGGAGAGGAGAGGAGAGGAGAGGAGAGGAGAGGAGAGGAGAGGGAGAGGAGAGGAGAGGAGAGGAGAGAGAGGAGAGGAGAGGAGAGGAGAGGAGAGGAGAGGAGAGGAGAGGAGAGGAGAGGAGAGGAGAGGAGAGGAGAGGAGAGGAGAGGAGAGGAGAGGAGAGGAGAGGAGAGGAGAGGAGAGGAGAGTTGATGCCAGGTCTAGACTATTAGAGAAAATACCTGAAAAATATTGCGAAAAATACTGAAGATAGAATATCTTGTTGTGGCATCCTGTGTATCCAAACTAAAAGGTTCTGAGTCTCAGGGGGCAGCTGACACTGAGCATCACATCCTAACATCCAGCAGAATGGCCAAGCAACAATGAAAACATGCAAAATCAGAAAGCAAGTTTGAAAATGTAAGCAGCTGTTTTTCTTGTTAAGCATAAATTTCATGCCATTGGATTCTCAATTCATTTTCTATTGAGAGAACAACTGAGATCCAAATATTTGATGTAACATTCAAGTATTTTGTAACACAAGCAGTCCATACTTCTCTAATTTTTGCCTTTTACAAACCCTCATAATATTTTTCTCCTGACAAGGGCTTGAATTTTCTGGATGGAAAGAGATGAGGCAGGAGGACAAATGGCTGAGATGCAGCGTTTAATCTATTTGAAAAAAAATCACTCCTACATCAAAGATTCTTTGCTAAAATAACAATTAATTGACTCCATGGATACAAAAATAAGCTTCCCCTTGCGCCACCATTGTGACTTTCAGACAATGGTAAACTTAAAATCCTTTATAGCCAAGCAGTAGACCAACATTTATGGGAGTTTAAACAGTTGCACAAAACCAAAAAGAAGCATTTTGGAGGAGAGGATAGTCCATCTCGTATCTTTGAAGCTTTTGGTACAGAAATAGCCACGGGAAGTGGAAATGAACGCAACAGATGAATATAATGTACGCAATACCCTTTAATTTGGCCCAGTGAATCCAAAGGAGTAACTTAAAAAGTTTAGGGGTTCCGGGAGTACACATGTTGGACACATAATTGAAAAGTCTTCAAGTAAAGCAGAGGATTGCACTAATCCAAACAGCCTCTGAATTTCAATTTGCTTCAACTCACTTAAATTCACTTTGGTCCTGGGAATGGCATCTGCTACATAGTAGCTTATCTTCTTGGGGAAACAAGAAAAATGAGTGGTACTAGAATCACCTAAGAAGCTTATGTGCAGGCCACTAACAGTATTAAACATGTGCATGAGTGGAACAGCCTAAGAGATTCCAGAAAATGAGCAAACTGTTGTGGAAACGTGCATTGTCTTTCAATTGTCACAAGGAACACTAATCCCAAAAAGCTGAAGCTCCCCATCATCAGGGAATAGGAGTGTCATTTGCAAGGGAGCAGCAGTAACCAAGCAAGAGACAAGTGTCTTCAAGAGTTTGAGCTTGTCCAGGAATGGGACTGTTGATGTATTTCCTGCAGCATCACACACTCCAGAGCCAGAATAAAACAAAGATTTGACATGTGGGTTCCTAGACAAAGTTCAAATCATCCTGCCATGGGATACCTACATGGCATCACACTGTTTCCCTCATAGTTTGTCACTGCCTCCTTGCATCATCCACACATTGGAGAGGAAGGAAAGAAAGTGCCTGCCTGAAAGGGGAGAGGTGGGATAGCGCAAGAAGATCCAGGAACTGGATATTTATGATCCAGTTATTCAGTCTCTAGGAGAAGCCTGCAATAGCAGCCAGGGCCCTGAGTCTAAAAACTGGATAAGCATAATCGGTCTAGGATTATTCTAGCATCCCATATCCTCACCCTAGTTGGAAGTGCCCTGACTTCATTCTCCCACCGGTAGGAGGAACAAAGGTTTGTCATATAAAGTTCGGAGCCTTTTGCCGAGCAGATGGATGGCCAACTTCCTGCTCTCTTAGGTAAGCAATAGAGAAAATTATACTGTAATTCAGAGAGTTTCAAAATGTAATGGCTTTTGGCAATGCTTAGACTTGTGCCAATATCACAGCAGTTATTTCTGTCAGCTTCAGAGTACTGTGCTGTGGCCAATTAATGGAAAAAAAGATGAGAGTCAGTTAATTGCTCTGGGATTTTCTCTCTGAATGTTCAGACTAGATTAAGGAAAAGGCCTTGCCCTTGTCTGTATGGCTTCTTATTTCCAATTGGTGTCACAGCAGTGCTGGCCTTGCTGCTCCTATCAAAGGTCAGTCAATGTTTCCACTATAAACCTCCTTTACTGCAGATTTCACATAAGTGTGTGAGTTTAATTTACTCTGGACTGAATCACAGTTTGTCTTGACCTGGAAATGAAGGTGTTTTGATCTGCTCCTTAAATTTGTATTCTCATTTTGGTATTAACCTGGGACATGTTCAAAAAAGATGATCTCTATCAGCCATTCTTATTTAAAAAGATTCCAAGCATAGATGCTCCCCTTTGGATAACTCATTCCTTCGTAACACCAGCCAGTGGTTTCCTGATTTAATTCCAGAGCAATATTGGCAGCTCATTGCATGTTATCTGAGAAACTATGGTCATCAAGACTTATTATTCAATAGAGGGTGGGTCACTTCTGAAAAAGGAGAAACTGAAAGGAAGGTATTATTACTTGGAACAGTTTCAGTGTCCAAACAAAAGGTTATATTTCAAAATGGGCTGTGCACACAACCAGCAATTGGACACAGCACAATCCCCAGGACAGATTATGAAAATGATTTTTGCCATTGGGCAGGAAACAAAACAGCGCTGAAATCAAAATCCTGTATTTTCCAAACATCTCTAGAAATTAAGCACTCAATGGGATATCTCCAGGGCAACAGATCATCCCTTTGTAATATGAATAATCACCAAGGAATTATTTGTGAAGTCCCCTCATTATACACCCACACACATCTTCCTTCCCACTGAAGCAATAGCTCCTGCTGTCTATCTGTTGCCTCCCTCTATTGGGAAGAGGCCTCCTCCCCAGGTAGGAGAAGCCAAATGCCAGCTCTGGTGGGCTATTCCATGTTCTGCCTTAGCTGGGGCACACAGGACCATGCAGCCCCCTCTCCTCCCCAGGGCTGAAGCTGGTCACCTGCTCCCTCTTCCCCTTGTGGGCAGAAGAGCCAAGGGAGCCTTTTCTCCATCTAGAAAGGAGTTGCATTCAAAGAGGAGGAGGCTTACCAGAAAATTCAGGTTTGGTGTCATGTGCCTTTCCTTGAGCTGTGTAAGAGATGACAGTGGGGATACCTAAGAATTTGAAAATAGTTGTGTATTCCATGTTACAGTATAAAAAGCTGTCACAATTTTCAACAGGAAAAATCAAAGTATCTCCTGATCAGTCACGTTTTTATTCTCAGGGAATTATTTGGTGGAAATTTTCCAATTTGCGAGGTTTCGCTCTGAACAAAGCAAAAGCAAAATTCTTTTTCCACGGTTATTTGCATTCTTTGCCCATCCCTATTTTCAGCTTTAAGTCTCTCCACATGCACATAGGTTTGCTCATCCACACCCGCACACCTGGTTCTCCGTTAGGATTGCCTTGGCATGGCCCCAAGAGCAGTGGATTTTGAAGCCAACACCCATTTCTCATGCAGAGGACAATCCCACACCTATGGCTATGTTTTCAAACTATCTAAATGCACACGGGGCATCTGCAGAGCTCAGTTGCAGAGGTGTAAATTTAGACTGTCACGACAATCTTGATGGAAATCATATTAAATTCTTACCGCATCAGGGGTGGGATTTGGTTTAGCTCAGGCCATTTGGAGGAGGTCAAACTAAAGGCAAAACTTCCTGTGTGGATTTTAGAGCCAGAATGGCCATGCAGGGAGTTCTGCCATCAGGCTGCACAGTTTACCAGGTCAGGTGAGAATGGCCTGTGTACCTCTGTAGCAGTTACAAGTAAATTGCATTTTCATGCTCTTCTCCTCAGACCTAAGGATTAGAAACCTGATACTTCAAAACAAAGCTGAATGAGCTGATGCCTCACAGGCTTCCATGAGCTGGCACCAGAGCTGCAGTTCAGGGAATCCTAAACTTCAACATGGAAAAAATTCTTTACTCTAAGGGTGGTGAGGCCCTGGCACAGGTTGCCAAGAGAAGCTGTGGATGCCTCATCCCTGGAAGTGTTCAAGGCCAGGCTGGATGAGGCTCTGAGCAATGTGGTTTAGAGAAAGGTGTCCCTGTCCACATCAGAGGGTTGGAACAAGGTGATCTTTAAGGTCTCTTCCAATCCAAGCTTTTCTGTGCTTGAATGATTCTGTTTTTATGTTACGAACACTGACACAAGCACATGCTTGGATTGCAGGCAGCATCAACATGGTGATACCACATACAAGTAAGACTGGAACATGTTCAAATGATGGGCTGAGTTCATTCATTCACCTCTGCCAGTATCAATCCATGTAGCCATGCCTTCCAATCATAATTACCCAGTATTTTGCCAGTCTGACACCAAAGAGAGCTTTTACAGTCCAGCCAGTCATGGAATACCCTGGGAGGACACAAGCACATATGAAGAAATGGGACTTTAAGCAGTGCAGCTTTGTGTGTCTCCACGTTCATCACGCTCTGCTGGGACAGCAGGGAGGCAGCTCAGGGAGAGTGGGAAGGATGAGTAAAGGGAACCATGCTGGAAGAGATTCACTAGAGAAAGTATCTCAACCCAAAAGGCCCCCTCAGGGTATCCCTCCAAGGAGAATGAGGTCCTTTGGCTGGCACACTAAATCAAGCTCTCTATTCAGAGGGAAGAATTATTCATATTTAGGCTTGTTAGTAAAGCGGGCTCAGTCCAAAACAGAGGGACAGCTCAATAGTAAGTTGGATCTGCAAGTATTTGCTTTAAGTGAGGTTTGGCTCCCATTACCCACACAGAAGTTAAGACTTTCTACCTTTTCCACTTTGACTGACCCTCTTACTACTTACCTCACCTGAAAGTGCATGACTCTTACAGGTCATTTTAAGGTGTGGGGGTATTTCATCCTCCATTTGGCAAGGGCTTCTCTAGCTTGTATTTCTGCATCTCTTCATTTATAGGATGGAAAACCCTCTCCCTCTGAGCCCATGTTGTACACACAATGAGAAAACCTCCTATATCATCCTAACCAAACAAGCTTGAACAGAGCCAACAAGATTTCACTATAAGCTGTTTCTGTAGGTTAATTCTATTGCATAACTTAAACGACTGACAATCAACTACAGAAGAACAAAAGATGTGTTGAACAAGAGAGGGGATCTTTTTAAGTCACACCACATGATTATTTGCTGTTTCAAGCTCAAATTTTCAGTGCCAGAGCACTGCAGAAACACGGGAGGAGACATAGATGGTCCATTACTGTCTCAGCTGAGTGGTCATTGTGTCCAGCTGCTAAGTGACCGATGCCACTGCTCCTTTTACTTTCCTGTCCATTTGCTAAGGGTCTGACATGTGTCAAAGTTCCACTTATTTACTAACTTTTCAGATTGCAATAGGGTGGGCTTTTATTCACCTAAATTACCTCGATTTTCTTTTCTTTTCCTTTTTTTTTTTTTTTTTTCCCCCCAGATGGAAACTATCTGGAAAGAAACCCTTCAGCAAATAGAAAAACCAGCAACTTGTGGGATGAGTTCAGGACTGCTTGGGAAGAAGAGACCCAGGGAGCACACATTATTTATCTTGCTCCACTTTTTTCCAAATGTGTTTTTATATAACATGACAGGTTATCACTTCTTGCCTTTGGCTACAGATGGGTAGGACTGCAAACAATCAAAAGCAAATCAAGAACAGTCTACAGCAGACACACCATTGTATTGTCATGGCATCACTCCTACTCACTCCATTAGTCAAAGCACTCCCTTGGTTTGGTTACTTGGATGGAGTAGCTGGGTGGAGACGGAGTGTGTGGGTGGATGGCCCTTCTCCAGCAGAGCAAACACTCTCCTCGGGGGACGTCTCTTACGACAAGGAATTCCTTGTGACATCATGGGCTGCTTGACGCGGGAGTGATGTGCCCAAGCTGGAATAGCTCCCATTGAGTTTTATAACACAGCCAAAATAGGATGAGCAAATCCTACAAAGATAATCAATTCAGGGGCGTGGCTGTACTTATACCAGGATTTTTCCTTCCTTCCTTTCCCAGTGGTAAGATGGGTTTCAGAAATGCAGCTTCGACCCCAAGAAAAGCCAGATGCATATACTGATTGTGACTAGCAGAGCTTTCCTTTTATTGGGTTTATGCACAAAATACCAAGTCAAAAGTTTTCCCTTTCAAGATCAATTAAAAGAAATCTCCTTCATACAACCTCATAAAATAACCCAACAGTCTTCAAGAAAGGATGAAGTAGTTTTAAAACTAAGTCAAACGTGCTTTAGATCTTTACTATTTAAAAAAGGGCTGGCATTTTCTTACTAGAAAAAAAAAAAGGAATGGCAAATTTGGGCTAAATGAACTAAGGAATTGTTTGTCCTGTCTAATTCATGAAAAATCCAAGAGACACTTACTGAAATGTTTCACATCTCAAAAATGTTCACACAGTGTACAGACCAGGCTGGCATCATCATCCACAGAAGACATCTCATCAAAACATAACACATTCTATAAATCACACAGTGGGCAGCACCATGGGGATGAGATATCCTTTTTGCACTGTTTTTGGTTAACAGAGCACAGCAATCCCTGGCCAGGACTACAGAACATGACAGGACAAGGCAGACCAGGGATATACAATCTTCTCTAACTCCTGGGTAGAGTGTTAGGGGCAGTTGCTTTCAACTCCAGTTTTCTGTGCTTTACTTGGCTTAGAACAACTGACAAGGGCAAGTCCTACATACTTTTGTTGTTTCAGTTCAAACAATTGGGAAAGGACAGGTGACTATGGCTACACACATCTAAATGGGTAAAAAATATATCCTGCCATGATTAGAACAGAATAGAACAGAACAGAACAGAACAGAATAGAATAGAATAGAATAGAATAGAATCATGTGATGAGATCCAACAAGCTGCATTACACAGGACCTGATACAAAAAACCAATCAGCTTGCCTCAAAAAGTTAAATTTTTGTTTTCTAGAAGAGATGCAATTAAGGAAGAACACACAGCTTTAGTGAGATGTCATAACCGGGTATGAGCAAAATAAAATTCCCAAATAAAACTGAGCTGTTATTTCAAGGGAAACATTGTACAGTAATTATAATTTAGTGAGAAACTAAGTTGAAACTGCAATTGAGAAAATTAGGGGAACATGCACTGTGGACACATCTCTGCCTTGGATCTGCTCACAAGGAGCTTGGTGAGATGGAAGAAGGAAAGATTTGGCTACTGGGGAAAAGAATTCCTCCTCCTGCACTACGAAACAGCCTGTAAACCCAAACCCAAACTCACAGTAAGAGCATTTCCAATAATAGGCAAAATTACAACACACAATTATCTGTGTTACACAAGGGCTGAAAATCTCATTTGTAACAAATCCACAGGTTCCCCAGGAGATGAATCTCTGCTGCGGTTCCTGCAATAGTTCAGGATCTCTCCCTAAGCATGAGCAGGGAAGGTCTGAACCCAGATGTCCCCTCTTTCCAGGATACCGTCCTCCCAGGTTTTATCCTACTTCTCCTTGACACCATGCTATACAAACACATCCTCCCAGGCCCCAGCACACCTTTCCCATTATTTGAAATGGTTTTCACTGTGGAGCACATGTGCATTCTTACAAACATGTGTAAGAGCTCCAGGGGCCGGGGGAGCTGCAGCCCCTGTGGCAGGCAGCAGGAACACAGCCAGCCCACCTGAACAGAGACTCGCCCTGAGCAATGCTTATTCTTAGATTAGATGCACACAACAGGGAGATCTCCCTATCTGAAAAATGCATATTTGGAGAGGTACACCTCCTGCCAAGGCTTTCCCAAGTGGTTCCCAGGTGCACCTATGTTAGCAGGGGTATTAGAGAGAAGGTGAAAACAAACTCTGGCATGGGAGAGAGGGAACACACTAAATTCCCCTCTTAATCCCTGATATTTAAGGGATCACTTTAAACCCTGCAGCATGAGATTTGTGATTCATGACAGCATATGTACTTTATTTGGGTTATTCCCATTATTCCTATCAGGGCTTCGTATTGTATTTTCTCCAACAGGAGCTCAACAGCCAATGAAGGCAGCACAGGTGACTGGCAATTTTCTGCGATCCTTTCCCCTCACAATCCCATTCCTCACTCTAATTTAATCAGGTGTTTTTAGAATGCTATATCATGCTTTACTCACCAAGGCACGCTACACGTAAGGCTCACCTACACACTGTGTCACTGGCATCTTAAATCACCCTTCTGGCTCCAGGGTAGCTCTAGGAGCATCAGCATGTACTGACTATCCCTAATTAAAATTCAGCAGCACTGGAGCAGATGAATTGTGCAACCCCATTGTTCCTGCTGTGTGGTTGCAGGCATTCATATAATCTTATTATGACTTTTGGGTGGTTCGCATACATATTTACACTTTAATTTTCTGTGCTGTAAGTTCAAAGAGGAGCGTGTGAAATAGTAATATATGGCTCTTGGAACTGGGAAAAGATTAAGAGTCTCCTAAAGAAAATACGGAGTGATCTGACATCACCATGGTGTAGAATTAACACTGGAGCAAAATGCTGTAAACTGTTCTGGGAAAAGCTGTATTTTTGTTTTGGAAAAAAGTGATGCCTTTGAAAATCTTCAGGCTAAATAAAGATTCTATTTTAAGCGCCAGTGATGCCCTGGAGCCCTTTCCACAATGCAGATACCCACCGTGTTTGCCACCAGATAAATCCAAAATGGAATTGCAGTGCCCTCCTTGGGGATCTTCCCTGCTTTTCATTAGGGACCTACACTATCTACATCAGTCCTCAAATATCAGCAACTGGCAAAACGAACAATATTAGAAAGAAATATTTACACCTATTTTCCCATGAGGAATTTTGCCTTAAGGAACCCATTAGAAAGAGGTGACGGGAAAACATTTCCCCGTTTGTTGTGAAATCCTTCTCCAAAAGGATTTACATCGACAACCCAAGGATACCTCAAAATATTTTAAACTTTGCATAATACTTACAAAACAATAGAGATGAGCAAGCTTTAGAAGATTACAAGGAAGTCTGGCTGCTGGTGATTCCCAGAAAAATGCTTTCATCCCACAAATACTGTTGAGGGAGAGATAAGGGAAAAGGAAAGATTCAAGGAACCTTGACCTGACAGGGAAAGAAATCCCTCTATACATAACTGTGCTCAGTTAACCCACTGGCAACATCAGCCCTAGCAGCTGGCAAAGACACTGATAACCCCAACAAGGAAGAATGCTTGGATTTGGATCGTCAGCATTATTAGTCACCTTTCCCTTTCAGAAAGTGTGCCCATGGCATCCTCAAGGTTTCATAACATGGATGGATTTGTGCTTTCCTCCAGTTTCCCCTGATGAACCCCAAAAGAAATGTGTACACCTCAGCATTAGCTCAGAAGGAAGATGCTCTGAGCTCTTCTTTTCATAGCTCACCTACACTATTCCCCTGTGCATTTATTTACACAACTGTATTTACATTTCTATTTGATATTGTGTATAATGCACATCAGGATTTAATGGCACAGACAGGACAAGAGTCAAAAAATTCCAACCTATTTCTCAACTACAAGGCTTTACTCACCCCAGCCCTTGGCTTCTCTACAAGGACCACCAACAGAGGCAACAGCTGAAGACAACTGCAGGAATTTTCTTTGGAATATGAACATGAGGAATTCAGCCGACACTGGAGGGATTCTGGACGGTGGGTTATACACCTGGCAGGAAGAACCAGCTATTTAGAAGGCCACCTCTGGGGATTTTCCCTTCGCTCCCTCACCCATAAATAAAAGCAGCCCATCACATAAGGTGGTGCATAACCCACATGGCTTCTTTCCTCTTGCCCCTTCCACCTTCTCCCTTTTAGTAACGTGGGAGAAGTACAGAGCAGCAGGAATAGCCGTGAATTTTCTCCTTTTTGTGGTTTAATGCTGCAGTGTGTGATCTCTGCTTTCTTTAGTCACAAGCTGGCAGGTACAGCTTCAACAAGGCTGCTGCAGTGGAAGTTCAATAGACAGTCTAAAAGGGGTGGCTGGCACTGATGACTTAAACAGAAAACCTTGTGTTTACTGGTCCAGGATCAAGGAAACCTTGCTGGCCTAAAGCTTTCCTATATATATTAACATACTTCATTACATAAAGTCCTTAACCATAATGAGTGAAACATTACCAATGGGAAATCCATAAAAGTCAGAATCCACAGAGTGGAATGTTTTGATTTATTTTTGCCTACCCTCTCCCAGGAGACAAAGCGTAAACAATATTATACCTTTCCTCGAATTAATTATTTGTAAGCTTTTCCCCATCAGACTTCCCCCCTTGGTGCAGAATAACATTCCTCCCTTCAGGAAAAAAAAAAAATCTTTAAATTCCAGAGGAAACATCTTAGCACCTTTTATGTGGCCCAAAATAAATAGTCCATAACCCAGTAAAATCTTTATTAAGAATAATGGGCAAGGAAATGGCTAGAAAAATAATTTCTGAAAATCCAACAGCAGAACAAAACAGGAAAATGTCTGGGGTTTGCATCTGTATTTTACCAACATACAATTTCTAGTCCACTGCTTTCTCACCATATGAATATTGGGCTTTACTTATCACACTAATTAAACCTTTTGGGTGTTAGAGGCTACTTTCAGAAATAAATATTGGGAGGATGTTTACGGATAGAGAAATATGACAAGGATGCTCTAAGTACAAAAAATCCAAATAAAATCACTACTGAGGGAAACACAAACGTGTTCATCAGCTCTAATGCTTTCAAAACTTTTGAGACTTCTACATCATTTGAAGTTGCACAAATCACCAGTGTTCATAGTGCACAAAGAAATTCTCTCTTTTTATGTAAAGTACACATATAAGCTTTAGCTTTATAACAGAATTCTTTTGTACCATGACTTCAGAATTTAAAGTTGTGACAGATAAGCAGGCAATTTGAATGTGTTGGAAGGGTTTCAGCACAGCTAAAATATATTGGATGCTTTTTGCTTCAGAATGTGTAATTTCTCAGTACAGCTTTTTCATATAAAAGTATATCTTTTCTTTGATATTTCATGCTGGTTTTTTTATCACATGGTTAAAAGTATTTTGAAAGACAGTTTTTTAAAAAATCCAATATTAACAGCGATTTTTTTTCTGAAACACTTTCAGAAAAAGTTCATTAAGATCTTTTCCTAAGACAAATGACAATCCTTTTGTTTCACATTCTATAAAACCCAGGTCAGAGGAGAGAAGTGCTTCTAGTGGGATGGGCAACGTAGCACGCAGGACATGCAGAACTCTTGACTGGAAGCTGAAGCTCATCCTGCTCAAGTAGGAAACTTTTTTTTTTTTTTTTTTAACAAATGAGAGTAACTTCTCCTGGGTGTTATAATTCTATCATCACTTGGAATCTGAAATCAAGACTGGATGCCTTTCTAAAAGATGCGCTCAAGGCTCAGTCCCAGATTAATGTCTTTGATAGTTCTTGTACTTGGTAGGAAATAATATAAAAATAGCAAGGTCAAATTCTTTGGCTTGTGTTACACCACAGGTCAAAGTGGACAACCACAATTCCCTGAGGAACCTTGAATTCACTGCCATCATCAACAACAGTAATAACTACTGTGTGCCTGGGCTATTTGATTCAAATCCTGACAGCAAGCAGTGGAGAAGAGCATGAATTATCATCAGAGCACAAGCTGTTTGAGTCCTAACTCACTTCACAATTGAGATTTTAGGAATTCTCCCAGCTCCAATCTATTACTGTGGTGCAAAGCAATTAACTCCAGTGTTAGTATCGCAGATAAGGGTTTCTCTTTAGGCAGATATCAGGGATCTACCATCTATTTTACATGCAGCAGGGAAGACATCTTTTTTCAGCTGAATCTGGCAGGTTAGGTTCAGCTATTCAGAAGTCTTTGGAAGAACAAAGATCATCATAACAGGCCACATGAATAGGGAGACAAAGCTGATGTTGGAGACAAAGCTGATGCTTCCACATGTTTCCAACAATGTACAATTCTGGCCAATTCTCCACTGCAAACTAAAGCAGAGGACAGAGGTCTGTGATATAAGGTGTACAAGGAATTATCAGTTCTGATACTTAATACAACACTCCTGAAAGTTGGCTTGTTACCCCTTCTGGAAGGGAGAGCTCCAAACTTGTGCTCCATAATGCTGCTCAAGGTGGGTGAATCACCTTTGAGTGATGTTAGCTCAGAATAACTGCAGCGACAGGTTGGCTTTAATCACTGCTGGAGCTCCTCAGTTAGTGCTAAGACGACTAAGGCTTTGGCTCTGATTTATTGCTATCCTCTAGAGAAGATGAAGATTTTTAAATCGTGGGTATAGTAGCGGATAGGTGCTGAATGCTCTCTTTTTCCAAAGATTTATTTTGTTTTTCCCACATGGAAAACGTGGGCCATCAAAAGATGCTTCAGAGCCAGTGTTTAAAAATAAGTTAGCACACTGCCCACCTACACTGTGGAAGGCAGTGTAAATAACTGGGATCATGCTAAAACTGCATGCAAAATCACGTCTATCACCCAGATTTCTTTAAAAGCTGACTGAGGAGACAGCTGAGGGCTTGGCAATATCATCATCTCTCTCAGGCCAGCACCTCTTGCACTGGGCAGAAGGCAAGAGTGTTCCTTGTGGATACCAAAGAAGATGCTCATGTGCATCTTGCTTTGCATATTTCCTGTCTTGGATTTACAGAAAGAATGAAAACCCAGCCAAGTCATTGCCCCATAAAATTTGTTGGCCACGGGAGGTGCTGTACATAGCAGGAGATGCTCCGAGTCAGCTGCGGGTGCAGAAAAGCCTCCCCTGCTTCCTCCTTCTGGCAGAAATGGGGATGGACACATCATGGTGACAGTTTGTCTCTGCAGGACAACCTGCACACCCTCTCTGGCAGTCTGCTCTAGATTTTGCAGGAGTCCTTTAAAATTTGAGGAGTTTTTGTACAGCACTTTTTTTCCCCCCCAGTTAAAAGCTTTCCTTTCTCTAATAAACATTAGACATGAGAATATCTAAGACTGACAGTCCTTCTTTTCCCTGAGAGCAAAAATGTGGGAAAAAATGCCCTTGTAGTTTAGAATTTTGGAAGTTTTGATTCTTTTCAGAGCGTCTGCTTTTTTCAAATTGTACACAAGGCCAGAAAATAACAAATTGAGTGGCAAGGCAAGGAGGAGTAAGGAGGGGAGTACAAAAAGCCAATACAGCCTTTCAAACTTCTCCAGTCCTGGTTGCTGGGAATTGTGACAGACAAGGTCTTTTCAGTGCAAGTGCATGTTTCCAAGGTGGATCCCACAGCTCCATCCCAACTGTGTCCCTTCCAATCCTTGCCAGCCCTTGGCTTCCCAGCTGGCCAGTTCTTCCCAGCTATGTTCCTCCTTTTAGGAAACTACTTTTATTTATTTACTGAGTTAAACTCATACTTTAAAATCTAATTTTTTACATTAAGAACTGTTTACATAAGCACACAAATGGTTTCTCCCTCACATAAAAGCCCTAAAACTGGTGGAACTGCCTAGTCCTCTGATATTCCTTTTCTAATCATATAAGCTGAGACGTGTCTCCTATGTTCACAGCAGCTTTTGAACCTCTTAATCTCAGGACTAAGAGTTTCACATGGGTAAATCCTCTTGGCTCTGGAAAAACATCTCAGGGCTACACACATTTTTGGCAACACAGAAAACGCTCTAATGGCCAGCTGCAGTTCTGAACCTGCCATCTGCGGGGAGGATAAAGACTTGGGTGTTGTTTAGTCTGGAGGAAACTGAGGAATGCATGTGACAAAGAGTCTTCCAATATGTTGGAACTTCTAAGAAGAGAGGAATGATTAATTGTTCTTCATAGCTAGTGGAAAGAGGAGAAATCAGCATAAGCACTAGCAAAGACAACTCAGGTCAGATATTAGAAAAACATTTCAGCTGTGGTGATGAAATACTGGAAGAAGCAACTTAAGAGTGTGGAATCTCCTCCATTGAAATTATGCAGACAAAATTTAGATAAATACCACTTCACAGGCAACTCAGAAACGTGGAATTTCCTCTGCTGGAGTTTTAAAGAAAACGTTAAGACAAACGCCTGGTAGGCATGGCTGAGCTACACTTGATCCTATTTTATCCAGCTCAACAACCTCCAAGGCTCCTTCCAGTGACTCCATGGTTTACAGGGCAGTGGTAAATTCCCATACGATGGGTCCACCCACCCCTCACTGCACGAGACATTGAACACACACACACACTGTGGAGGAGCTCCAAGGAGCTAAATGTTAAAAAAGGAAATGGAAAACAAAATTGCTCAAGTATTGGTGCATATAACAAATCAGCAGCAGAAAGACAAGTATCATCTCTGGAATCTTAGAACTCCCAGTGCAGTCACCCAGTCACTGGGACATTTCCCATAAGGTGGTTCTTAAGAGACCATCCTTCATCAAAACCTGTATCAGCCCTATTATCTTCTTCCTCTCATTTTCCCTTTGCTTAATGAAAGGAAGCATATCTACTTGATGGCTGGAGTGCAATTAGCAGCATCCTGCTCAGCGTGGCTGAAGTTGCATATTTGCATTTTAATATTTTTCCTATTACAGACCTCCCTGCGCTCTCATAAAAAACACAGCCTCTAATCCCCTATTAACTGTATTTAGCAAACCTCAAGTGTTTCCTCCATTTGCAATCTGGCTGGGCTTCAGCCCTGAAGCAAATTTCAGGTGGCTGTGGTCTAAACATTAACTCTGGTCTGGAGCGATTTGAATTACAAACCAAACAGACTGTAAATGGAATCCTAAAGTGCAGTCAGACCTCAGTCTGGCTTTGTTCTCCTGAGCCTGCAAACCTCCTCTTGCACGGCTCCTGGGGCAGTCCAAAAATGGGTTGTTACTCATGGAGAGGAAGCGCAGGTGTTACATTAAAGGACTGCAAAGGGAGCCATTTGGTACCAACAATATAGATTTATTACTCATAAATTTTTAAAATTTCCTTGCGTTTTGTGATTAGAAACATATCATACTTTGATTTCCTAACCACCTCCTGTGTTTTGCTTCCAAATATTTGACAGCCAGTTAATTATGACGTTTTCAACTTACTTGCCCAAGTCTACCACACATGCATTTGCCGCATTGCAGCTAAAAGGATTCAGCCACAAATATACCCCTTTTCTCCAGCTGCAGCAGTTATGACATGATGGGTTCTTTAATTATTGACATCCTCCAACAATACAGAAGCATCATCTGTTATGCAGGAGGCTTCAGCTTCTATCCTCATAAAAAAAAATCTAAAAAACCCCAAGGACCAAATTAAGCCTGTCTTAGTACCTCACTCAGACTAAAGACTTAGAGGAAAAACCACAGGAAGTGGAAAAGGCCTGTGATTTCATCCACACAGCTGGCATTTTGTGGACTGCTTTTAACACGATGCAAGAAGTGATCAGGTAGACTTTTAAATTACTAGACCCAAAGAAAAGGTTTGAATAACAAACTAGAGTTATAATTATTGGCAACAAATCAGCTGAACTTTCTTTGCAAGAAAGAGATTGCTGATGTGATAAAAGAGAGTTGGCACACTGGATGAGCAATCAGTGGATGTCTAGGACTCAGGAATGAATCCTAATAATTATAAGACGTGTTAGTTTTATATTGCAGGCTGAAATCAATGGGACTTTTCATGTACTGGAAATCAGGCATGTGCTTCAATTGCTTCCTGAACCAGAGGCTGATGGCAGAAAAGGATAAGCATGTGCTGACATATTGCTCCAGAGATACTGCTTATGGCCAAGCTTTGCTCCTGTGTGCCCTCAAAACAATCCCACTAATCTGCCATGATGAATGAAGACTACTCCAAAATTCTTCTTTGCTAAATTTGACTAAAGACAGATTCCCCTATTTGAGGTAAGACTTGGATAAGCTAAATGTTCAAGTTCTAACACAAACTAAAGTCCCAATGCAGGGAAGGACAACATATGGAAATATGGCCAAACACCACACAGGAGGGATGCAAGTATTTATGAGCATTCATTTATGTCCCAAGCACTTCTTTCCCTCAATAGCCTTGATACACTTGTTTTGTTTGCTGTAAGCTGGCATTGCTCCTCAGGATGTTTTATTTGTGGGAATGCACATGAAGCACCTGTTTCCATGCCCAGTGTGACTGAGCTAAGGTCTGTCAAAAAAAACTACTGCTTATTTGCTATTCCCTGCTCATTATTCATTCTATGTCAGATGCTTAAATTTGATCTTGCATGGGTGGGAATTCTGCCATGCTAAAAAATGCTATGTGCATTTTCTATCCCAAAACATTATCAAGCACTAAAACACTGCTTTGCAATGTGTCAGAGTCAGCCAACCAAGTCATAGAAGCTGCCCTGTGTCTTCAAGACTTTTCCATGTCTTCAGGCAGGTGAATGCCAGGGTAGAGTACAGCCTCTGCCTCCCAGCTCTGCAAGCGCCGTAAGGGACATGCCTGTCACCTCTCCAGCCTGTCTTGGTGAAGAGCCCACAGACACAGACCTGACTTACTCTTGGGAAATCAATAGGAAAGCTCAGCAGTGAGGCTGGACGCACCTGAAAACCCTCCCTCTCAGCACACAAGAAAGAGTCAATGCTGGTGAAAAATCCATGTGTGCCTTCTCCTCCACTTGAGAAAATATTCTGCAACAGAGAAGTTTTTCTGTTCAATCTCACGAACTACCTCTGGTAAGAATTGCCTGGAGGCTGTAGCCCAGAAGGAGATTTACATTTTCACATAAAGCAGAGAGGAGAAAAAAGCTGACTGTGCTACGCCCTTGTTTCTGTGCTTCAGTGGCAAAGCTTTGCTTAGGCAGCCAGGCTGAATGCCCTGGCTATGTCAGGCAGCTGAGACTCAGGGTGTTGACAGAGGAGGTCAGATCTTCTGGAAAATGCCAGTGTCCAGCAGAGCTGGGCAACATGGCACCATGGAAAACGAAGGGACAAGGACATTTCCACAGCTGTGCCCCCAGCAAGGGCCTGGCACAACACAGCTCTGCACTTCCACAATGACCTTGGCCTGGTTATGTTTTTGACCTCCTCTAAGAGGCTGGAGCATTTCTGGCCTCTGCTCTACACAAAAATTATTTAAGAAAAAGGAAACAGAATTCAATGTGGTGCTGTCAGACACTTGATTAATATCTGCTTACGTCAGTCATATCCCTTTTCACCATCCCTCCCCATGGCCCCTGTGGTTACTGGCACCAGCATACTCATCACTTCCACACTGAATCCAAACACCAAGGAGCTGTGAACACAGAGGAAACACTTCTGTGCAGCCTGCCCAGTGATTCTGCTTCAGGCTCACTCTGCCCTTGTACAACCAAAGGGTACTGTGATATTCAGAGGCACAACATTGCCTTTTTTCTCCCTCTCTGTGGTTTCTGTGCTACAATTAATCTAATTTCTAGTGACCTGGCAAGAGAATGCTTTCCATGAAATTTGGCAACGACAGGTCAACGCGAAGCATTAGCTTCTGCGTGCCAAGAAGTGGATTTTCCCAGCATGGCTCCAGGTGCTAACAACAGGATGCAATGCGACCACCAACACCAAAGACTCAGCAGTGAGAAGGTGTATTTTTAAACCATGGAAATAACAAGTTAAAGTAGGGTTTTGTTCTAGATTATTCCAGCTGGTTTAGGGCTCGGCATTGCAGCTAATCTCTAGACCCATGCTGATTTTGCTGTAATTTAAAATGTTTTATAATTATTTCATAATCCATTATCCAAGTAAAATTATTTTTAGCTTTGTCCTGGGTATGGAAGAGGACACGTTTCATTTAGAGGCCCCAGCTGCAATCAGATACCTGCGGTACCAAGCACAGGCCAAGATACAGCCCTTTCTTCCAGCACCATGCAGAGAATTTGCCTCTGTGCCCTCCACTTTTAAAACATCATAAACTTATTACCTGAGTACAAACTGAAAAAAATCTCAGCCCAGACTTTTAGTTTAGCTTCTCTTGCTTAATGAATTGAGGTCTAAATAATATTTGAATGCATTCCCTAAATGCCTAATTATTTATTCTTGGGACATGCGCTTGAGAGGTTGTGTTTTATAGTCGTGTCTGAACATAATAGACTCCAAAATGGATTTTCTTCTACAGCTCTGCAAAGCTTAGGGATTGCAGGCCACAGCAGGTTGTACAAATATTTCCTTCAGGTTCAGTCCACAGTGCTTTTGAATGCCCAAATTCTCTTCACATTTCAGGTTCAAGCAAATATTGGAACTAATAACAAGTCCTTGATCTTGCAGAAATAAAACTAGTAAGCTGAATATTGCATTATTCACCTGCACTACCAGTAAGGGAAAGCTCCAGGTTCACCTAAGTATGTCTGAGCAACCTAACAAAGCAGTTTAGCGGTAAAGATCAACGTGAGTATTCAGACAAGTTTTACATCGCTTGGATTCCACTGTGATAATTATTACAAAACTCTTGGGTTATTTCTTTCCTCAAACTGAAGAGAAGAACTCAATTTTTTCACTTCCCAGCCACCTAAAAGAGCTGAGCTGATGCAGGCTGTCAGTCAATGGCAATGCCTCATAATGCCGATATCCACTGAGGTAAAGGAGTAAGTCCTAGAAGCTTTTCCCAAAATCTCCCTCTGCCACAGTGACAGCACTAGTTTTACCACAGCATCAGCACATACTATGGTCCAGCATAAATTCCACTGTCATTGGACATTCCAATTTATTGTGGTCAATATTACTTACCTCTGACCTTTTTTTTTTTTTTGCTAAATAAAACCTACTTTTAAGGGAGGAAAAGGAAAAATGAAAACCAGCTATGGACATAATAGACTCCTTAAGTTCTTCTCCTGCCCCCTCCATTTTCCTTGCACCCTCACACTCCTTTCCAGCCACATAATACATCCAAAGTATTATACAGGTGTCTACTGAGATCTACTCAGAATTTCCAACTGACAGGTCTTATTTTCCAGCTGGAAAATCCTTTGGGTCTCCATCATTTTTTCAAGAAAAACAAAAAACCTATTGGGAAATTAAAATAAAATCCTGTTGGTTATGATCATCTGGCTGTTCAGTGGAAAGACATAAAAGTCCCAATGGAACAGGCATGGAGCACTGGAAAGAGATAACACTAGAGCCATTCAGATGCTAACAGCCTTCAGGGGAGCTCTGCAGGCTTTCCCAATCCTCTCCATAGCTACAGTTCAAGTTGCCTCTTATTAAAGGCTTTGACTGGCTGTCCCTGAGATTTGGCCATTAATTTTATTGGCCTGCTTCTGCCGTCCACGAATGCAGTGTGATTCCCACCCAAACTGATGGAAACTCTCCTTTTAAAGTGCTCTGCAACAGCATACAAAGCTCTGCAAAGATAGGCATGGAAGAACTTCCAAAGTGGACATCAGGGCTGGAGGAGGAAGGAGCAGATTCAGCCTCCCCATGGCCCACATGACTTTGCAAAGGATCCTGATAGCTACAGAACAGCCTCCATCATTGACTGCAGGAGCAGCTGAAAATGAGGCACAGGGAGAGCTCAAATGGGCAAAGAAAAAGGATTCAGCTTGGCAAGGAAGAGCAGCCCCACAGAGCTGGTTTTATTGCCCTGAAATACTTCATGTCATCTTCATGATCACAAAATAGGTCGAGTTGGAAGGGACCTCTGGAGATCACCCAGTCCAACCCCCCTGCCCAGGCAGGGTCACCTGCAGCAGGTGACACAGGAACACATCCAGGTGGGTCTGGGATGTCTCCAGAGAGGGAGACTCCACAGCCTCCCTGGGCAGCTGTTCCAGTGCTCTGCCACCCTCCATGGACAGAAGTTCTCCCTCATGTTAAGGTGGAACCTCTTGTGTTTGAGTTTATGGCCATTGCTCCTCATCCTGTCACTGGGCACCGCTGAAGAGTCTGGCACCATCCTTGGCATGTCTTTGAGATATTTATATGTATTCATATATTTATATGTATTCATAGATATTTCTATGAACCACTCTGTCCTCTTTGCTCCAGACTAAGACTCAGTCTCTCCTCACAAGAGAGATGCTACAGATACCTCATCATCTTTTTGACCCTACGCTGGACCCTGACCAGTACGTCCTTGTCTTTCTTGAACATGCCCTATCCTGATCCTCAATTTGTAGTCTTAATTGTGATTGCAAAGGTATTTCCAGATCAGTTCTTTTCTACAAGGGCCCTTCACAGCACATACACTTTCCATAATACTATAACTGGTTTATTTAGGGTTATGGCCTCCTAATTGTAAGCAGCACCATTATGTTGGTATTCTGCAATGTGGACAACTCTATTGGCAAAGGGATATCCCCGCCTCACAGGAAACAACTATTTCAGAAAAAAGGTGGAATAGAATAAATGAGTCTGGATTGACGGGGTATTTGTTATCTGTAGCAGAAAAAGAGTACAGTATTTGTTTGTGAACAAGACCTAAAATTTTACACTTTTTTGTTAAAAACAAGAAAAGGGCTGTTTGTTGTGTTGTTTTGTGGGGGTTTTTAGGTATACTTAAATAATTTCAGTCCTTCAATTAAAGACGATAAATTGTTTCAAAGAACCAAACTTGGTAGGTTTTACAGGATATTGTCAACTGGGCAACAGATCTAGGGCTTTGGACATTTACTGGATTATGAAGAATTAAAATCTGCCTCGGTGTTGGAGCCACAGACACTGACAATGGGAACAGCATGGCAGGAAAGGTGTGTGGAAGAAAAGTGGATGTGGTGTGTGGATTTAAAGATTTTGGCACCATTTTCAAGGTCTGCAATGAATTTATAAAATTTATTTTATTACCCACATTAATGGTGTTGCTGAGTGAACTATTGATTTATATAGGTCCTCTACAACAAATTTTCATAAGTAAGTTTGGCTATGAAATACAACAACACCTCAATAAATTAATGACTTGTGTCAGAAGTGGGGGAGGGAGCAAGGAAGCTGTCATGGAACAGGTGCTGATGTTTAAAAAATAAGATTAATTGTTACAAAACATCACCAAATTGAAAAAAAACTTTAATTCATCTGGGAACTGGGCACACAAAACCTTGTGGAATGAGCACCGTTACCTAAAAGTTAAGAAATCCAAACAATAACAGTAAAAATTACTCTTTGATTCCAGGTGAACATTTGTAGAATAGGATGCAATAACTGCAGCAAGGGGACTCTGAGCACTCTTGACTCAAGAGACCACACTGATACCCAACCAGAGGCACAAAAAGGCTGATAAATCAGGACACCCCCGTGGGCCACTGACCCCATTCAATAAGCATTATGGACCAGAGGTGGTTTGGGGTTTTGGGTACGGAAGTTACACAGGCATGGGCTGTGGATGGACCACTTGCTTTCAGAGCCACATGAGAGTTCTTGGCCAGCTTTTTTAGTGTGGGCCTGGCAAGCATAAGATGAGAGAAACATAGATTGTGTCCTTTTCAGAGGTGTGGAATGAAGGAATAAGAGGGCAGGCCTGTAGATATATTGAGTACATAAAGTTATTTAAATGCTGTAAGAAGAAGATAAGACTTCTTCAAAGGTTTTCAGGAATGTTTAGGTTTCTAAATCCTTCAAATTTTCAGGAGAGCTGAGACTCTAAATCACTTCTGATATGTCCACAGGGTCACATGTGCTTTACAAAAACTCTGGTCTGCAGTGATTGCTCTATGTCATACCAGGAATGAATCCAGCTCTCCCAAAGCCCAGCATAATACTTAGAACCAGTTTACTTACTGCTAAGACTACATCCCTCCTTCCTTCCCTGAACTCAGCATGGAAACATTTCTAAGCTCTGGAGCCTTTGCAGCTTCTCGCTGTAATACCCCCACACTCCTGATGCTTTCTGGTTCGACACCAGCAGAGGGAATGACCATTCCAGTCTACATCAGGACTGGAATATGGGCTTTTTGGTCCCATTAAACTTCTCAGATAAAATTCTTATTGTCCTGCTTCAATCCATTGAAGCTTTGCCTTGAGCTGTGCTGGTGCCAGGATTTCACAGTTCCTGTTTTACCCTCCAAACAATGGCTGTATCTCCAAGATTTTGGTTTTTTTTTTTTTTAAACACACAGTAGAACAGCAGCAGCCACCACAAAGTTGGACATTTCACAGCCCACGGAAGGGGTCTGGCAGTAGCAGCTGGTGTTAACTGCAGAATTACAGAGGGGCTACTTAACAGGAGCTACTTAGCCTGGCACTTCAAGCGCAGAGCTTTTTCCACCACAGACACTGGAAAAAGTGTATTTGCCAACTAAAATAATCCAGGCAGGTCCCTTATGCCCAAGCAGAGCTAAGGAAAGCAGCATCTAAGATCTTCCACAGAGAATCACAAAACCAGAAAATATTCCTGACATCTGGGATACTCAGGGTGAAATTCCTGCCCTGTGGAAGTCAACACCAAAATGCCCATTGAGTCACAAAGGGTCAGGATTTCATTTTCAGATTCCACAAATAGTCTTAGACTCCGTTGGCTCAGGATGAAGGACTGGAACAGCCAAGTAGGCAGCACAGTCCGCTCCTGAGTAAGAAGAATAGGCCAAATTCAACAATACTGAAAGCCCTGTAAGCCTCATTTACATCAGGCCTGGACCAAACCCAATGCCTTGTCTTGTTCTGTGGCATTAAGCAAGAGCTGCTCTTGGATTTGTGATCCTCATTCACAGCACTGCTCCCGCAAATCCTGAGCAGGAAGCACAATTTTCCTACATGGCTCTTATTCCAGGGGCAAAAAGTCACTGGGATGCCACTCAATAGGGCCTTTTAGGCTTGGAAGACAAGAAATCTGCTCAGAAATCTTGTTCTATGGAAAAATCTTCATCAAGATATTACTTTTCCATAAATGAGTGCTGGAAAATTTTGTGTGGAAGCTGTGTTTTCTCCTAGGAATTGAAAATACTTTCTCTGCTGTCATTGTTCTCTGGTGGTCTGCTTAATGAGGTGCTTTTGCCGATGGCATCCCAAAGCACGCCGTTCCCATCCATGGTGCTGAACCATGCTCTGGGTCATGGATCCCCAGGATGCTGACTCATTTCCTGTGCCACTCTCATCCCTCATGGCATCACACTGGGTCGTGCAGATGTTGAGTGTCTCCCTTTCTGAGCAGCCTCCACTGGCACATGTCTGACAGGACTCCATACACCAAGCTACCAAGAATGTGCAACAGTCCCTGGCTTTTTTATCTTCCCACTATCCTAAAGCACAGCAAAACCTGCACTATGAAACAAACATCTGGTGTTTAAGACAGAATTCATTAAATTCTGCCAACGCATCCACAGATATTACAGAGTACTGTCCAGGAACCCCACACCAAAAATTCTGCGGTTCGAGAATCCCAGAATCTACTCAGGTCAATGTGCATCTGGCCTAAAACAACTGAGTCCGTGGGGTTACTTCAGATTTTGTGGGTATGGTTGGGATTACTCTCCCTTGACCTCCCTAATTCAACTAGAAGTGAAGCAGAAATAGTCTTGGCAATACCAGGGATCAAATCTCAGCTGGATACCATAGAACTACATTAGAATGTCAGATCCAGCTAAAATTACGGAAGATTAAGAAAAGGTTGAGACGAATTAGATAAAAAAGCAAATGAAATTACCAGGAAAGTTTTCTGAAGTCTTCCTCTTGGAAAAGAACTATTATTTAAATTCTTTGGTAGTATTTATTCTGCAGAGCAGTGCACAGAAACAATGGGCTCAGATAAAAATAATCAGGCACATTTTGATTATGCTTAGATAACATAATACTCCTGAAATAATTCTCACATTAACTGAAAACCTCCTGGCTCTGCTGGTATTATTTTAACCTACATCACACAGACAAAAGATGCTGAAGGTTTTTTCTACTATGAGATAAAAGCAAACAAGATAAAAATATTTGGCTTTGTCTTTCTCTGCCTTTTCTTTAGGGATCAGCCAAGATTATTTGTGTGCTGGACAAAGGGATGCCTGCACTGATGCTTAGTATGTTGATATTTTTCCGTAATGCTTAGAATGTCAACAAGAAGGATAGTCTTGTGAAATGTAACTCTATTTCCCAGCTTGGCAGCAGCACCCCCGTGTCAGACCTAGATTGTCCTCCCAGTTCTGCTTCCATCCCAAGGCTCTGATTAATGCTCCTGTTCTCTCTATCTCATCCATTTTAACTGCACATTTGGAAGTGGGGCTGCATGTCACTGAGAGTACACTACGGAAACCTCATTTTCAGACAAAGCTTCTGATTCCTGCTGGAAAATGAGTCACAATGATCGCAGACAACAAGCATCAAAGGAAAACATTAGCGGCATCCCAAATTTGGCAACACAAGTCCGGCTTTGTTTCTAAAAACCAGGAATGTGTGCTCTCTTTTGGAAACTGCAACAAGGTGCAGTGTGGTCAGGTTGGTAGCACAAAGAGAGCCCACAGAATTAGGTATCTTTTGAAATGATCTGCTGCTGCTAAGGGGGAGAAACACAACCAACTACTCAGCAGAGGCAGCTTTGCAGAGACCAGCCATGCCCGATTCCCCAACACCTTCACTTCTGACACCAACCACAAAATGAATTGTGACATATCTCCACCTGGCTGAAGCCAAAGGCTTGGGCAGACTGGAATGAGTCATTGGTGTTACAGCAGCACAACATTATGACAACATAGCCCAGCAAAGTCCAAATTCAGGAAATCCTTAGGGGTGGAGAGGAAAGTCCAGGAAGGCCTTTCCTTTCCCTAATAACTACACTTAGCTGTGCCACTTCCTATAACAAATAGTTATAGAGATCCATTTCTGTCCCTTCGGACCCATCACCTGCTCTGGCTCACACTGCAGCTAAGAGACCACCTTGAACTGTCTCTGTCAACAAACCACACCATGAAGACCCACATCAAAGATGTCCAGCTCCTGCCATGCTCCCCAGAGCCTCACCAAAAGACATTCCAATGCTCCCAGGAGATCTGGAGAGCACTGTGCATCTGTACAAGATGGAGGGCATGCAGAAGGCTCTGCCTGGAGCCTCCCAGCTGGCTTTGAGGTTTTGCTGTGTTTCAGACAAGGATTCAGCCTTTCAGGTGCCTATAATAATTAGAACTGAACCTCTGAAACCTGTTGAGTTTCACCCATCTCTACACATGACCACCTATAAACAGTGCACAGAAACCTGCCAACATTAGCAGCGAGCACACAGGACCTGACTTGCTACAAACATTGGTTAACAATTCCTTTGGCAGCCACTGAGGAAACCAACCATTCAGGAAAAGATCTCCTTTTTGTTCTTTGGAACTTTATTTTCCTTTGGAATAATTGATAATTCATGCAGTTCTACAATATTGTTGTTCAGGTTCTAATCAAACCTTTTCATTTTATCTTAAATAGCAGAGCTAAACTATAAACTCCAGCTACCCCTACCCTCAAATAGATGATTTCAAAAAGTCAGTAGTTAAAGGAAATTAGTACATGCTCTTATTGCAGATTTTAGCAAAACATCCAAGTAGAATTTTTAAAAATACATTAAGCTTAATTTCAAAATACATTGTTTGCTAAACACATATAATTCTGTTTCTGCCAACTGGTCTCATAAGGAAAATCCACACATGCCTTTCTGGTTACCCAGGGAAAAAGCCAACATGAAACACTTCTGAATCCATGGGTGGTTTCTCACCAGCGAGGGAGAGACATCAGTGCTCACAGACAAGGAATAGTTGCCCTCTTGCAAGTGTGGTAGGTTCTGTTTTTCCAGCCTCGGCCTTTGGGTCTGAGAGTTACTGAGGATTTTCCATCCTGACTTTTGATTCAAATCAAGTCCAGATGGTACCACTCAGAGTCAGCATTATCTAGAGACTTTTCAGTGGCTGGTAGAGCTAAAAAGGTTTTGAGGTTAGGAGGGGTCAGTCTGATATCCTGAACAAGAGGAGCTCACCCCACCATTCCTGCACCAAACCATTGCCAGACAGCCGAGCCACAGAAGAGCTTTAAAAAAACACATCCAGTCTTGTTTGAAAGACCATTGGGGCAGCTGGACTAGACAGATGCAGATTACCAGAATCAGTAAACTGCATTTGCACTGTCTGGTATCAATCTTACAAAACTGGCTCTACTTCCCAGCTCTGCTGTGCAGGTCAGGGTCGGTCCCTTTCTTCTTGACTCCCTAAGATTCAAGTACACGTAGGGGAAACCAAAGAAAAGTATTAGAATAAAATGTTGAAGCTGTCTCTAAAAACCAGAAATAAATCCCTGTTTCTCAAAGTATGTGTGCTTCAATTTTATTTCCCCCTGTATTTTCCTTTCTCAGCTAAAGCAAATTCCGTCCTTATCATTTCCCACTTTTTCAGCTCTATTCTTCAGGGACTTTTTACTTTATTTCAACCAGCTCTGAGGTTTTTGACTGTCTGACAGTGCTGAAAGCTACAAAATTCTTTTGTGTCTTGTGCTTGCCTCTTTCACTTGTGCAAAATTTGGTAAGCTTTGAAAAGTTACAGAATGATAAAAGCAAAAATGGCATGTGACACCACCCTCCATATGGAAATGGGAATATCAGAATCACCTAAACTGGCACATTTGCAATATCAAGGTATTTTTCCTTCAGCATAAGCAAAATCCATCAGGAAAGGTAAAAGAGATACTATTTCCTTTTCCTTTTGTAAGCACCCTAATTCGCTTAAGCTATTGCAAACCGTGGAATATTGTGCTGATTTATTCACAAATAGTTTCAGAAGTCACAGAGATGACCAGGAAAAACAGACAGACTGCTTCCCTGGATGCTGTGTGCAACCAGCCTGGCTAAATAAAGGAATTACGATCCAGTTATTATAGTAATGGCTGTAGGCAGGGAACCAGAAAACGCTGGTATGCCACTGGTTGACCCAAGGTGTCCCCAGAAGCACCAGCTCTGTGCCACAAATCCTGAGATGAGAAGCTGCAGATTCTGCTGTCTGAGCACCCAAACACCCCAGCTCAGACATGTGCTCACTACTAACGCAAACATCCACCTTTAAAATCTGCCCTCAGCCACATGCTACCGAAAAAGCACTCTTCCATGACTTCATTCTTCCTGTTCCTATAGGCCATTATTTTCCACAGAATGGCCACCTCCAATCTTTTTAACTGGGCTCTATCCCATCTCCAGGACGTCTGCCCTCAAATCAGCCTGGTACTTAAGTAGGTACTGAACTTTCAAGGCAAAAATCAACTTTCTGAAATGATCCATTCAATATTCAACATTTGTACAAAGAAATGTAAGGACATGCCAAGTACTACATGACATCATAGCTTAGAGGCAGGACAGACCTCCAGCCACAGTTCCCTTTAGCTGCTGTCATGTGGCTACAAATCAGAAAGCACAAGATGCTCTGTTATTTCACTGTTAGTAGCCCTATTCCACTGTGCACAGAGATTTAATTCCATCACAGTCTATATTCTCAGAGAAACAGATCCCTCCAAAATGACAGTATGGAAATTCAGTTATTAAAAAAAAAAATACATTCAGCATGAAGCATTTCCCTCCTTATCGTAACAGAAGATTTAAGAACATACTTGATTTTCAGTGTATGCAGAGTCCCCGTGATACAACTGCTTAAATCAGTACATCTGTTTTAATGTGTTTATAATTCAACATTGGGATAAAAATTCATTCTGATGATTTAGGGTAAAATAGAAATTATTAATTTAAGAGAACTAGAAGCTGGATGATAATAATAATAATAATAATAATAATAGCAATAATAACTTTTGAACTGATTTAGAAAGCCAGAGATTGGACAATGATTTACTAAGATTTGCCTGCTGAAGACAATTTATTATTTGCTTAATGATTTTGTGCCTACCTGGTATCGGGGAGGATAGACAGAAGGGAGCCAAATAATTGAGAAAAACTACTGAGTGTGACCAAGCATCCCGCCCTTGGACCCCAGAACAGGTTGGTTCTCAGGCTTGGACTTGGACCAAGAACCAAGGGAGCATGCACAAGGGAACAGGGTGAAGTGTTCATCATGAGCAAGGCTACTGATTTTGCCCTCATTAATCATTTGGGACCCTACCCCCACAATCTGAGACACTGCGCTTGCGCGAGCATATTTAAATGAACTTTGAACTCATTATAATACGAAGCGGGGATAGGTATTGAATATGTATAGGGGCTTTGTCTAACTTTATGCATATGTAATCTGTAACCTAATATAAACCAAGTGAAGTGCTGCTGAGGGTGTGCATGCTTTTGGAGGGGCTACCCCCCATGCACCCCAGCTGGAATAAACGCATACCTACTTCATAACTATCTGAGTTGTGGAGTCAATTCCGCGCCTCACTGAGATGAAATTTGGCAGAGACACTGTAAGCCTGGAAATCAATTTTTGAACATGTTTTCAAAAACTTAGTTCAGCTACATTTGACTTTCCTAGAACATACATTTAATTAAGAGATTGCAGGCATTTTCTTCTTTTGGTTCTCCAGTGATTTCAAACCAGCTTTGTTTCTCCAAACCCGAATTTGCTCAGTGATGAATTGAAGACTAAGAGTTTAACCAGTTTGAAATAAAGCCATAAAAACAACAACTAAAAAAAAAAGGGTCAACCTTGTTTCATCTCTGCACTTTCCATGAAACCAAAGCAAGGAGCAGTTGTGACAGAAATGCTGTTGGTCCCAACTCGTTTTATATCCATATATTTGTGGAGCTGCTCCAAAGAGGGATCACCAAATTTGAGAGAAGGCCTGCCTCAGCAGTGTGAGGGGCAGAAGGCATGGGACTAAAGGCAGGAAAACTGCAGGAGAGCATATCCCAGCTGAGATTCAGCTTATCTGACAGGATCTTTCCTTGGGTGATACATTGACTTTCTTTGGCTGCCTCTGCCATTCATTGAACTCTTGCTTGTGACTCTCAGGGTTGAACGGGACTCGTTAAACTTTAGAAGACATTTGAGAGCAATGTAATTGTTTCTGAAGGCATCACCATCCGTGGTGGAAACACTGAAGGCAGAAAGCAGCTCCCATTGGCCACAGCTGGGAGAACAGGCTGAGTCAGCAATTCTCCAGTGCTCCTCAAGACTTCCTCTGCCTTCAGGCACTAATTTGTCTGAAGACTTTTGTAAGGCTTTTGCTAAAAACAACCAGAAAGCCTATGAAAATGTGCTTTACTGGTAACACTTTCCATCTGCTCCCTGGGAGGCAACAGGCAGGGAATGGTGTGTTTGGAAACACCTCAAACTAAAGCGCTGGGGCTGCCAAGTCGGCCCGGGATTTTTAACCGTGTGGCTCTCAGTGACTTCACTGAGGGGGCAAACTTTAAACTCCTACCCCTCAGAAAATGGGATTTTGTTGCTCCTTATCTTACACTTGGCTTTCAGGCAAGAGTTTCCACAGAAGATTCCAATGACAAATGCAGTGCTGTAGGTGCAATATTCCCACCTGTTCCTTGGAGAAGCATCACTGTATACAGTGCTGGATATAAGAACTGCCTTGGGGTGGTGGTTTTTTTGGGGTTGTTCCAGAGTTTGGTTGGTTGGTTGCTGTGCTGGTTTTGTTTTGTTTTTTGTTTATTTGGGGGTTTTTGATTGGTTGGTTTTTTTTTATTATTATTTTTCTACAGTGATATACCTGCCTCTCCCCTCATTTACAGCACCATGTAATATCCAGCACGGAATAACTTTTAAAATTAGCCAGATCATCATCCTGGGGAGAAAAAAAGGCCAAACTCCCAAAAATTACCAAAAATATAGCATTTAAATAAAAACAACCCCAACCAACCAAGAAAAAAACCACCAAACACAACAATTTCAATGGCACACTTCATTTTACTGGCAATTTCATTCAATTTCTATTTTTATCCTGTTAGAGCTGATGAAACTTTTCTAAATTTTGAAATTTCACCTTTTTTTTTTTATTCTGGCAATCAAGGAATGTTTCAAAAAGGTCTTCAGGGAAAATATAAGCACTGGGTAACAACAACTCATGGAGCTGAGACTTCATTCTAGAAACAGGCAACTCAGGGATGATAGAGGTATTCCCCTAGCTCCTGTACTTAACAGAAGTATTTTGCTCTGATTAGTCTGTGTTTTATTTGCTATATAACCTTATTTTTATTCCCTATTAGACCTTTTCCCAAAGTTTTAAAGTATATTTATTATTGGAAATCTTCAGCTACTATCAAATATCCACAGCAGAGAAATGAGCTGACTATTAATTCCACTTCAGTGCTCTGTTACTAATTCACAAGTTTTTATCTTAACTGGCTGACTATTCAAGCCACATTCTTAACCTTCCTAATGACAAATGAAGGAAATCATATGGCTTTAATACGTAAAGAGCCGTTCAAAAGAAAACTAACATACACTGTCTTGCACCCAAAAGATAAGGAACTGCAGAAAGTCAAAGCTACACATCTTGCAGTAGCTGTACTTTAAACTAAAGCCATTTGTAGTGCCAAACTAGGCTTGAAACATAAGTCTCAGAAATATATTCTTTTTCCATATCACAGTATTTCAGCCAATTTTTACCAGCCAGAAATCATGGGAAGAACTAGCTTAAACCAAGCAATGTTTTCAGTAGGAGCCAGCCCTCCAGCTGCTACACAAGGTGAAGATACCACACTGTGCTTCACTAAGTTAATTCAGTTTGATGTTCAATACAGACATGGTTTTCTTACCTGCTTGGGAAGACTGGCAGAGCATGAGCCACGGGTTCTGTTTTACACTTGTCCTTGAAACACTGAAGGTCTTTAAGGCAGCAATGGAAAACAAATCACAAAGGAAAAGCAGTTGACGTGGGAAAAGAGAGATTTAGAGTAAAGAAAGTTGAAGTGATCTGTGCTAATAGCCAGGATTGACAGGAATCTGAGTCCATAAAATATTTGCTTAAAAGTGGTTTGGGTTGAACTTTTTTTTCTGGATTTGTAAAATTAGAGGGTGAAAGGAACAACAGACTGGAGAAGACAATCTCCTGTGAAGCTCAAACCAAGTATGGATTCAAATCAAGGAGAAGCCTTAGTTTGTCCCACATCCCCCAAAAAATAGAAGCCCCCTGGCATTATGGAGAAAATTCCAAGGCTTTCAGTACAAACTCCCCCAGACCCATGCCAAAGACAGAGAGACTGGGATGTTTGCTCAGAAGCAGCAGGAACATTAGCAAATGTGTGTCAGTCACCTAACATCCCACCTGGATGGATTGGCTGGAGCCAATCTCTGACGCTTCCAAGAGAAGGGAAAAAACCTCAACCCATCCACAAATAAACCAACAAATGAATCACGATCAACAACAGCAAAAACAATAAACAGAGCCATGTTGTTCATATGAAAGGAAAATAAATCCTCACTGGTTCCTGTGAGCCTCCTTTGCTTTCTTGTGTTCTGGCTCCCTCAGCCACCAGGTAAGTGCCACCGTACAAACAACTACCAGCACAGGCTGCAGCACACCCTTGCAATAAGTTCACTGCAGCACACCCTTGCAATAAGTTCACTGCAGCATCTCCTGTAGAGCACTCTGGGCATGTTTGCAGCACATGAAAGGATCCTGGATCAACACATATTTATAAGATTGGTCTGTCTGAGGTTCTCCATGAAAGAAAGCTTAGGGGTTTATTACATTTCCTGTGGAAGATTCGCACTTCCTAGAACTGTCTGGTTGTTGCATAAAACTTTTAGTACTTAGCAGTGGTCTGGTTACACAGGGAGACCATGCTCCAGGACAGCAGGGCTTCTCCAGGACACAGTCATTCCCCTCATTTACACCTTCTGAATGGCTGATCTCTGCTGTATTTCAAGTCTCCTCTATTTCTCCTCTCTGTGCAGTCACCAGGCCTCTTTGAACTTTGGAATCAGACTGAGTACATTAGGTAATCCACTGATATGAAATTCAAGCCATTTTCTCCCACTCCTGTGATCCCCTTCACTTTTCCTAGAATTTTTCTACTCCATTTCTCCTCCTACCCATTCCTTCTCCCCACATTTGTTTTTAGGCTTATGGAGCAGGAAGGAGAGGAGGAAAAACAGAGGGGCAGGGTCAGCAAAGCTGAGGTCAGCCTTGACAATTTTCTGCAGTATGAACTTGTTGCTATTCCCTCTCTGCTGAGCTGGTGCTTGGGACTCGGAAGGCTGCACAGTGCCATTGTCACCCTGCCAATGCTCTTTCCCCACCAGGCCAGTCCTCATTAATGAAACCCAGCTGGGCTCCACTGACCTTGAAGCAGGTACCCCAGGGCTGGCAGCAGCTCCTCCTTAGACATCAGCCTTGCTCAGCCCACTGGAGGGTGAAGGCAGCCACTGAGGGCTGCCAGGGCCGGCACGTACAGGCTGCTGAGGCAAGGAAAAGGCAGCCAGGGCAGCTGGCATTTCCCCCGTGTCACACTCCTTATCTTGCTTCCCCCAAACATTAGGACATGACATAGAAAAGGAGTTACAGGCACCTGCAGCAGATGATTCCGCTTCAATAGAGGAAGCTTATATGGTCTCAAGGTGAAGCATGGAATTGACTCCACAACTCATATAGTTATGAAGTAGGTATGTGTTTATTCCAGCTGGGGTGCATGGGGGGGTAGCCCCTCCAAAAACACGCACACCCTCAGCAGCACTTCACTTGGTTTATATTAGGTTACAGATTACATATGCATAAAGTTAAACAAAGCCCCGATACATATTCATTACCTATCCCCGCTTCATATTATGAGTTCAAAGTTCATTTAAATATGCTCGTGCAAGCGCAGTGTCTTCACATTAATTGTGGGCAGGGGTCCCAAATGATTGATTACGACGTGATCAATAGTCACCCTGTTCCCTTGTGCATGCTCCCGTGATTCTTGGTCCAAGTCCAAGCCTGAGAGACAACTTGTACCGGTCCTGGGGTACAAGGGCGGGATGCTCAGTTACACTTGGTGGTTTCTCTCAATTATTTGGCTCTCGTCTCTCCATCCTCCCCAATACCAGGTAGGCGCAAATTCATTAAGTGAATAATAAATGGATTGCAGCAGGCATATCTTAGTAAATCATTATCCAATCTCTGGCTCTCTAAATCAGTTCAAAAATATTATTATTACTATTATCCAGCTTCTAGTTCTTTTACATTTATAATTTCTATTTTACCCTAAATCAAAGGTAGTGAAGGAAACTAATCACGGTGGCTCTAGGAAAACAAATAAGCGCTGAACAGGTGCCAACAGTGACTTGGCACTTCCGGTCACCTCGCAGTTCATTTCCAGTACAAGCTGGGAGTTGAATACAAAAAAGTTTTTTTTCCTGTTCTACATGTGTCACCCTGCAGAGGTCTTGGAAATAACAAAGTACAGAGGAGAAAGGAAGCAGCTGAAGTGGCATGGAGTGAAGGGACGAGAGTGTTATCCTTCAGGATCTTGCAAGAGCAGCACACCCAGAGCCATATCTCTGGGCACTGCAACCTCATTGCCAGTTCCAGGTGCAAGAGGTGAGCAGGTGGTTACTGTGGGTACACCAAAACATCTTCACACTGACCATGGGGAGCCCTGCAATCAAAACCTTCTTCAAGAGTTAATAACGAGTTAGTTAATAATGCTCCGGAGGTTTGCACTGGGGAAAACAATGCTAATGATGGGAAGCCCGAAGTTTATCAGCAGATCAGTACCATGAGCAAGTCTCAAGGGGGCTGCTGGGTTAAAATCACCTAACTTTGAAATAAAGAAAATAAAAGCAAAAATATGAGCTGCACTAATGACCATAGATCTGGCATACAAATTGCAACAGGCTACTGCTGTTTATAATGTTGACCTTGCTTTTTTTCATAAATCCACTGTGAAGGACAGACATACCACCTACTGCCTCATCCACCAGACTAAGGACTGAAGCTATTTTTGGCATTCGTTATGGTCCAGGTGGCCCATCTGGCCTGATTCACTTCGCCAGTTTTCCTTTCCATCTGGGAATTTTGACCCTCGTGCTTTCCAACTAATTGTATCACATTATCTCCTTTTTGTTCCCCACTTCCCTCGCTGCAAAAGGTTGCAAAAATCTCATGCGCTGTGTTAGAAAGTCTCAATTAACCTCTAACCTTGCTTCAGTGCATGCGGCTTGGGTTACTTCTCACACCCAACCGTGGGCCCATTAACACGTTGTCGTAAAACAAAAACTGTTTTGACGGGCTGTAATTGCTGCTAAGTGATGCCGAACAAAGGCGCTCTTGTCCCGGGGCGGCCGGGGCTGAGTCCCGCTCCCAGCCCCGTTCCCCGGCCCGGGGCTCAGCCCCCCGGATCTCTGTAAGCGCCGGAACGAAGGCGCTCCCCACCGCTATGAGCTGATGAAGGGGCCGCAAGACACCCCGCAAATGGGGCACTGCCCCCGCAAGACCCGCAGGAAGATTTGGGGGGTGGGTTTTAGCCCTCTTCCCTCTCCTGCCGCAAATATAATTAGTTTATGTTAGCTGGAAAAGGTCGGAGGTGACCGAAGGGCAGGGCCCTTTTTGTTTTTAGGCAAGATAGTGGAATAATTGCTTGACGCTCAGATCTGCAGGTGCTTTATAAAGCTCATTTGGTGCTGGCAGCCCGCAGTGAAAGCTGATTTCCTTGGAAAATGCCGGATTCCATGTGACAGGGTTTATTTGCTGTGGCAGGAGTGATTGTCCATTCATGCCATTCATCATTACAGTACCTGTTACAGTCCACACTTACTTGAGCCTCCAGTCCTTTTAACGCTTGCTGTCCTTCTTCCCAAGGCTGGGTATCTGCAGCTGAGGCAGGACCGAGCCTACACACTCAATTCCAAAGAGGACACAAGGATGCCAAAAGGGTTTGTGCCTGCCAGCTCTTCTGCTGTCCCACCAGGACACCAAGCAAGCCCTCAGGGACAGGGACAGAGCCACAGGGCGCCCTGCGGGGACTGACGTGAACCAAGCCCTGGCCAGCCCGACTGTGACTCCAGGCACCCTGGGACAAGCTTCCTGGGCGAACCAGGTATTTCAGTCCCAGACCATCCCTCAGTCAAGCTGCAGGAATGGCAGTGTCCATTTTGCCAAGTGTGCTCAGCTGTAAATACACAGCAGTTTCTCAAACGTACCATGATAAAGGCCCCCATGCTGAGGGCAAAATACAGACTAAGCATTCCAGAGCCCTCTTTCAGGCTGAAGGGAGAATTTTGCTGGAACTTTGTTTCTTATGCCCATTCAAATTCAAATTTCAAAGAAACTATCCAGAAGACAGAAGTGACACACTTCAATGCTCCCTGAATTGGTCTAAAAAGTTATTTTCTATTTTGTCCTCATTGTGTGCAGTTCTTGCATATGAAGCTTCCCTGGCAGACAGCCTGGCAGTGTCCTGTCCTTAATGCAGAAACTTCCTCCTGCTATTCAGCCTGACTTTTTAGATGCAATTTAGTCTCATCACTAATTGTCCTACCTGCTGCCAGAACAGAATTATCCCTCCTTCTGCAGAAGCCTGTGCACGGTAGAAAATCTTTGTTACACAGTAGAAGATCCTCTTTACATAGCAGCATCAATTTCCAGATCACAATCAGAAAATTCCTTGTCCTTTGTGCAAAACAGTGATGGTCAGCCCCTGTTTGTAACAAAATAAACACCACCCTATCTTTTTTTTAATCCCAAACATCCCCCCATTCCTTCAACTGTCTAGTGGCTGTTACCTTTTTTTTTTTTTTACCCTAAATAAAAGCTAAACAGCTTTAAGCATTAGCATTTCAAAGCAGCCTGCGCTTGGAAACGCACCAAAATAGATATTCCAGATACTCTGGAATAGCTGTTTTGGTTAATTTCCAGGCATAGACAAGCCTTAAGATTTCACCTCCTGATGTTGCCTGCGAGGGGCTGCTGACCCTAAATCCCAGCACTAACCTCCTGTGCCTGGAGGTACCACCTGGCCTCTAGGAAATCAAACTCTCGCACAGCCAACAATTACAGCTCAGACATTTCCACATCAGTATTTCTGGCCTACTGCACTCATTACTGGTTTATATCTTATTTAGCTATTTATCTCCTGGCTGAGGAACAACATTTCTACATTATCTGAGCCCTGATTAATAATGCACAGATATTACCTAACCAGTGTCAACTGGCACTCCTCCATGGATCTGCACAGAGCAGCTTTAATTTCTATCAGGTGAGGATCTGGCCTGCTTAAGAGTGTGTTAACAGAAAACAAAGCCCAAATGTGTTTTATCTCCAGTGATAAATGCTGCATTACACAGTGCATGTAGCATGTACCTTCTCAGAAACCTGATCTTGGCTGTAGCACATACTGGGCACAATAGCTGGAAAAATGTAGATATTTTCAAGTAGGAGCAGTTAGAATTGCCAAAAGCCGTCAGTTGAAGCCTGAATTTAGGCAATTAGTTATTGCCTGAGTAACAAGTCCCCAGATGTATTGGGACAGACAAAAATCAGGTCTCTGGCCCACTTTTGCAGCCAAGGAAGGAAGGCCCTGAAGAGAGATATTCACAGGTGAAAGCCAGGCACCTCAGAGCAATCCAGAGCAAAGATAAGGTAGTGCTGGCTAAAGACAGAGCAGGGCATAAAAACAAGAACCCAATATTTCCCTGGCTGTTTTGTAGAGCTAATGTGTATCCAGGGAAGCATAAGATCCAAAATACAGGTGCAAAAGAAATGGAAGGTGTGCAGCTCAAAAAATGTCCATTTTCTGAATCAGTTAGTGAAGTTTAGCACCTAAAGTCACATCTAAATCCCCTCCTAGGTCTCACTTTGTGGCCATTGCAGGGTGCTTTCCATCAGTATTTCTCTCATGAGCTGTAAAACCTGCCAGAGGAATGTGTACAACCACACTGTTCCTCCTCCCACAGGTCAGGGTTTGTACCTGTAACTGCAGGAGGAATCAGCCCCTGCAAATAGGACAGGTGAGTTCTCTTCCTGGCACTGCTGGGTATCCCTTTTCTGTCTGTTCCCACCTTTCTTTTTATATTGCAAAGTTCTCCGCAGAGACAGAAGATGCAAATTTCTTTTTCAGGAGATCAATGTTACAGATATTTCTGCCATTAGACATTGAAATTTGTATAAACAATGCAGGGAAATTATTTATTAAATGCATTTTTACTCTTCAAGGAAGCACTTTTAGGAAGCTTTCCCCAGGGATAGCACTACGATTGAGTAGAAAAGGTAAGAGCAGTGTTTGATTCTCATATCCCAACTTTTGGCCTGTGTAGCTGCCCCTAGAGAGAATGTTCCTCTGCCCCTTTCACCCGTGATTCACCAGCATATTCCACTAAACTGCTGAAGCAAAGCCTATAATTAGGTTATTATCTTTAAGAGAGGAGTCTAATGGTAGGACAACAAATGCCAAGCACATGAAAGATTACTCGTGTCTTACAAACAGATGACGATACCTTCCAGCACATGCTCCTTTCCGTGTGTGGAAGGCTCGGGTGCCAGTTTCAGACAGGACTGGATCACTGACAGCTACTCAAAAAGACATCTGGAAGAGGATGATCTCATGTGGTGAAAAGGGACAATAAATTAACTACATGAACAAAATCATTTTCCCGGCAGCAAGGAAAAAATGAAAAAGAATTTAACTGTATGTAAGTGGACTTCCAGTCCAGAGGTAGAAACATATGGGAATCAATAGCAGAGGCGGGAGGACAACTGCCATACAAAGGATGCGGGGAATTGAAGCAAATTAATAGCTGTGGGAAGATGAAACAAAGATGACTCAATTGTCAGGCAAATAATTTTGTTTCCCCCCACAGCCATCATTACCAGTTATTTGATACAGATTCCCATTAAGCTGCCTCAAAGTAGGTCAGAGAAGTTGGACCTATGGGTTGAGCAAGGCCTGAGGTAATGTGAGCTCTTACACAGAATGGCTCAGCCTCTGGAGCACAGCTTGGGATTCACCTCCTGGAAGGTATTTTGGAGACATGCAGCTTGAATTGGACTCCTAAACCCACAAACTGACAGGGCCCAGCTCTATCAGGTCTAAACTCAGTGAGAACTTCCAGGAGATGTGCCCTGAGGAACACAGTAAAGAGCATCACACAGGACTCACAAACCAAAAGTGCTGGTTTTTTTAAGCTGTTTGTCAAAAGTTTGCCGTTACCATCAGATAAAATGACAGTTAAAATGAGCCGTCTTGACTTGGATGCCTTACTGTGGAGGTACTAGTTCAGGAATATATAGAATTTTTTTAATCAAAGCTATTAATTCATGCCCTGGATCAAGCAATCAGATGCAGGGTTTAAGAAAATTTCAACCCTTGTGGCAGAAGAGTGACCCATCCCATTTCTCAGCCCACTCACACATCTGCCTTGGTGACCTCCCGCAGCAGTAAGATTGACAGAATAACTAATATACTGTGTGAAGTAGTACAGTAAAGCCTTGCTAATATTCCCTTTGCTAATCCACACACCTCATAATTCACACACAGAAAGCTGTGGTCTCTTCCCCCTTCTCTGCTAAGATTTAAATTGCTTTAAAGAGGTCTCACATTACTGAGAGTTCAGGAATATTACCAAACGTGCTCCTGGACATTTCTTCCTGTACATGAAGGATAAACAGAAATCATCACAAACATTCACACAACAATGGACCAAACCCACAGCTTTACAGTCATTTCCACAGCTGTTAGAATGAACAATCAAAAGGGCATTGTTTCATCTTGTGTTTCCTATTTCATCTAAACAAGCTCAGTTAGTAATATTATAGAAAGGCATAATCTCATTGTGAAAGAGAGAATTGACCCAACTGTAATGTTTCTGCCAAAATTGCAAAGGCCTCAGGAAAAGTCCTATTAAACATTTTCTCTGTGCAAAGTTAGTTCATGCTGTACCTTGAGTTACCACCTCACACAGGAGAGGAATTCTTAACTTTGGGATAGTTTGGAATAGACATTGGAATAGTGAGTAGATGACAACTTCTAGTTCTCTACTGTTTTCCCATAACTCCTGCTGGGAAGAAGGACGGACAACAAAGTTTTCCTGGATCCATTAAAACACAGTTTGTAGAGCAGTCCAGGCCAGAAGAACTATCTTGAAAAACTGGGAACCTATGAATTGATTCTTTCATTAGTATTTACAGGAGAACTGTTGTGTCATTTCTGAGCCCAGGAGAAGTTCAGCCTTTGTCCTCATGGCAAAATAAGTGGGTTACTCCTCTACCCAAGTCAAACAAGCTCACATCCCTTCTCCCCTCCTGGGGAGAAGCATGGAGAAGAACTTGCACAATCTCTTCGTCTTACTCACTGTGTGTCCTCAGCACAGCTAACCACAGAGCTGGGGACCCCATCCAGGGGCCACAGCAGCCATTGGAAAAATCCTTCTGAAATCTAACGGAGTAAAACCTGCCAGACCCTCTGTGTTACATCTACCACTATATTAACTAGAAACTCACCAACCAGATACATGAGTTCTTAGCTAGTTTTGTTTCCTCAAGGTATGCAAGCAATTCAGAACCTGCTCTGATAGAAGAGAAATTCTGCCTGTTTCTGCCAGCTCTCTTCCACCACATTACTGGAGCCCAATGAAACAGACCTTTCCTGCTGTGTCCGGCAATAACATCTGCTCTGTTGGCTGCCCTCACTTAGCTCCACTAACCTTCAGCTTACAACTGCTTGCTTAAATAACAAGCAAGCAAAACCTCCCAGCCCCCACTTTAATAATTAAAATAAATAACTGAAAATAAGTTGCAAACACTTTTCTGACATCATGTTAGCACTGTGCGTTACAGAAGAACACTTGTCCTAAAGTTGAAATTTGGCTTTGGGGCCAAGTGCCTCAGCTCCTCAGTGGAGTCAAACAAGTTCAGGCTGCTTCATCCTCAATTTCTTCTCTTGTGGCTGCAAACAAACTGCTGGGAGTCAAGAGCAACTCCACCATATGTTGCATATGAAATCCCCCAGCACAATAATGATGTCAAAATACTGCTACTGGCCCCAAAACTTCTTTGCTATCAGTCACTCCTCAGCAGGAACAAGCTTCCATCCCCTTCTCTGGGGCTCATCCAGTTGTCCCAGGAATCAGGCTGATTTCCTTTTCTAAGCTTATGTATTACAGATGTCATAAAAGCAAGCTTTGTGTTGTGTTTTATTCCATTGTATAACCTCTTACTGGAGTCACTTGGGTCAGGAAAAGGGATTATTCCCCTCTAGAGCAGCTCTGTTGTTTTGACCCTGGTACATGAAACTATTTATTTTAAAATGAAAGCTAAACAAATAAATGAAAGGCAATGCAAGACCCAAGAACTTGTTCTTGTTTGTTTGTTCTTGAGTGTTGGAGGCTTTAATTTTTTGGGGTGGGTGGGGAGAGAAAAAGGGTGAATGACTATATTTTTATGGGAATATCTCCTTTTTCAGAAATCTGTAGTTAAGAAAGATCTTTTAAGCTAAGAAACCCTAAAAGAACTTCTGGAAGGAAAAATTACAGACTATCTACTTATGCAGCTAAATTCAGCATTTTTTCAGCTCAGAGTAGATTTTATCAAGAGCCAGGACTTCCTGGCAAACATGAGCGAATACAGCAGCATTCCAGCCTTTCCTGCTGTCTGTACTGGCCTTGCCACTTCGTACTGAAATTTCTGCAAAACACTCCAGATTGGGATTCCTGTGATCTACCGCTTACAAGCTGCTCCGAATCAGATTTCTTCCTTGAGCATTTTGACTCCTGTCAAGTTCAAATATGGATTTTCCGTTTAAAAAACAGTAAAATTGTTTGTGTTTCCTTCGTTTTCCTCTTCTGCAGCAAAGCAGGTGAAGATTCAGAAAGATTCAGCTGAGAAGCCATTCAGCAAACCCGGGAGTGGGCAGGGATGAGCTCTGCCCTGGGCAGGGGTCAGATTTTCAGCTTGCCTCTTTGCCTTCCCCCTAAATCTCTGTGCTGCCTATTGAACATCCAGTTTCTTCAGGGCTCAAACCACCCCAAAGAGAGCAGAGAACGTCATCACCCTCTAGGTGCTGCAGAGCACTCCTGGAAGAGCTGCTCAGGCACTCATTGAGAGCAACTCAGAGGTTTTTGCAAGGTGTGAAGCAGGAATTATTTCAAATCTTGAAGCATCTGCCACATATTCATCTGTAATTGCTTCAGGTATAATCCATAAATCAATAATTGCTTAATCCTTCTTCTGTCATCAGACTACCCTTGCTGCCTAATCCTACTCCCTGAAGTAAAACATGGAGCTCTTTTGAATCATTACTACTGCCACAAACCTTGAGCAAGAGGCAGAGTGTACTGAGCTGGCAGAATTGGAGCCAGACTCAGGAATGAGTCTGATGGGGTCCAGGAGTTTCCATTCATGCTGGTGGGTGTGAGAGGGAAGATATCCCTTAGAGCTTCCTGGCATTTAGTAATATAATAAAACAAGCCATCCCTTATATTAGTGGGCACCCACCCCCATTGGAAGTTCTCACATGAGTAGTCCTTTCCAGCTAATCTCTTCATAATTTGTCTCAGACCTTGAGCTCTGCCCTGTCTGCATCCACTCCGCCAAAGGGAAATCACACTCTTTGCAGCCCAGCTCTGTATCTGGCCACAGTGAAGGAGCAACTTTAAGACTCTCTGCTTCATGACAGCCGATTTTATACAAACTTATTTTGTTCAGAAAAGGGCTTTGATAGAAAAGCTGCAATGTGGTTAGTTAAGATGCAGAGTTCCTGTAACAGAACCACCAAGAAAGAAAAGTCAGCATCATTATTTCTGCTTCCCTGCTTATTAAGTTAGACCTTTCTCCCCAGAACACTATTATTTGTTTTATCAACTTGTTATATAAAAGCTGTTCCTCTTGGGGAGCACTGTGCACGTGCGCACACACACACACACACACAGATAATCACTAATGAACTGCAAAACTCTGGATTTCACAAATTAATTCTGGCTTTATCTTGACAATCATGATCTGCCAACAAGTTCTCAGGTCCAACCATGACATTTTTGGTCCCACTAAAAGCAGGAATTTTAATACTTATATTGCAATTCCATACAATAAAGGCTGATGTTTAAAAAAATATTTAAAGTGAGCTGAAAAGCTTTTACTTTTTGTATTTATAAAGGAAATAACTGCTATTTTGCTTGGGAAATTAAGTTTGCACACCTACCTAGAACTTAATTTGTTTCTCTTTTCTTAATACCTATAAATTGTATTTCACATGTCTTCCTTTCTTAAGCCCCTAAATTTGTCCTAGAGTAAATGTGTGCTTGTTTAAAGTAGTTTAACACAGTGGCTCAAAACCATTGGGGCTGTCACGGCAGAATTTTGAACTTCATGCTCCCAAGAAATGCGTGGCCTTAACCTTGCCAAAACCCCCTGTTTTATGTCTAAATGGTCACAGATTTAATAATGGGCTGCAAGAAAGACTTGCCATTAACTACCTCCTTTACTTTGCTCCTAGTTAACAAAACACTTATGTCCACAGTGGATGCTGTAAGAATTGAATTAGTTATCTAGGATAATCTGCCCACATGAGCAAATGGTGTCCCACTAGGCCAATACAGAAATTAATTGTGGGATTCTTGTCAAATCCACATTGTTTCCTGGCGCATTTGCAAGCCACTCAATTAGACACCTTTCGAGGCATTTGCTGGTCTAAATGTAGCTAATTGCTCCAGTTCTGGCCGGGGATGATTCATCTCCCAGATGTCTCGGACCCCTCTGCAGCCCTGCTCAGCAAAGATCAATACATACACCCAGCCAACAGGATATTCCTGTGAACAGGATATTTTTGCTCATATGAGCCTCCCTTTTATATGATTAATCCCAAACAAGGGAAGTCTCCTGATTCATGCTCTTGACGCAGCAGCTCCTTTAGGTCTTGCTGGCTTCCCACACACGAGGGACTAGGCATGAATGCAGCCCCTTTGTCCGTGCTCTCCAGGTGCAGCACTATTCACACTTGAGCCTGACAGCACAACACAACAGTTTTTATTTGCCACTCTCCTCTGTCAAGTATTCTTTTCTCTTGTGCCACTTCCTCATTTGTCCATATATCAGTGGCAAGGCTGGCCAAATTGAAAATGAATGAAGCACAAAGAAAGACTGTAGTTTCCACAGTGACGCTCTGTGGGAAAGCAGCGCATGGTTTGGTTTTTTTTTAGAGTCCTCAAAGGCCACTGGTAGCACTTGTAGCTGCGAGTCCCAGAAGGAAAGACCACAGCATTTGGTCCACTGGTTACCAGCTTTCAAGAAGAAATACTCATGGGCTGAAATCCTCAAAAGCCATGGGGGAAAGGATGAAAAATAGAATAATCCTGACATTTCTTCCCCAGCTCCCTTTGTAGATGAGTAAATTCAGGCATATAGGAACGAGGGAAGCAGAGGCAGCTTGGTAATTCATTCCCCATGGAGTATGACACAGAGTTGTAGGTGGGAGGTGTGTTCTTCCAGCCTTGGTGGATGGCTGCAACACAAAACTTTACCTCCATGTGGCGCAGCACCTTTGGCTACATAAAACCTCAGTGAGGCGTCCTCACTCCCCTGCTATTAGCCCAACCAGCCACCGGATGTCTTCATTGCTCCATGCCAATAGCCAAGGAACAGCATTACCCAGGAATGGGAAACAGGTCTCTTAAGGATGGGGATACACTAAATGACACCTGGAAGATCACAGCTCACTCACCAAACCTGGGTTTTAGCAGGAACCTATGTGCAGTGGTTGGACATAGCTTGAGGAACAGGTTTTTGTTCAACACAGTGCTGGCTGTCCCTGGAACCTTCACTTAACAGGACAGGTTGTCTGTGTTTCTCCATCAGCAAACTGGAATGCTGGATACCCTCCAGGGGAAGTGTCAAGAGAACTGCACAACATCCAGAGAGCATTTGGAATGCCGAGGTCCCTACTCCAGAACTGCAAGGATCCCTGTCAGGCCCTTGCCCATCTGCAGTTCCCACTGTCCCTGTGCTGTTGAGTGCGTGGCACCACAAGGACTACAAGGGGGAAGAACTGTCCACCCTTGAGAGATGGTTCCCATCCAGCTCTGTACATCTGCATCCAGCTTCAGTAGTAAAAGAAAAGGGAGGAAAATGAATTGCATTTAAGTGACATATATAAATACATATACACAGACACAGCTGCTGTAAGCACTAGTTGTAGCGTGGAGGTAGGCAAAGGCCAGCACTGAGCTGGACAGCACCACCATAAACATGCAGAGCGGAAAGACAGCACATACCTACTGTCTCCCTGCAGGTCCCTGGAGTGTGTCTGTCAGTTAATTAATTTCTCTCAGTTTCTTCTTTTTCTCTCCTAGTAACCCCTCCTTTCATGTCTTTCCTTGTCAATCTTTTCTTCTTCTTCCACTGTCTCACTAGTGTTGGAAATTCTGGATCACACTCAAACTATCATCCCTCCCCAGGATCAGTGCTGGGAACTAAAAATTCCTCTATGCCTCCTGAACTCTATGTGAAAGAGGACAGAAAGTCTCTCTCAGCTGCCTGCTCATCCTTATCAACGCCTGCCTCCATGGAAGCTCACATTGCCAGTTGTTACTGGAGACACTTCAGAACAGTTCACAGGAAGGAACTACACCAGGCTGTGGTTCCCAGCTTTATTGCTTTCCTGCCCAGGACGTGTGCTGCCAGCACTTGGCTTAGGCACACCTAGAAATGCCTTTTACAATCCTGTACCAGTCAGGTTTGTCAGGGATATACTCAGGTAGGAAGGGCTGAAGAGATGCAGCCCAAATACAACACTGAAGTGAACAGAGTTTCAGTAAAACATGGGTTTGGGATCTCCCAAGGTCTCAGCATAGCATATAAAGAAATTTATCTTTCTTATCAAAACTCTTCATGTGCTAGCAACTGCATATTTGTTTAAGTGCTTTCATATGGTTAGGTCTGTCTGACACAACAGCCATTCAAAGCCCCTGCTGACTCAGAACTTTCTTGGCAATTCCACTATTCCTTGGATCAACTCTGCCTTTGGGGGAGATGTAACACAGCACTGAAAACAACCCACTTAGGGTTTCTCAGCTGTTATTGACTCCCTTGGTATGTCCATTCCATTCACTCAAAAATTACTGCATCAGCAAAAGCCCCATCACATTTCTAATCTTTTCTATACCATTGTATTTAAGTCACCAGGATTACTTTCTCGGTGCAACAAATTAAATAAGCAACCTAGACACTTTTACACAGTTTTCTAATAAATATTTGCACTTTTAGTGAGGTGGTAAGCCTGTCTCTTGCTAGCAGATGCACTATTTTCATTTCTAAAGAAGCTGAGGTCTCATTGTCAGCAGACAGAGTGCTCAGGGCAGTGACTTCTGGCAAGAATACTGAGCACCTTTGGAAAGTTTCACATCCATAAAGTCTGATATTTCCAGTGACAATTCTATGGTAACAGCTTGAGTGGTCAAACACATGATATTTTAAATGTGCAATCATATTTTTAATAATAGAATCGTGTTATTTAGTATGTTATTGCTCCCCTGTTATCAAACAGCAAGGGAAAATGACTTCAGTACGATACTCCTGAACATGGACTACAACTACTAATAGTAAAATAGATGCTGCGGTATATCTTAATTTTATTTTCTGGCAGCTTTTCTTTCATTATTTAACTTGTTCTGACTAATGATCATCTTACGCTTATTTTCTCTACCACACTGTCAGGTTTTCAGGCATTTTCTCCTGGTCGCTATTTCAGATGGAAAGCTTTAGGAGCTCTTTTAAGCACTCCAGAAAATTAAACATTAACTGAGTCTTTTGTTTTTGCTTTTAAAGAATAAAGCTAATGAGAAGTAGGTCTAGCTGTACCCTGTTTCCCCAAGCATTATTCCTGAAGTCTGTTAGCACCTTGTATCTCTATTTTTCTCTTACCACTGCAGTGTTTACAAGGTCTCTAAGTACGTATTCACGTGCCAATTATGCCAAACAGACCAACTCAAACAGGAGATACCATTCCCAAATTTGAGCAAGTAGCTCTTTGGGGTAGCTATTAAAAAAAAAAAAAAAAAAAAAAAAGGGGAAAAAACCCAAAACCACCAAAAACTGAACATCACTCAGATCCACTAATTCAAATTGGTTTTGGCTTACTTCCAGGCTATGTCAAGCTTTGAATAGGGACTAATGCAGAATACACACACAGAAGTTTATTATTCCACTGCTGCTTGGAGAATGTAATGCCAGAGAGAGCAGGGCAACATGTGTAAGGCGACAATAGCCCCTTATAGCAAAGTTTTGCAATTTAAGATGAAAAGTAGGTGTTCTGCTATGCTGAAAATTGTAATCCTTGTTACAACAAGCAGTGCTACAAATCCTTGGACACCGTCACTGGAGCTACACCCACGTACGATGCTGCTTGGGTAACACAGCTGTGGGGCTCAGCTGCTTCTGCTGGAAAACAGAAGCTATCGGGGCTCCAGGGTCAGCAAGAGGCCTGAGTTACTTCCCTGAGCTATCAGGGCTCTGGAAACACATGGCTGCTGTCTAACAAAGCCCGTTGCAAAGCCATTCCAGGATCCAATCCCTGAAAACAGTCCCTCCCCACATTGCTATTAACTCTTCTGAGCACTCAGAACCAACACGGGGCCTTTGTGGCTTTGATTTACACCTGTATCAAGAGGAAAACCTATTTCTGATGGCACAGAACCAGGCTAACACCTGAGAGTTATGGCACTACAGAAAACCAGACTACACCAGCAGCCTTAATGGAATAATCCCTCCTTAGGAACAGAGAGAAGCTTGGTTAAGGAATGTCAAAGAATTGTGAAGGAATACACTTCACCATGGAACTGGAACTCAAGTATTGAGCCATAGAATGAATCCCTGTTCCCACAGATGGGCTGTGGATGGGCCAGCTTAGCTTGGAAAAACCACCTGCTGCCCTGAAGACACAGCTCATGGCTACATCTTCCTTGTTGGCCATGAGAAAACTGAGGAAGAGTCTGAGCTGTGGGATACTTGGATAATTTTTTCCCCCTAAAACTGAGCCAAGAGAAAACTGATTTGCAGCTGAAATCAAGGGTTAGTCTTGATCAATCAATCAAAAGGCACATGGAGGATGGTCACACTATTGCAGTTTACTAAACCTGCAATGTGAAAAAACGAAGCTGGTCCCCTGACACAGGCTCCACATACAAAAATTCAGACAACATTGATTGCTGCAGGATTGCTGCAGCAGATTGCTGCAGGAAGAAATAGAACTAAATCATGGATTTTTACATAGTCAAGTTGATGAGATGCTCAGCAGAACTACAGTGTGAATTATCATATAATTGATACTAACATGATTATTATTCTTACAGGAAAATTTATTTGTGCCAACAAAGTTGGTGTGTTTTCCCTTTCTTTCGTAATTCCTTTTTCTTTTAAGAAATGTAATTACATTTCCACAAACGCCATGCCTGCAAAGGGAGCATGCCAGAAAGCTGTCAGCCTTTTTACTCATCCTGCCGTGCTGCCAGATGCAGAATGCATTGATTTTCTGAAGCCCATGAGGTGTCTCATTTTGCCCAATTCTCCACATCTGGGTGAAGCCACACGTGCAGAAATCAACACAGGCACTTTGCAAAGGTGGCAGCTCATAAGATCACTCAGTTTAGTTCCCTTCCATCACAAGTCTCCTACACTGCTAGGCTAGAAAACAGCATTGAAAGAATGAGAACTACTATTTCCACAGCAGATTACTCCAGACCTACTGCAGCCACCTGAAAGGCAGGCCTGCACAAACACAAGCATACAAAGTAAGAGTTTTGCCATTCCTGGATTCCTGTGGAACAAATCTGGAATTTTGCCATGCCTTTTTCATGACAATGTTTTCGCTATCTTCTACCACCTGTCACATTAGTAGGCTACCAGAAATGAAAACCTAAGTCATCTTAGGGTAAACTTTGTTATTCTTTATTAATGCTCTATAAATCAGTCCTGTTATAAATCAGGGAATGTTCATTAATCAATTCTCAAAAAATATTTTATTTGGCTAAGAGTGTCAAATCATGAAAGTAACAAAGCAAAAATTAAAACCATGTGCTAGAAGTGGGTTCATGACAGCATGCTTACGTCAACAAAGCCTCGTAACTGCACAAATAATTACCACAGATCATGTTAACTTTCATTAAATAAAACCATGCTGAAAACCAGTAGTACAATCCTTATAAAGCACACATGTTTTCTAATACATTTGTGTATTCAGGGCAGCATTTTGCACTCACTTAACTGCAAACTTGAGTTGCATATGTGTAAATGTGGGCAGAACTTTTCCTGCTGGCTTTCTATACACAGATATTAAAAAAAAATATTTCTAGTAGTTTGCTTTGTAGACAGAACAATGTTATTTTCATTTTAAGACAGACTACGTTGCTGAGTGACAGAAACAGAGGACCAAAGTTCAGGGATATGCAGACTTCACTCTTTAGCCTGTTCCCACCCAGTTATTTAATCTTTGATAAGGCATTTGTAACAAAGTATTTAAACCTGATTGAGATCAGATCATCAGTTAGTGTGAACTGATCTGTCCATTAATTAAGAATATATTCCTTGTCTATATATGACCTGGAATCAACTGGGCCCTGGTTTCCTTACCACAAAGTTAGGCAACACTATCTACATTTAGGAGAAGTCAGTAATAAAAAGCTGTGCTAAGAACACAACAGAAGTAAATCTTCCCAGAGAAGAAAAGTGAAGATAACATATCAGTTCCCTTTGCAAGATAACTCTGCCAGTGAGAGAGTATTTAGCTGGTCTCACTGTCTGTTCTGGAGCACTAGAAAAGTATTTGAAAAAAAGAAACCAACACATTTGTCACACACAAGTGTAAAGCAGATCTGACCCCAGAGCTGGACCAACAGAACATCATGCTCACTTCCCTAGACGACAGCAAACCACAGGAACCACATGAGTTTCAAATTCCAGCCTGGGCCCATTTCGAGGCCAGTTTTCTTCTTTTCCCTTGTTTCTGTTTACTGATATTTATGTTTCAGCCATTCCTAGAAGTTCTAAGTGATATCACACTGCTGCTGAACTAGGCAACGTAAAAAATAAATAGAGCAAAATAAAACATACTGAGGCAATCTCCAAGCAATTGGAAATTAAAGCCGACAAGACAGGAAGCAAAAGCTACATTATATTAATTTTGCTTACCCCATGCTTAAGTCAGTGAAAACTGGAGAGAAGGTACTGATACAGGGTTAGGTGAAAAATACTAAAAATAATTTTAAAATTAGTTGAAATTTAGGCAACAAAACACAACCAAGTGATACACTTGTGGATCATCCAGGTGACAGCAAGCTGGGGTAACACAACTGTCACCAAGGCATGTGCAGCCTGATGGTACAGCAGTGCAATCCTTTGCACTGTTCCTCTTGTTGCAGGGATGTCCTGGATACATCCTGCTCACAACTCTAATGTTTTCCAATCACAGTAGGTATAAAAATGCATCCCTGGCCCTTAGAACTGCAAAGAACACAGAAGCAAGCCCTCATAAAAAGGCTCAGAAGGCAGGGGGAAACAAAAAGAGTGAGCCTCTCCATATTGCTGCTTCTAGAACATCTTCATGTTTTGCCAGTCAAGCCTCTCAGGGCTGCTGGGGGCTGATCCATCACACTGGAAAGCCTAAGGCTGATGCCAAAAGGCAAAACTCCTGCCAAGCACAGGGCATGGACACCTGAGCATTGCCTCAACCTGTTTGTGCAAGTTTCTCATATTGAAGTTTCTATGCACTAATGGTTATCAAATGGGTGGCTGTTTAATTTACACAGCAAAGCCTACCCTGTGGAGCCCGTACTTTAACTATTTTAAAGAAACATTAGCTACAAACTCTAAAATGGGGCACTTACGAGGGCTTTTATATACATTCAGTTATCTAGGAAAAAGAAAAGAAGATAATTTAAGCCTTGGCATGGATGGAGCTTCATCTCTGAACTTTAGCACCTTATGCTTATTAATCAGTTGTGGCCTGAATGTTGGCAGAATCAAAAAACATTCTGCCAGGATTCTGATCAGAGATAAACACCAACTGTATCTATAGAATAAACTCTGATTCGCTGCACAAAATTCAGGTTATGCAAAAGCCTCTCCTGATCTGCAGCAGGACAGCCCGTCCAGTGCTGGGGCAGGATTGAAAGCCCCTGACGTGCAGGGAAAACAAATGCCTGCCCTGTCACAGGCCTGGTGCACATAGCACCCATTTGCTGATGAGCTGCATTGATTCTGTGAAGTGTCCCATGAAATAGGCCTTCAAAGCAGTAAAGAAAAAACCCACCCAGAAAGAGGACAACCACTGTGAAAGCTACAGAACCTTCTTTGTGTGTCTGCTCTCCCCTTCAGGCCAAGGCCTTCACCATGAGCACACACAGCAGGACGGAGGGAAGCTGTGGTTATTCCCCAGATCCTGTGGCCACTTCCCTCATTCACCTGACTCTATATCTGTGTTCTGAAATTTCAGAGCCAAACTCAGTCCTTTAAATCACTCAGAACTTTAGGCAGCCTATTAAGGCAGCAAGATGCTGGATAAGCACAGCTACAAGTGGCCAATGTAGATCTCCATCACAGGGGTGACAGGAGAAGTCTTTGCTGAAAGTTTCCAGATAAAATAAGAAGCTGAATAATTAATCAAAAAGAATTTTTTATTTGCACTTCCCTTCCTTGCCTTCTTCACATTTTTTCAAAAGGGAGGGGAGGGGAGGGGAGGGGAGGGGAGGGGAGGGGAGGGGAGGGGGAGGGAACATTAACATCTCTAAGGGATGTTAAAAAGCAGGCAGCAGTCCATGCATGCACAGCCTAAAAAGTCTGAGCTCTAGAATGTCTCTGCTTGCACATTCACACAGCTGCCTTCTCTGTAATTTCCCACACACACTTCAAGCACATGACTAAGTACGTTGAACTTCACTTTCCCCTCACCCCGTGGAAAATTGGATTTTTAATTAGAGGAAAATGTCTATTTTCCTTGAACATAGTAATTACATTTCCCCCCCCCCCCCCCCCCCCCCCAAGTCACAAAGTTCATTTGGGAAAGTTTTACCTGAATGTTTTTGTTTGGCCAAATTGAGAGGGAGGTTGGTGGTGGAAATAAGTGAGGGCAAGGGGGAAGTTTTTTCTACATTTTTATTTTGGAATAAAAGGTTGGATTTCCTGAAAATGTTGAGATACGGAGCGTGAAAAAGTCTCCAAATTACACTGGAAAATTAATTCAAATTACACATGTATGTTAGTATTTGGTGAACACTTCCCTCCCCAAGGAAGGGGTCGGTCCATGGGATAAGCCAGTTCATTGTTCTCCTCCCTCAACTTGGCTGTAACTCTCCAGCTGCTTCAAGCAAGAGCACTTGTGTGCTGAACTGCTGGATGGTTGCTAATGCAGACCATCACTGAATTCACATTTATCCATATGACCCTTCCTGAGAGCAGCCTGATGCACAAGCTAAGCCTCTGTTTTAAAACCAAAATCATCAAGTGCTTTCAATTCAGGAGAAAGGAGTTCAGGGACACCAAACCCAGTTCCCCCAGTGCTAGACACGGCTGTGTGACAAAGAGGGGAAAAGAAGGTTCAGTCCAGATCACTTAACCAACAAAATTAGTCTGAATCCAACTTTTACTGAAGGCTGAAGTACCACACACACAACAAGGGCAAAAGGGGCTTGTTTCTGAAAACATAAAATCATTTATGGGGTGGACTTGCTTCACACTAAAAATCAGGGCCACTGCGGGTTCACAAAATAGAGACAATTTTCATCTGTTAGTTTATGTCCAAGGGGAATCTGTGTCACTGGAAGCCATATGATATTCCCAGGCATTAATCTTGTGTTCAGGACTTAACCCTGTTCACAGAATAATTGGATGTATGTTTAATGGAGAATCCCATTAGAAGGGGGGTTTATTAATGTTTTTCTTCCATGACTCCTGGAACTTAATTGCATGTTCAACACAAGTAATGAATGTGTTTTGGGAAGAAGATGAAGAAGTGGTCATGATATAATGATCCATAGGATGTAGGTAGCTAGGAGAATGGAAAAGAGAGAATTCAAGCACGTCAGAATGTGAGCCAAAGACTCACTGAATCCAGCAGGCTTTGGATAAATTTAAGGTTAGACATGTATCTTGCAAACACTGCAAATAAAAAGGGCAGAACTGATCCTTTTATGGAGCAAACAAACACATATGGAAGAGCCCTTGGAAGATGTTTGAGGGGTGGAGCTGTGATAGGAATAAAAATGGCATGGTCATGCAAAAAGGTCGCCCTCACTGATGCTCACTGACACCCTGTTTCATTTTAACAATGAAAAAAAGAGGGTTATGGAAGCTTTTCAATAAACTGAAATAACAATAAACTTTTTGTTTGGAAAGAAGAAAATGGCCACAGACCATATTATGATGGAAAATGTCCTCCCTATTAAAAAGAATGCTTAGTTCAGGTAGAAAACATCCTCAGAAATTGAGCCACATCTGCCCTGCTCTTCCATGCATGCTGCTAAATCTTACCCATTCCATTTCCACCTGCACCTCAACTCTGCTTCCTCTTTCCCACTGACCCCTCAGATGTGGAAATAATAAAGGAGAAATGAGAAACTGCTCTTGTTTTCTGAACCATACCAGCTTCTTCTGAATTTATTTTTGAGATCTATTTTTTGGCAGGAATAACAAGAGAGGTCAAGCTGGAACACAGCTGCAGGTGTGCAGCTACAACCCACACCACTGCTTTGTGTGGGGATAAAGGAAAACATGGGAGGGTTTAAACTGTGCCTGACAGGCTAGAGGCTCTTTTATCTCTCCTTGAGGGATGTTGGAGGGGAGCAGCTCAGCTGCTGCTCCATCAGATAAATTTTTCCTGCTGATTTCTGGGCTGAGAAGCTTTGTATTACAGCTGATCCACACATCTGGCCTTTTCTCCTCTGGTTTTCTTTGCATATGGTGTTGGAAAAGCCAACGAGAGCAAACTAATCTGAAATCCAAACCAAGTCAGCACCAAGAAGAGACTAGAATAAGGGTTTGATATTTTCACTAGTACAAGAAAACAGAGAAGCTCTTCATGTTCAGCAACAAAACAAGACAAGTGCTGTGAGGGGTGAAGAAGTACTGACACTTTCACTAAAAAAAAGACATTGATGTAAGACTTATATTTTGCTGATGTCTCACTTTAGGCCTTACAGATCCCATTTGGGAGTGGAGCAGAACTTGCACTAAGCATTTGGGAAATTTGTTATTTGGGAAAGGGAAAACCTGAAGCCCAGCAAGAAAATAGGACAACTCTGCCCAACATTTCTGAGGGGACAGCAGAGATCTCACAAAACCCGGTTACCTTTGATTCAATTTGGGACTGCAAACATATATATTTCCTTTCCACAGTTGCCTCTCAATGTCACCACTGCACAAATGTATTGAAACTACTTTGCTCCAAACAGTTCCCACTTAGACACCTAAAAAAGTGACTGCAATACAAGAATTCAGTTTTGGGAGGGGAGGAAAGATCCCCCTCAGCTCTCCCAGACGGCAAGTGAATTTCTGCTGTGTTTTTGGACTGGTGAATAGGACTGAACACTTTAGGAAATGCAGGCTACTTTATTTTCTTCAACAGGAACACAAGTCAAAATTCAGCTGTCTTTTTGTCTGCCCCAAAAGCCTGAAATTCAGACTGAAAGCAATAAGGGCACATCTGTACTGGTGGTGCATACATCATGGAGAGGGATCTGCCAACCAGGAGTGTATCCTGGGGAGTATATCCAAGTCTTTTTGTAAATCTTACCCATCATCTTTACATCAGGCTCCAGCTCCAGAAAATCTTGGCCTTAAGTACAAATTACATTCCAAGCAGGTGTACATCAAGTTTCTTTCTGGAAAAGTGAACTTGAAAGCATAATTAGGCCAGCCCTGCCCTAACTATTTGGCGAGTGACTTCAACACAACTACAAGCAGCATAATTCAGAATATAAACCAAATATATAAGCACACAGACTGGATTGTTGTGCTGTGCCTTCACTACAAGTCCCACCAAACTGCCATTTTTGTAAGTATTAGAAATACACTTTTAAGACCTTCTAGTTCCAGTACTCATTGCTCTGGTCTAAGAACAAATGTTGTCTCTCAGTTATTTAAATAACCCTTGCTCCTGAAGCTGCCACACTTTTTCTTGGCTGGGGAACCAAGGCACAGACTTGTGATTTGTCCAAGGTCATATAAAAAGATATTAATAGAGCAAATTTATGTCATGGCCAACATCTGGTGTAGATTATTTACAAATAAGTTGGCTCTCTAAAAAAAAAAAAATAATAGTTTTTAGGTTTGTTTACAAAGTTGCTGCATGTCGTTTCCACTGTTTTATTAAGAGCACATGGGGCCATGCTTCCAAACAGCAGCATTAAAAATAGACTAGGATTCATGGTGGATGAAATTCAAGCTTTGGTTTTGATAAGCATCCAGAAAGTCAGGATTAGCCAAACTCCTTTGGTCAGCCAAGAATTTATAGAAAGACATTTATTATGGAAAGCTAGGGTATGAGAAACCTAAACAGAAGCAAGCCAGAGTCTCCCAGACAAATCCATCTGCCATGTAAAGGTGGCCTGGGCTGCCAAGGCTCAACATGCAGGACACCTTACAGGAGTGAGAGGAAATCATCAGCTACAAGCACTGGAGTTAGAGCAGAGCACAGAAATCAGGTCAGTGTGAAGGGAGATGGATGATTTCCTCTGGGAACCAATTCCCATGGATTTTTGTCAGGCTGTGGTCAGCCTTTATCCACTGGTGTCTGGCAGCCTGACCACTGTGCCCAGTCATGGACAGACTGCAATGGCTCTAACACCAAATGAACCCTTGCCTTGCTGGAATCAGTGTCAGCACTGCTGACAGAAAGCAGCTGTAAAAATCCTCTGTTTGGACACCAAGGGGTCGGACACTTGTAGAGAACAGTATGTGACTAACATCTTGCCACCAAAACGCAGGAAGGAGAATGAAAAATGTCTAAGCAGTTTGATCTGAAGAATTCAAAGAAGGTCAAATGTACTTTATTACCCACAGTACCAAAGTACAGCAGATTTTCAGATGAGGATGTTGGATAAGGATTTGCCTTTTACATCAGCACTAAATTTTCCCTGTGAAATAGCCTAATTTGTCAGAAGCTGGAAATCTGTAAGTCTAGCAAGGAGTGATCTCCAAGATGTCCAGCTCTGTTCCACTTCCATTCATTGCACAGGTAACCCCACCACAAAAATCCAGCTAAGAATGTTAACTGCTTACACTGGATTGAGTTACACTTTGTCATCTGAAGACACTGGCCAGGTTACAGAAGAAGTAAAGGAAGAGTATCTAGTATTTAGGAATTCATTAAAAAATCCAGATTAAAAGAATGAGAGTACATGGAAAAATAGTAGAAAAGCATATGAAATCTGCCAAACCCAGGATTCAACAGGAAAGGGAGCATAACTGGGGAGTGTTCCTGAGCATGAGTGGGTGACCTTCACATAATAGCATCAACTGGATGCTTGCATTTTGATTTTCCATTTGATTTTCAAATAGACAGCAAAGGTGAAATGCTCAAATATTAATTTAGAAGGTTGGTAAAAGAGCTTAACCAATCCTCGCTGTGTGCAATTTCTGGAGATTTTAACTACCTGTCTGCACATCTGTAAGAAATGTGTGAGTTTACCTTGGAACCACAACCCTCTGTTCATAAACCTGGAACTAAGATGTACTGAAACAGCTTGCTGTCTTTTTAGGACTCTAACATTTAATCCTGTCAGACCTCTGCCAACCTGGAAATGGTTGGACCCATTTCTGTCACAGCCAGGAAGGATTACTGCATTCTTTCTCCTGAATTATTTTTACAGAAACTTCGGTTCACCCAAAGCTGAGGACCTTCCTGTGAGCTGAGTATCTGGCACTTTAAAGATTAAGGCAGATTTACCCACTGCAAAACCAGAACACTGATACCAGACTGCAGCCAGATGCTGTTCTGAAATATTTAATCAACAGGGTAAAGATCTCTCATAAACACTTTCTATTACTACTCTGTACCTTCAGATGAATTCAGGACTGAGATTTTCTTTACCTGGCACAGATACTTTTGTGACTTTTCTCCACTCTATATCCATTTGTCTTCCATCACCATCATCCACATCCCAGCAAATCTTGCTGCTTCCAGGGTTCTTATTTGTTGCAGATCCTGCTTTATCAGACTGGGGCCAAATCCACACCAGCTTGTGCATTATGTGATCAAACTGGTGCAAAGCAGCGATGCTCAAAGGGCAATTTACCAGCTGAAGTCGAGGCCACTTATTGGCAAAACAGGGCCAGGCTTTGAGTTTCATGTTTTAGAAAGTGTTAACTTTTCAAAACTAAGTGTGACTTAATCCCCCCCTCAGATGATCTGTGGTCTATTCAACACAGTGAGAATAAATACAAATGATTTTTCCTTCCCCTGCTCTTTTGCCTCACCACAAAGGTACAAGTGTCCCTGTCATTCTCAAGGCCTGTGGGACAAAGTCAAAGAAGAGGGGAACTTAAAGCTCTGTTTATGAGGAGTTTAAATTTGTTATAAAAGTTGGTTCTGTCCACCTGGCATCATTTAAGCAAACAGGTGAATATCACTTGTTGAAAAATAATGGGCTTGAGTCTCCATTCAACTCTAATGGATTTACACTGTTATAACTCTGAACAGACACATGGGATGTTTATGCTCTGCAAATAAATAGAAGTAGCTTTTCTTTCAGCAAATACAATCTATTTCACCCTAATGATGGATGTTTCCACTGCTGAAAGAAATCCTAGTTCTACTTGGCTAACCCCAGTATTAGTCAATAATGACTTTTAGAGTATTCAGTCAACCTTCTGGGAAAAACAATATTATGTATGGGTTTTGCCAAGGCAGAAATCATAAGCAAAAATATTGGACCAGCGGACATAAATTAGCACAGCTCCCTTGACAGAGGTTGCACAAACTACATGCTTTGCAAGAGAAAAGAAATAATAAGTAAACTTCCCTACTAGTTATAGGAGACAAAATTGATGTTTCAATTAGCATATTATCCTAAATCATTGGTAACAATAGTTGGGATGATTTCAGTTTTTTCTATATTTTTCTTTCAAGAGCACAAATCGCCACAGCTAATTTGAAAAATAACTCCACATAATACGCACACAAGAAAAAAATAAATCTGCTTTTAAGGTAAACAGGCTCTAATTCAGATTTTTGTTATCAGAATGGGACTCTGAAGTGGTGCACATAAAATTCAGCTTTTGATATGGTACTAAAGGCTACAACAGATGATGTTGGAGAAGACCGGGCCAAATCTTTACTCAGCTGCTGCAAATGTCTCTTCTGAAATGCCCAGTTTTGCCCGAAAGAAAGGACTGCTCTGTCCAGATGTGCCCAAAAGGTGTCCATGGACAAGACCTTTGTCTGTAACCATCCCAAAGAAACTTTAGGTGAATTCACACCACACAACTGGAGAAGTGAAAAAATCAAAGACAAAAGCACTTAACTTCCATACATCAATCAAAACAGAAATATCTTTTTCAAAAAGCCATCTCCAATTTCAGAAAAAAGGAAAAAATAATTTCAAAACACAGACTGCACAAAAGCAGCAATCTTTGCTTATTTCTAATGAAGAGGTTGTGCCTTGATGTGGCCACCTTTTAAAATCTCTCCATCACAGAAACAACCATTGCATTGATTGTAGGACCAACAGCCCTACAGGTTACCCAAAGATGATCACATCAAATTTTTGTGCTGGTAGAAATTTGGCAGATGTAAGGATAAAACATTGGGGCTCAAATCTGCACCTGGAATAAATAGATTTCTGCGCACTGCCAAGCTCTGCTCATCTCAAGCAGCTGATGGTCCAGCCCTTTGAGACTCCACCATTGTTCCAAGTCAGCCCAGTCAGTTCATGACCCGCCTTGCTCTGACACCCCATAAACTTGAGCATTTCAAAGAAGCAATGACCCTACTAGCATGTCTACTGTCTCTGATTACCCCAGGCCAACCCACAGCTGTTCCTCATCAAAAAACTGAAGGAATAAACCCTCCTAATAGCAACCCGAAAATCTAACAGGCATTTTTCCACTCTAAGCTTGCATATTTGAATGCTGATTTGCTTATCTCCCAGCCAGTGCTAATTATGAAGTTATTAACCTCTCCATGAACTCCATTCACATCATAACCTGGTTTCTTTCCCTGCTGACATACAAAGGCATGAGGAACACTCAATTTAAGAGGTGGAAAAATCATCATAGAAAATGCTATTGCTGAGATACCTTGTCCAAAACCGCTTTTCCCAATTTCTTCACAGCTGAAAAATCACATTGAAGTCAAAGATTCCCTGGTTTGTGGTCTACTGAAACAGTTTTTAAACTACATTTATTTACAACCCTGCTTATCCTGCTCATCCTGCTCACAGTAAATAAGATGAAGTAAGTGATAGAAAAACTTGCACACCAGTAATTGTGTCTTTTTAAAACCTCAAAAAATGCAGTCAGTTTGTGATCCTCTTCTGACCTATGACAGGGAAATCCCTACTTTCAATATACACACAAAGATGTCAAAAAGCAAACACTGCAAGTATAACAAATTTGGCAGAATCACCTCTTACCTGGCAGGTGGATCAGCCAGCAAGACAGTGTGTGCCTCCAGGAGAAGGCTCAGGTCTCCAAGGAGGACTATCACTGCTGCTGGCAGCAGTCACCTATATCACTTTTGGGAGGCAAGAAAAACAAAACAGCCTTTCTGAAGAACAAGTCTGACATGAATTTCATTGAAGTTCACAGAAATGCTTCCTATTAATTTCTGTGAGCTTTGGATCAATTCCTGTATTTGGCAACTGAAGGGATGCTCGTGCACTGGAGATAGGAGTAGCTAAAAATAAATCCAGTAACAGAACTGAGATCCTCTGCTTGTGTGGAGGCTCCCGGCAGAAGTGTTGCTGCAAGTATGTTCAGAAAGAAACATAAAACAAAGGCTTGCATTATTTCTCCTTAGTAACAGCAACATTTTTAACAATGTGCTCTTCAGTATAGCTTTAAAAATAGAGCTATTTTTAGGTTTGCTCACCTAAAACTACAGGTAGAGGGCACAACAGGCAAATCCAAGCAACCAAACTATTAATTAGTGCAAGTTCCTGAGGTACCTGAGCTAAAATGTTACTGCAGAAGTTTGATTTTGTATAAGGATATGGTTGGTACCTGATGACACAGAAGGTCCTAAGACCACAAGGAAAGAGCTGCAGGGTTTTATCTCCCTAACCCCCAAGTCTCCAACACACGCAAGGGCAAAATTGTAACAGCTGGAGACAACACACAGCTCAAACTGAGTTTTGCCCATGATGACAAAATAAGTTGGCATCAAACACCGCAAAGCACCCAAAGGCTTTGCCAGAGCTACTGACTTGCATGCAAAGTGCTCAAATGCTGCTCTGACACACAGCAAATAAAGCTGAAAAAATGACATCTCTGCTTGTAAAATTCAACCACATGGATTAACTCAAATATATTTAAATACTGCAGTATAACCTTTCATATAAGTTCAATTATATTTTCAGATGTTCCCTCAAATGATACCTCAAACACCTGGATCTCTTACTGCATTTCACTGAAGGAAAAAGAAGAACAGAAGGGAAGACTCAAGGAGAAATCTTCTTAGCCTAACTGCTCACAACAGAGGTGGGGAACAAGTCAGAGAAAGCCCCTGCTTTATTTGCACAGATACAGACACATCTTGTTGCTCCCTTGCAGCACCAAAGTGGGGAGAAAAATCCAAACTCAGCAGCCAAGAGTTACTGAGCACACTGTGATTAAGGACATCTCGGGCTCAAGGGAGAAGTGAAGCAGATACAGAGTAGCAAACACCCTTCCCACTCTAGAGCACAATCAGGAACAGGAGCAATGATAAAAATCTGCAGAATACAGAACATGCTCCTCCTCCCTTCCAGGCCTCCTCTGGAAAACCCCCACAAGTCACCAAAGTCCCAAGGATGGTCCACAGAGCACTGGGATGACTTCCCACCTGGATGTGCACCCAGGACTTAAATCCAGATATATTGTTCCAGAGAAATCTGGCTAAAATAAACATGGCAATACCCTCACTCATATAAACAACCCAAGCTGTTTATATGTCAAGTTCAGACATTCATGCCAGCTAGCCAAGGGCTGCAGGCACTGATTTTGCTCTATGGTGAAATCACAGTAAACCAATAAAATTGTGTAACAGGGTTTTGCTGGATAGAACTGAAATGCAAAATTTCCTTCAAATTTTTTTTGTAAATGAATGAAAAGAAAAAGTTTCAGCATCAAGCCTGACATAGCCTGAACCTCTGCAAACCTTTGAAGAGAACACTGACAATTTATATTTCAACTTTTGGCGGGAGGTAGGAGAAAAGGGGCCAAGTTAATGATTTCTCCAAATCTCCTGCAAAATGGTTTATTTGTGGTGGATTTCTTTTTTTTTAAATTTTAGATTACAAAATTTTTCTTTTCAATCCTCCTCTTACACTGAACGGGTGTTCCAAAACTTTTATTTCTTTCTTTTTTAACCTGATTTATCAAAAGCTGCTGATCTGCTGAGCCTGGCAGATTGGAAAGGCAATTCACTAGTGAATTCTGACCTTTGCTCAGTGTGAGAACATATTCATGCATGTAAAGTCTCATGTATAGGCATATTAATTTACAATTCTTTGAATGACTTGCATGTATACCTTTTAAAACCCCAACCTTAGCTTGATGATGCAACTCCAGTTCTTACAAAAGACTAGAAGACATGCACAGAAGGCTGCAGAAGTCAAAAGCTCTATTAACTCCTTCCAAGCTGTAAATCTAAAATCCTGTGCTGTCACTACAGGGGCTCTGTTCTTGGAGACCATGTAGTAAACAGGGCATATTGTACGTGACATGTCATTCCTCGATGCCCCGCACAGCTTCTCTGTCAGACCACAGAATGCAGCATTTCTTCCACAGCAGTTATAACTCAGGCTGTGGAAAAATAGTGACCTCTTCCACTATGTGACCAGGGCAAAAAGAAACCCAGCTTGGTTGTGTCAAATGCAAACTTCGGGGTTTACAGACAAAGTTTAAAAAAAACAAACATTCCTCATCAGCCTAAAGTGTTGGATTTCAAATAATTTTTGCTGTAAACCAGAAATCTTAAATTTTGGATTTGATAAAACTAAGTTTTCCAAAGGAATTAGTCTGTATTTGCACTTCTCTTCACAAAATTTTATGTATAAATTAAAAAGCCGAAAGTTCTAAGCAGGTAAAACCCAGGTTAGACACTTTAAATTTCCAAAAATATAGTGATAAAGCACTAAAAAAGTCTCCTCCATCTACCCAGTACTCTTAGCCGAGATTATTTACCATATTGTCCTAACCTTACATTGAGTGCATGAATTCCAGCAAATCTGTGATTCATTGCAGTAACTCGGTTTTGTTCAATGAGCACTTCAACTGCAGACTCAAAAACGCGCTAAGGCTTAAATCCAGAATGGAAAAAGTATTCTCTGTTTTCCTAAAAGGAGAAATAGAATTCTATAAAGAGGAATAGTGCTGCTTGCCTATGAAACATGGCATTTTATGCAGATACAGTCAGGTAGAATTCTGGCCTGGGCTGAATGGCCAGGCTAAGTTATCACAGCAGTGGGAGGGTGGAAGGAAACAACTGGTGCAGTGTTTGCAAATTTAAACTGAATTTAAACCCTTGGTCAACAACATTAGTCACCTGTCTGTGCTGATCCCAAGCACTGTACTGGGAGAACAGTTGGTTTTCTCATTTGTTTGTTTTTTGCAAGAGTCTTACCCAGCAGGGGAGTGGGGGAGACCAATCCTAGAAGGGTAGAGACAGGCAGCTTCTCTGGAGGCAGTGCTGACAGCACACACTGACCTTCTGCCACATAGGAATTGCTTAGTTTGTTCCTGCCCTCCTGGAGCAAAGCTGCCACAGAGTCAGGATGTTAAACCCACAGCTATCTGTCAAGAGAAGTTTGGAAGAAGTGCATTTTGGAATCAGACTTGGGCTGGGCAAGCAAAGATGGGGAAACTTCAAATACCATGAGAGAGGCAGCAATTGCAGCGCTGAGCACAGCTCATCTTGGAGCTTGTTTTAACTATGACTTGGGGGTTTTGCATTACAGTTTTATGGACAAAAAGAGCTGTCTGTACAGTGGGGAAGTGACAAGTAGGATAATATTGGAATGGTTTGTCTTGGAAGGAACCCTTAAGATCACCTTGTTCCAATCCCCCTGCCATGGGCAGGGAAAGCCTCCCACTAGACTAGGTTGCTCAGAGCTCCATCCAGCCTGGCCTTGAACATTTCCAGGGATGGGGGAACCTGTTCCAGTGCCACCACCTTCACATCAAAGAACTTTCTCCTAATATCCCATTTAACCTACTCTCAGTTCGAATCCATTCCCCCTTGTCCTGTCACTCCATGCTCTTGTAAAAAGTCCCTCTCCATCTTTCTTGTATGCTCCCTTTAGATACTGGAAGGCTGCAATCAGGTCACCCCTAAGCTGATTCTTTTCCAGGCTGAGCAAACCCAATTCCTTCAGCCTTTCTTTGTAGGAGAGGTGCTCCATCCCTCTAATCTAAGAAGTTAAATACATTATTTTTTTTAAGGCACATTCCATTTTGCTAGAGATAAGTTTCACACACAAAGACACACTAAGGGTACATTCCTTAGCCCAAATGTAAGTATCTACAAGCTGTTTATCTCAGTGCTCCCACAATCACAGCAGAGAACAGTAACTTTAACTGACATTTTACCTCCAAGATAGAGAATTAAAACAAGTCAGATGTGTTTAAATATTGCCCATATTTCCTGTTGATGATAAAGGAGGCCCAGGGGACTGGATCAGCTGTGGATATCTGCCCAGGCAATACCTGAAGGTAGGCAAGTAGAATTCAGTGACACCAAAAAGTCAGCACTTCTTGCACGTGCACCACCTCAGAGTTTGCATGGCTCAAGCACCAGTTTTCTCCCCCTCCACAAAAAAAACCAGGATGAGTCAATGTGTCTTTCCAGGGGAACAGAGCATTACCTGCTCCCCTTCAGACAGCTCCATACATAGCTCCTCAGCACACCACTGAGGCAGGTCTTTGGCTCAGTCGCGATCTCCTTGGCCCAGGATTTGGGTGAGGATTTGGCCATCAAAGCAGTAATGTGCCAACAGCAAAGGAAGTTAGGAAAGCCATTGGGTACAATCAGAGCAGATTTAGTTTTTCCCACTTAGCTGTAAATACCAAAGCAGGGTGTACAATTCCAACTTTCTCATTCTTAAAGGGTTTAGGCTGGGAATCTGCTGTGTCCATGGAAACATCAGGAAAAAGGATTTCGAGTGAGATTTCCACTTTCTGTCACTTGCTTTATTGAGTCTTTTCACAATGCATGAGTTGCTGTTGGGTTTGTCTGCAAACAAGAACCTGGGCTTAATCCCACCTTTCAGGCAAGCACAGCAAACAGCTTCTCTTCCTTATCCTGCTCCAACCCCACTTCGGAGTCTCACATGGAGGCAATAAATATTTCTGGATTAACATCCAGGATACAGGTGGGTAGAATAGAAGCATGCACATCTTACCCTGAGGATGGGCTGACACAGTCTATGCTTGGGATGGCTTTGTTAAAGCAGTCAGCAGGGTAGTTGGAAGATGAATAATTGAAGAAACAGCTTCTTTAATATGATCCATGGGCAGCATGTGGTGCAACTTTCCCTCTGTTTCCCCCCTCCCCGACAAGAATTCTTCATATCAAGCTGGTTTGGTGCTAAGTGCACATATCTAGGAGGCATTTCTCTCCAAAATTTGGATCCAAACACACATCAAAAATAACAGTTCATCCGTCACGGTTGGGAAGCATGTATGACAAGAAAATATTTGCCTTGCTCTGGTTTTGTGTTTGGTTTGCTGACCGCTTATATCAAAAAGCCAGAACAGCTTTTTCATCTTGCTGTAGTTTAGAAACATTTATAGGACAGATGGTCTAAATTTGTGGGTTTTATAAACTTAATGAGAATGTTAAAAAAAAAAAAGGCGCATATGGGTACAATATTTTCTGGGGCTTCTTTGAGCTGGCCAAGAAGTAGCCCACTGCAGAGGGGAGTAACAATTTCATTGGGAACTCATTCCAAGGTTTACCAACAACTGAGAAGAGGGACTGCCACAGGCTTTCTTCACCTCAGTGGCAGTTTCACTTGCGCTGTGTGGTATAGGGAAAACATACATTTATTTATCCTTCCCAGCAAGTGAAGTTTCTTAAACATTGTCTTCACATAACTGCTGAATGGGCTGGCTGTGGTAGCTCAACAAAAGGCACAAGTGGTGCTCTGTCCGCTGTCCTGAAGGCTTGATCTTGGGGCTCCTTGCTGGGCCCAATGAAGATAAAGAGTTTAGCTATCAGTTCCTCTAGGATGATTATATTACTTTAGTCCTACATGCAGCTTTCTCCAGACATCACTATTTAAAAAGGACACTGACAATGCAATCTGGTGTTGAGGTCAGGTCACAGCACAGGGAGTTGGGAGATCTGTATGGGGCTTCTAGTCGCATTCCAGGCTCTGCAACTAACTTTGGGCAGTCCAACATGATTTTTGTCCTCAAGTGGGCTCCAAACAGAGCCACCATGAGCACAAAGGGAGGAAGGAGAATTCTCCAGGGAAGAAACAAGTATCCCAGTACCCCATCTCTTTCTCCACTTACTCCAAGACCTGGGGTATATAAGTGTCCCTCAAAGTGAACAGATCAGTGTTTACAGAGTAAAATCAATCTGTAAGGTCACCTGAGAGCTCTATTTCCTCAGTATGAAACCATGAAAAACAGGCATCATCTTCTCAGGCTCTTTGTACCAGCCAGGCTCTCCATCTGAAAACTTAATCTCACCTGAGACACTTCAGGTTGAAATAAAGTAGGTTGAAGAGGTTTTCATGAAACAACATCCTTGGTATAAGACTGATAGTAAGAATCTCCTGTTAGGGAAAAATCCTCCTCCATCCAGCTCCCCAGGCTGAAAAAGCTAATTTCAAAGATCAGCTTCCAGTTCTCCTCTATGTGAGGTATTAAAATATTCATCAATGAAGTGTAATCCATCGAAACAGGCTCCATTAACTTAAGACCTTAATTTTCACCTTGGACAGTCCTCTTCTAATGAAACACACTAGGAGGTACAAACCTCAAATTATTTTCAGTGAAATATTTCAGAGCATTGGCACATAAACTGTCATTTTTAGTTTGTGCATAAACACAACATTAAGAAAAAACAGGCAGCAACTATCTCAAAATTATTGTCTAAGCCCCTTTGCAATTTTAGGTGTGCACTGTTTCATTTTACACCCAGCTGCTGCTTCCACAATCTTCAGATTCTGATTTTTCCTATTATTCTCTTTAAATGTGACAGCTCAGACTATGATCAGGCGTGAATTTCCTGGTGAAAGAACTGTGCAGTACTTTGAGGAAATCTTGAATAAATCCTTTAGCACACTAATTTCATGGGGAATTTAAATGACCAAAGTGTGCAGACTTGCTTTACCTTAGCTGGATTTCAGGCTCTCTTTTACCAATCAGCTGAATTGAAATCTCACTTATTAACAAGCAGAGCAAAAGCAGAACAGAGCAGTGCTGTGCCCTGGTCTGACCCCCAAGATTCCTTTGCACGTTATCAGTTTGAGACAGGATTGCTGTGTGTACAAAAGGGTCATTCCCAATGCTAAGTCATCTCTAGACGGGATCCTACAAAATCCAGCTATGCTGGGAGAAGAAGGAGGCTGTGATTACACAAAATCACCTTTTCACACAAGGCAGAAGCATGCCTGCCCCTTGCACCAGCTCCCTACCCACCCCCACCTCCCAATAACTAAAGGTCTCAACAAATGTTCGGCAAATATTTGGACAAACAGCCAAGGACTTCTCAGAACATCAAATGATTATTAAATCTTAAATTGTACTTTCCAAAAATAATTTTCTGCTGCTGTTGTTTGTTTGAAAGGAAGGGTAGTAAAATCCACAGATGTGTACACTCATAAACCTTTAGATGAGACTAAATTTCCTTGATGTCCAACGATAAAATCCACTAATAAAATGTGTACAGATGCAAAGGCCTATTTGTTGTCCTGTCAAGTCAGGCCACGTGGAACAAAAAACCTAAAAGCAACAAGGAGAGGAACTAATGATGTAGGCTTGCCTCTGCCAAGATGCACTTACTGCAGTTCCTGTGACATTTAAGGAACATAATGATGGGACATTCCTTTTTAACTTTATTGTTTTGTCAAAAGCAGGGTTTTACAGCTGAAGATCACGTTCCCAAGATAGTCAATTAGGTTATGCAGATTTACACACACACTGTGATCTCTTCTGTGAAGCATGACCAGTTTCTTTGCTAACAATCACTCACATTTGATGACAAAGATGAGTCTGGCGTCAGTATCTCCCATATAAAGCCTATTTTTAATTTTTTTTTTTTTAATGCTTTCCATGAAAAGCTCTTTAGATCTTCTGGTGTATCAAGACAGCTTTTCTTTTTTTAATCTCCAGATAATTATTTCTGAATGTGCAAATATAGTTTTCAAGGGGGAAAAAAGCCCACTCTCTGGAGTAACCAAACACCAGATTTCCGCAGTATGAAAGCCATTTTAAGGCACTGTGGTGTGCTTCGTGGTTAGCCCTGCTTCTACTTAATTAGGGACCTAAGTTATAAGTCTACAGCTGCAGGAGAGCAGTAAATAGCTATTGCTGACTTCCTTATTGCCAATATGTACATCATGATTGTAGGGTGAAGAGCAGGGAGCTTTTCATAAATACTGCCTTGTGCAGCAACAGTACTTTGATGTCATAAAAATGCTGTTACATATTTTAAAGTCTTAATTGTGGGCCACTGTGGTGCTGTCAACTTCCTGGTGGAGCACTAACCCTTTCCATGATTTCTTGGGGATGCAGAACAGTTCTTTGCAGGTTTTGTAATTAATGCAACCCCTCCTCACTGATTGCAAACCACCAGGCCCCCCTATTGCACATGATATCCATGCTGGGGAGAGAGAGGAGAGGGGGGAAGGAAAGGAAAAATGCCTTACCCCTCCCCCCAGTGTGAAGGGTACTTGCCTGCTCCATATTGTTCTGATTAACAGCATCCTCTTGCTTACTGTGAGGAACACTCCCCCACTAAACACCCTGGCCAGAAACCCCTTAATTCAGTGCCTCCCAGACAGTCCCCACATCAATGGTCCCAAATTACCCTCCATCTTTCACCAATGCTTGCTTCAATATTCAGACAAACCCTCCCACCTCAGCACATTCTGGCTTTGTGCATGGACTCTCCAGCCTCTCTCTTCTACCTGCATTCTTCAGGTCACCCAAAATTGAAAGCCTTCAAATTTCTTACCTAAGTATTTTTACCACCCCATCTTGCTTCTATGCCCACTGTTGCCATCTCAGTAAAACTTTTTTCAACCAGTTATCAGCCTTTTTGAGCCCCTCCATGTCAGTCAATTGCCGATTGCTACCCCAGAAATGCTGGAAAGCTGGCTGAAAAAGCCTCAAATCAAAACAAGCAAAACTAGCAAGAGCAAAGATTCACCTGGTGTCACCAAAACCACTTCTGTTCACAACGCAGGGCCAAGCCCTGCCCTGACTGCAGGGCCAGCTCCCCAGGGCAGTGGGACAGACACTGCAGTACCCACCAGCCCTCCTGAACTCACACCTGGCATGAGTTACTGGCTCTACACACAGCCACCTGATACTGAGTGCTCTCTCCTTGTCTGCAGCAACCACTCCTATACTCTGGGCTTTGCAGGTTGTCTTCATGACCACAGAAGTTCCTCCTGGCCTTCTCAGCATGCATTCTTCTGGAGATATCAGGCCATCAGCAAGTAAGAGCTCAGCCTCAAAGGAAAGCTTTCAGAAGTGGACAGGACACTGAAGAGAAGAACTTAGGTCCAGTCCCAGCTCTGCTGTTACCCTGATAAGCACAAAGACATCTTTTCCTCTTTTCACGCTTTTCTCCACATGTTTGCACAAAGGTTACAAGAGCCACAGAGAGCAGCTCCTTTCAGCACAAGGTATTTGGCAGGTGTGGTTGGCAACATGTAGGGGATGGCACTTGCAAGCTCACACTCTATTTCATGTGAGTAAATAAAAGCCACCTATTCTCACTTAAACTGAACAAACAGGCTGTCAGGAAAAGGTCCCAGGTTCTTCCCCTGTTGCCTGCAATCCATTCAGAGATCAAACATCACCTGCAAACAGGCTGCTAACCTCAGGTCGTCTTTCCACACATCCTTGTAAACAGAAATAAAGAACAATGCTAGAAACCACAGAGGGAGGACTTGCATCTACAGAGACAGAATTTGTGCAGTGTCCCTGGTAAACACCAGCACTCTGGAACTTGTCTTGATGAATGGGGTTGTCTGATGGCAACCAATGAGGACTGATGATGAAACAGTGACAAATGGGCTTCCTCCCAGCTGGATCAGCTATTATTTGCCATCTGCACAGTCTGTCCCATGGAAACATATTTTGCAACATGAACATCGAGTTCATGCAAAAAAAAAAAAAAAAAAAAAGCCCTGTCTGACAAAGGCAGCTCCCAGAGCAAGAAGCCACTGGATTAAAGGCAGGAAAGAGGACAACAGCTGATTCCAAGGGAGCTGTAGACCTCAAGGAATGACCCAGAGAAGAGAGTGATGGCTTTAGTTTATACACCTGCATTTACCAAGTCAGCAGAGCATCTGAGATCAGCCTCATTAGCTCAGTCTTTCGATAAGGGGAGTGGGGATATCACCAATGAAAGGAAATGCGGGGGAAAAAGCTGGCCAGGAGAAAGGAGAAGAGTTAAGACAAATTTAATTTACTTCACAGTAGGGAGCAACAATATCTGTGAAGCCATTATAGAATGGCAAGGAAAGTAGGGGAAAATAGACAGATCCGTCACACAGAAGAAAAAAAGCTTTGCTGGAACTGAATTGTCAGGCTGTTTCATAGTGACACCCAACCCTTTTGGTTACGCTTCAATTCAAGCTGAGTTTGTTGGGTGTCTGGGTCTGGAAGCAGCTCTTCTGAAAAGCTACAAATGTCACCCCCAGAGCTGCCTCTGGGTGGGATGCTCCCATCTGGGAGCAGCTTAAGATCCCTACAGGAACACAAACATCTTCCAGTCCAATTACGAAGACAGAGTTTGAATTTCTGTTCTGAAAGGGCACACCAAGAATGAGCTAAGAGAACAGAGCCACCATCCAAATACTTTCCCCTTTACTCTTCACTGTCCTAAGGGGATTAAATTATATTAAAATGCAGTGGGATAAATTAGAGATTGGAGATAAATTTTAAAGTCCTGGTTAGCCACTTGGCACACAGTAGAATCCAAAGCCATACATCATTTCCCTGAAGAGATCCCATAGGATATCACTGATACTACAGGAGGCACTCTGATGCTACATCAGTAAACACGCACAGTGCAACGAACCCCTGAACAAACCTGGTCTTAGGATCAGGTATATTGTGGGCTGCTTGGAGATAAATGAAAATAAATAAAAAGCACATGCAAAAACCCCAAGAAACACCAGCAAACCAATACATTTAAATAAATAAATAAATAAATAAATAAGTTTTCTGCTTCATTGACTGGCTTTATGTTTGCATACCCAGCATCACTGGATACATTTACCCCAAGGCCCTTGCTGGAATCCCATTCTTTGTCAGCCTATTGAAAGTTCACCAGAGAAATGTTTTATCAATAAATGGCAAACTATTGACTCAGAGCATAAATTGTCATAGGCTTCGTGCCTTAGGTAAATGACTGACCTTTCATTTCTAAAATCACAGTTCATGCTTCTGCCACAGTTTTTCTGTGTCACCTACTGGTCACTTGCTTTGTGTTCTAAGACTTCTGTGGATTTATAAACTGAGGCTTATAGCGCTTTTCAACAGAGTCTTTCTTGCCCACTGTTTGTGAAGCTCTGGACTCCAGGAACCAGTCTCAGTTTCAGAAACGTAGCATCACGCATGAAAGGCCACCATACCAGTGGAGTCTACAGCGACAAATAACCCTTAAAAACAAATCAATCAAGTCTCTCTTATGCTGGTATGTATTTTAAAGCCCATACAACAATAAATATGATTTAGCAGCCAGCAGAAGTGGCATATCTTCATACACAAAGCTGCACTGAAAGAGATGTCTCTTCCACTTTCACCTTTTTCTGGGAAAAAAAACAAAAACAAACCCTTCCAAAACTCTTTTATGGGAAAGAGAACCAAACCAAGAGATACAAAAGCCAGGAACACCAAGGGGGGCTCTACTGCACACTGTTTTGATGAATCATGTCAGAGATGGAGCTTGAAATAATTGTAAAACTTGTAAAACCATTACCAGAATCCAGATTACAAAAGGGTAAATCAGGCAAGCTGTCCCCATCCACAGAATAACTGGGGAGCAGTTTTTAGCACAACTAACATTATAACTGAGGCAGCGTTAACTCTTAAACTCCTGAAGAGTCATTGCACAGCAGCTCAGGCAGAAGTTCTATTTACAATGGATGTGAGTGGGTACTTACATACTCCTTATATACACCTACAGGCATGGACTTGTGGATACCCCCAAATTACTGACTGACTCAGGAGGCAGCATTTCTGGAAATAATGATTCAGTGCCATGGGGTGGCTGCACGAATCTGTTCCCTCCCATCAAACCCAACACAGACACACGTAACCTCAGGTCTGGTATTTCTCTCTTTGGAAACATGCAAAAATGTTGGGAGTGTTCAAATATATTTAAACTGTGTAAAAGATCTTATCTGCTGTGTTGCATGCAGCACCCAGTGCTGGCAGGGTACCTGGAAATACCATTCCCTTGGATTTAATTACCAGAATCTATGTTTGTTTCATTCCCCCAAATGAAAATTATTTTTCACCAAAAAAATTTAAACCCCAGTAAGGTCTATAGGCAGCTCTTCATTAGCTTAGGTTTTACAACATTACGTTAGCTTGGGTGCTTCTTAAAACAGTCCGTGTTAATCTAATATCTCAATGGACACTGATTTCTAAAACATATTTATGATCCAAATTAATTCCTTCAAGTTCTCCCAACAAGCTTTCTTTTACCTTAGACAGTACAGAAGCATTTCCAGGCTGAAATCCCATTTGAGTCCTAGATTCCTGGCATGTCCAACGTCTAGTTCTCAAAGAATGTGAAGTTCTGTCAGACACATGAATAGGAGGCATCAAAAGACTGGAGGAGAAAAAAAAAAAGAAAGAAAAAAAGATTAACTCCTTGAAGAACACACCAAAAAAAACCATTACTTTAGGAAGACCACAGCAACATCTGTCCAGTTCTAATAAGTAAGATTTAGGATAAGAATCTAGTTTAGGAAGAAAAAAAAAATTGTTGCAGTTACACCTGGGATGAATTTGGTTTTGCAGCCCACTTATCTGTAGTAAAAGTTAAATAATTCCCCTTAAACAGCAGGTTATCAAGCAGAAATCAGCAACACCTGCTATATTTGTACAATAACAATAACAAGCTGGGATACCATTCATTTATGGTAAGAAGAATGCCAAGTTTGCCAAGATTTGTTTTGGCCGCCGGTAAATCTATGCCTAATAGGCAAGTGATGCATTTAATGGAAAATAAGCTGCACCTGGATTTGAGTCATACCTTGTCCCCTTGAAAACCTGTCATATCCTCCTACTTAAATGTCTCTGATACAATAAACACATGAGCGTAAACAAGGCCTGACTCTTTTGCCCAGTCTCTCTCTTCATTCCAGACAGGAAACATAAACCAGCTAACAGCCTAAGATGCATGAAACCATTTCTAAAGCTACTTTGGGCCATTTGTTTAATGTCATCCAGGATCTCTTTTGTGCACTGGACAATTTTCCAACCATATGTTTGCTTATTGTGTTACCTGCTGCCGCATTTCCATGCACAGAGAGCCATGTAATAGAAACTGAAGCCAGCCTAGTCCTCACAGAGGGTGACTGATCCTGCATCACTGAGGTAAATAGGAGCTTCAGAAGGGACGGTTGGTGCAGGTGGACTCATAAAATGTAGCTATGTTAATATTCTTGCAGTGAAAACTATGTGGAAAATGTGGAAAAAATTGTATATGGACTGGAATAGGTATCATATATTATATGTTATACATATTTGTTACCAGCCATGACTTGAAAAACATCTAATAGCTTCCCTTTTAGGTCCCAGCATGAACGAAATGCACGTGGGTGACAGTGACAGCTTTGGAGGGGCTGCTGAATGAGGCAGCACACAGGCCATCATGAGCAATCCAGCCCCATATCCATCCCGGGCAGACAAGGGAGCAGGAGGGTGGGGAATGAGGCAGGGTGGTGCCTCAGCTGAGTGTGGAGTTCCCAACACCTGCAAACACCTGCATTCCTCAGCCTGGACAAGTCAAATCACTGCTCCCCAGAGCACGTGGCAACAGGGAAAGCAAGGCACTGGCACTCCCACACCAAGATGCCTGTGGAGGAACGTCAGCAATGCTTTCCGAAGTTTCTCTACCGCAGTAACACAGGTCATACACATATTTGATATACAGAACCCCCTTGCTTTTGAAAGGCCCCGCTCCCCCAGCAGTTAGAAAATCTCTCAGGCCTGCTACACATGCAAGGATTGTTGCTGTATGAAAATTCCCACTACTATTTTAGGTTTTAAGTGTTTTATTGGCATCATTCAGCCAATTTTCCCCTCTTTGCCTGTTACATGTCACACTGCAAGGCAGGTGCAAAGCTTGCAGAATTTCAAACTTTCACATTTAACATATTTTTCCCTTCATTTATACATTGACTTTTCCATACAGGATCTACACATGTCAACACACCTGAAAACGGGTAACTAGATCCCTTTTCCACATTTAATGAGTGCTTCCCTCATTATTCTCTTTCCTGTAGGGCCACACAGGTAGATATAAAAAGGGAAAATTAAAATGACTCAAAGTCACTTTAGTAATCCCCAGACCACCCATGTCATTAGTGTTGCTCCTCCAGCAAATGCTCCATTTCAAGGGGTTCTCTGTCACTTGCAATAATTTCAGAGTAAGACAGACCATAAAACCTCCTAGACTTGCTTGACGGAGGCAATGGGACACACACAATGGCACTCCAATAACTCAGCCTAAACACAGTGGCTCCCCAACAAATCACAAACACTGGTTAACACAGAACTAGAGTTTCCCACCCACCCCAATGATTTTTCTTAAACTCTCTGGCTCATTCCTCAATTTTGTTTTCTTTCCCAAACTCTTCAGTGGGTGGAAAGGACAATCAGACAAAACCAGTTTACTGAGTATTTCTGAGAAGAGATTTCCTGGACTGGGGTTGTGCGTGTATGCCTGACTGCTGAAGTAATGTCAGGGCAACCAGGGAGAACATGGTGACCTGGAAAAAAGCCTAACCCTCGGGAAGGGAATGTGGGTAGTGATAACAGGGTTAGACAAGGGACAGAAAGGGAAATGGAGGGTCAATTTGCTGATGTGTGCATGTTCAGGCAAGTAGTATGGGAAATGAAAAGGAGGAACTGAAAGCATCAATATATAATCAAAATTATAGGTTAGCTGGCATAACATATAATGGAGTAACTCATATGACTGGAAAAGTAACATTGAACATATTCAGGAATAGCAAGCAGGGGAAAAGAAACTCTGTTCAGAAACAGAGTAAACAGAGTGCACTGCTGGAACACTGGATAGAACAGCAACGAAAATGGTAAGAACCACAGAGGCAGTTTGCTAAATCCTAAACTTGAAAGGTGACTGTGAAGAGGCTTCTTGTCCCCCCTGAAATTCTACTGTAAGATTACCCAGAGATGGATTTAAGGCATCCTGATATTTTTTGTAACATCTGCTGTACCTTTTGCAAGAGCTGAGTGTCCAGGGAAGGCAACAAGGGCCAACAGAAGCAGCTTGATCATGATTAGTGAGGAGACAAAAGATAATAAAAGCAAAAGGCACTTTCAGTGATACTAAGAGCAACAAGGAAATCAGAGCAGAAGGAAGATCCCAGACAGCATTAACACTGACGCTGTTGTGTATCTACATGGAGATATGGATACAGTAATGCTCCGCTTGGTTTTGGAAGCACACAGCTGTGTCCCAGAAGAGCTATGATCTGGGCAAAGCTGTGGCATCCAGTTATTACCAACTCAACATTTTCCCCATGTCCTAAAGGGAAACGATCAAAAAGTTACAAATGCAATGCTATAATTAAATTTTCATCCACAAATTAATTCCAAGAGGTGAATGATGAGTTTTGTCTAAATAATGTCCCAGAGGCATCTGGAGCAGTGCCTGCATTTAGTAGTAAAGCTTTTTCAATAAAAACTCTCTGCTCTGTGGCACTGAGTCACTCATAGTAGCAGAAGCTACTTGCAATATCACATGTCACCATCAGTGACTCTCATATGTTCCAGGCTTTGAAGGCATGGCACTGATGGAGAAGCTGTGTTTGAAACTGTGCTCAAATTCTGGTGTTACAAACACTCACATGTTCAGTGATGCTCATTCTAAATAATGTTCATTCTAAATGATCAGAGGATGTTCGTTCTAAATGGTCCATGGATAAGTCTGATGCTGTCACTCAAATTATCTCCAGTACCTTTCTCCTTTGCAAGAACTCTGCCACCAACTGCAATTAGTTGTGCCCAGTAAGTCACTTTTCTAAGAAAAAAAAGCACAAACCAATCAAAAAACTAGTGCCTGTCTCCTGTAAGAACAGGCTGAGAGAGTTGCGGCTGTGCAGCCTGGAGAAGAAAAGGTTCTAGGGAGACCTTCCAGCACCTGCCAGTACCCAAAAGGGGCTACAAGAGAGGTGGAGAGGGACTCTTCCCAAGGGCCTGGAATGACACGACAAGGGGAGGGGATGGATTTAAACTGACATAGGGCAGATTCAGATTATGTAACAGGAATAAATTCTTTACTGTGAAGGTGGTGAGGCACTGGAACAGATTACTCGATAAAATGTGGATAGTCCCATCCCTGGCAGTGTTCAAGGCCAGCTTGGATGGGGCTTTGAGCAACCTGGGCTAATGAAAGCTCTCCCTGCCCACAGCAGGGCAGATGGAAAAAGATGGTCTCTAAGGTCTGTTCCAGCCCCAACCATTCTGTGATTTGAAGTCCAGGCAAGAAATGAATTTACAACCAGCTAATACATTATCATGCTATTTGTAGTATCACAAGCTGAATTCCTACAGCAGATCCATAGCAAACGTTGTTAGGATAGACCTGTCATCCATTAGTAGCAGTTAAAACAGAGATCATGCAAGATATTTGGTGGAGCAGACAGCAAACTGGGATCCTTTAGAGGGCAAATCACTGTAAATTATTTGATCTGAGCTTGGAATAGCAAAAAGAGCTGGTGATTTAACAGCGCTATAGAGCACAGGTATAGCTGTGTTAAACCTTTAGTGGAAGCTCAGATCTTTTCTATCTACCCGATGGTGGTTCTATAACATATGAAGAAAACATTTCAAATCAAAGGCAAGAGTCCTGCCATGTAAAAAAAGATTTAGTCTCTTTCTCAGGGGTAAATGTCACAGTGCAGGCAGTGGCCAGACCACATTTGCGCCTTTGCACACACGGCTGGACACGTTTCATTTTCTTGAGCAGCAGTTCTCTCAGGATGAACTGCTGTTGCTATGTCAGGTAAAAACCCACCATAACAACCAACTATCTTCAGAAAAGAGCATCCTTGGAGCAGACTTTGTGGCCAGGATGCCTTAAAGTAAGCTTTGACCTTGTGTCAGGAGTTACAAAGACCATAATTATCAATGGCATGGCAACAACAGATCATTAAAGCTTTGAAAAATCAGTGGTTTTCCTTGCATGCTGGTGACATGCCTTAAGCAGAGAAATACTTATTTTGGAATGAAGCTGTCCACACAAGGACTTGCATCTGCACAAGTTATATGACTATAATTCCACTCAAATATCCCACAAAGATGAGCTTTTTGCAAACCTTTCCTCTAAAATAATCTTTTTTCAGTCACGCTTCTTCTTGCACCTTTTAACTCTTGCCACAGCAGAAGCTCTGCTTTTAGGGAGTGTGAGCTGTTGGTGTGTGAAGCACACCCGAGTGGCCCATCAGAGCAGTGACACACACAGGCACTGCTGGCTTGGCTCACACCTGAGCAGAGAGCAGGGGGAATCACAAAGCAACTTAAATCATATTGGAGGGATCACTGTAAAATTTCTGTACCCTGTGTAAGTCCTGGGTGGGTCACTCGCTCTCAACATCACAGAGTGCCCTTCTGTTAGTAATTAATTGACTCAAATAGCAAAGCAGGGAGGAATATTCATATTTACACTTTATTCCACTTACCTATTCCAACATGTATTTCACTAGCACTCAAAGCTACAAAGCACCCACATAGAAAAACAACAGCCATGACAATCTGTTGATATTCTAAACAGCCAGACACGTCTGATAAAGTAAAAATTGCAAGTGTGCTGTCAGAGTTTAATCCCCTGATCTCCCCTTTTCTGTAGCTGGCACTGGTAAGAGGAAGGAATGATGGAGGAAGTACTCCAGAAGACAGCCCACATTCCCATAAACATTTTCCAAACCCAGGTTATACTGAAGTGTTGCACGTACCTTGACACAGACCAAGGACAAACAGTAGCATATACAGAATGGAAAAAGCAGACAAGCCTTCATAACCTCTCCTGCACAATTTCATCCTTAAGAGGCACATTTATTCACACAATTCACTGCCATAGCTGAAGCGCCGCTCTAAAAAAATCTGGCCCTCATTGTTTTTTGATGGACTGCCTTTTCAATTATTTTTCTTGCCTTTAGCATCCATCTTAATACTCTAACAGCTGCTTAAATGGTCAAAAAAAAAGTGATCTTCTGTAGAGCTGGTTGGAAAGTGCTTGATTTTTCCTGGGCAAAACTTCAATGGAAATACATAATAGTTTTCATCTCAAATTTTCAAAGGAAAATTTCAGGTTTTTGGCTGAAACTCAAATACCAAAATATTTCAACCAAAACCCAAAATATTTCCATTAGGAAATGCTACTGCATGGTGACCTGGGAGATGGAATTCCAGACTTCATGCTCTCATTCCCCTTTATACGCCGTGATACAGCTGATTTCCCTTTTCCCAGAAGAAAGCTGCTGCATCACTGAAGTTGTATTTCCTAATTCCTGGTGGGACACACACTAGCGAAATGAATGGGGATCTGAGGCTGAAGAATACCAGCAAATTCCCACACTACCCTTTCCAATTACACAGATGGAAACATTTTGGTTTTCAAGAAAGGTTTCAAGAAAAAGGTTTCCCTGGAAAGGAAGCCCTATTTCAAGGTAAGCTTAATTGAAAACTTGGAATTTCTGTCAACAGGCAGTTTCAGGACAGCTCTTTTGTTTCAGATAGTTGAACAGATCATGCTGTTGAGCAATTTTCCAGATTCCCAAACAGCTTGAGTGCAGTTAGCTACAGCAGCCAGACTTCCAAATCTTTCTAGAAGACTTGGGCACTCCATTTCTGGCGGGGGGCTTTGAAATGGACACCCCAATCCCACAGCCTTTGACAACAATCTGGGCTGGTAAGAGGCATCTCACAAGGCACTGAGTCAGTGCCTTTGAGAATTAGTGACTAAATAGCTTCCTGAGTTAAGGAAACACCAGCCTGGCTTTACTTTGTGGCACACAAAGCTGCCAGCAGAACTCAGAGCATCCCACGCTTACTTTTGGATGTAAAGGATGAATTTACACCTTTGGTGAGACTCTTGCTTCTTCATGCCACTGCCTGGCAAGCTACAGGAGGTGTGATCCCCAGAGAGAGGAGGGGAACAAGCATTTATGGAGCAGCAGGAAAACCAGACAGCATAACCTTGGGCATCCAAGGGCTGCAAGGCTCTCCAAGGGAAATGCTCCCTGAGAGTCAATGATTTTAGTGCACCAAACCTTTCCTTGGGCTCCAAGTGAAGCCCAATCTTGGCTCCCTTCCTTGGGACAGAAAGGGGAAAGGGCTGGCAGATACCTTACTGAACTCAAGTTGGGTTGGATTTGGGCATCTCTCCTTGAAGACCTGTCTACCACTGAGAACTTCTGTCTATGGGCTCAGCTCCTTTTCCTTCAAGCTGCCACATCACGGGCCTTTCTCTGTTCTGCCTTTCCAACCAAAGGGCCTTGTTATGGTTCTGAGCCTTACCAAGCGATGCAGAACAAAATTACTTCCCAAATCTGCTAATCAAATCAGTTTGACCAGCCAGTCCTCTGCAAAAAGAGGATTTCAAGTACCACGTCCAAGCACTGGCCTGCCTCCAGTGTCATGTCTCCAGCTGGGAAAAATCTGGTGCCTCAGAGGAAAGCAAATAAATCCTTCCCAAGTCTTACAGGCTGAAACCCTGAAACATGAGATTTGATTACAGCATTCCATTTTAAAAGGGTTAGGAACACACTGAAACCAGAATGGATCTTCCTGTTCTCCCGAAGAAGGGAATGGATACTACCACATCCCAAATAGTTTTTCTCTGTAGCCAGATTACAGCGCCAGTGTCCTTCAGACAGACACGTTGAGTTAGCTTCCATTGCCTGATATTTCAGCCTATTTTGGGTGCTGGGCAAGGGAGATGGGTGGGATCTCATCTGCTGGCTACTGGCTACTCCAGAAGGACACAAGTACCTGCACTTCTATTTCAGAACAGCCTCAGTCATTTCTCTCTGAGACCCTGGATTTCAAGCACCTTGCAGAATTTTCTGTCTGCAAGAAACCAAATCAGGTCCTCAATCTCACTCTGAGGACCTTAAATGCTGATAAAACAATTTTTAAATTCTTTTTTTATTTCTTAATTTGTTCCAGGGCTGAGTTACATCACTGTTATGAAACTTCACCTTCACCCCAGGCTGAAGTTGTCTGATTTGACCAACCATTAGATGTCATTCTAAATATCAACAAACCAGAACCATCCCAGCATCCTTTCACATGTAAACATCGACAGGACACTCAAGGCACCTCAGATCCAGCCGTGGCAGCTCAATGAACTTACATTGAGAAGCCCCATGCTTAGGCTTAGGCTCATTTTTGAGAGGCTCCCTGAAAATTAGTACAGTGAATCCTTTCTGATGAAGGAATACAACCAGGCTCTCTCGCAAGTCTTGGTGCAGCACAGAGACAAAAGCACTGCTTTTTTTTTCTGTTTGGGTTTGATATAAACCCTTATATACTTGTCACAGAATGGAACTGAGACCAGAGGTTGGAAGCTTCATAAAGTTTGGATGTTCACTAGAGTGGAAATTAATTAACTGATATAGCTGACACTTTTAACTACAACAAGTAAAGAAATATCTTGCTTTTTTTTTCCACACATCACAATCTTCTCACCTCCAGCAGATGGTTTTTACTAACCTTAGACTAATTACTGAAAATGAATATTTGAATTTCCAACCAGACTGATTTAGGATTGAGCAGGGCTGGCACAAAGGGGGTAAAGACAAGGAAAGGAGCCAAGTCCAGGCAACACTGCACCACCCTCTAGAGCCTGAATATGCAGCAGCCAGTGATAACTTCACTGACTGTTCCAATTACCATATACTTTTGAATGGCTACTCTATTTCTGCCTGTTGCCCATATTACTCTTCTACTTCTGATATTTCTTCCTCTAATAGAGCAATAAACATTTTTTTTTATCACTACCAAAGCAGTTCCTTATGTACCAGTTTAGATATCGTGGCAAACACTCAGGAGGAGCATGTACATATCCAAATGATATTAATGATCAATCTAGAAATTAAATTCATATGCTAATATAATTTGTGGTATGATTCTGCAGTTTATTGATGGCTTCAGCCTTGGATATCTTTTGTATCTGCAGTTGCCCAACTGTACTTCTTTGACCATCTCTCCCAGGGGAATTCTTGAAGTACAATCTGGTCCAATCTGCCCTTAAAAGCAAGAAAATATCCTATTAACCACTCCAGCTAGGCTTCTGGAGAACCAGTCAGGATAGTCTTGAGCCATGAACACAAAATTTTGCATGGATTTCCCTTACAGAGAGCAGATTTCTGAAGCTCTGCAGAGCTTGGGGACTAAAGCTCTTGACCCCTGCTCCTACCAGGAAAAGAACCTGTGCCCAACTTGGACACAATGGAGGTTCTTGATGGCCATTTAAGGAGCAACACAAGCCTTTGATAACAATGACCACATGTGTGCCAACAGGACCATGCACATGCTGAAACACTGTGTGCATGCTGAAATACCTTGCTGAATCAGGGCCACAGTAAATGCATTCTTTTCATAGAAACATTTTTCCATGGATCTGATCCAAAGCCCACTGAGGTCAGCAATAGTCTGTCACTTCAATAGGATTTGGATCAGACCCTGTGAGCATTTCCAACTAAAACCAGCGCTGGAATTTGTGCATGCCCTTGCATTGAAACAATTTGAGTCTAGTTCATTGTAAACCCTAAACTCAAATACTCCTCACCTCTGGGAAAGCTGGGAACACAAGCTGGATCTTTACTTTGCTTTCAAAGGCCAATTAAAAAAAGATTCCAAATCCAATGAGCACAAGCCTTCAGAACATTGATACCTGAATGAGGAGTTTAACTTAAAAAGAATTCAAATATCTCTGAGGAGGGAAGTTTCACCAGTTCTTTCATATAGCACTTCAGGTTAAGTATAAAAACAATAATTAAAAACTAGCTGACAAGGCATCTGCTGAGGAATGCATTTTAGGTTCTTCCTACAAAGATAAGAGTTCTATTTCCTAATAGCTATATAAATCCATAAAGACTTATCTATAATTTCACTGATAGATCACCACTGGAAAAAAGAGAGAAATCATAAAAGCATTCCACCTGTATTACTGGCAGATGGCTTATAAATGTCACACAGACTTAGACCTACTACTGGCTCATACAAGAGGTATTAAATAAACTGCTGAACATCTGCTGGTAAATACACAGCAAACAAGAATGCAACTTAGAGCCAAACATCTGGAGAGTGTGGGCCACATCTCTGCTCATAAACTAAGCAATGTTTTCTGCTAATCATTAACAGAGTTATTGATTTTAGAAGTGTATCACACAGCTATAATTTTGTCAGAGAGTAGACCACATAAGTTGTTCTTTTTCTGGTTGTTTCATTTTGTCTTATTCCAAAAGTCCATAAATTGACGAGCGGGACAAAAATTATAATTGACATCATCTGTGGGAAATATTTCATAAAACAACAGGCCCAGATGTAGGATTAAAGCCATGTGGTAGTAAAATACCACACTGAAAAAAGTCCAGGTTCCATGATTTCTTATGAAAACAGATGTGCTATTACTCTACTCTACTTGTTTTTCAATGCTTTTTACTCCAAATAATTCTCTTTTTTTCCTCTCTTCTTCATTTTTTTTTCAAAATTGCACTAGGGAGAGATCATAAATTGATTGCAGATGGTAACTTGTAGTTCAAAATCCTAACTGTCACAATCTTTGAAATAAAAATAAATGAAACATTTTGTGAAATTATATTGAGCCATGTTAAAAGTAATGAAGATTATACAAACATATGTCTTTTTGTCGTTTATACAGCACCTTCAGGCATGACAACCCGATCTATTAGACAATACTTCTCTCCCTGGGAAGTAGTTATTTTCCAAGTGCAGGATGTACTGAAATACAGAAGGTAACATATAGCCTGAAGACTCCTTTATCCAAGCCTCATGATGGTTGGAACCTCCTGCAACACAGAGCCAGGAATGCACATCCTTGATTCCCTCACATACAAAGAGGTAACATGGAAACAAGAGATGATAGTTCCATGCATCCTGCTTTGTACATCATTTCATGTGAGTACATTCTTGACAAACATATTGTATAAGAGATCTGTGAAAGACAGAGGCTTGTATGGTTTGAATCATAATTTGTCAGTGCTGTGCAGAATGGCAAACAACTGTATTTCTTCCTGAATGACTTACTAACATATGGAGCCCATTATGATGCCACTAGTTACAATTCATTAAGTTCTGAATTTACGCAGTTTCACAATGGAGTTCAGGGATTCTCCATTTTCCAGTTATCAGAGATTTTGCAAGACATAATAAAATAGAGGTCTAAGTAGATTCCCACCCTATCACTGTCATATCTTCATGCAAAAGCCATTTCCAATAGCACTGAGGGGGTTTGATGCTGATTAAAAAGATTGATTGAGGTGCCTAGTGTTAGTATTCCCAAAGAAAGAAAGGGGAGGAAAGACCCAGATACTCATTTGGGAAAGGAGATGTACATGTCCCAGTATACTTTGGGAGAAGCTGTGAAAGAAACAGGAACATTGACTCAGTTGAAGTGTTGCCCTTTTCTCAACTCACATACAGCAAGACAAAACCAACAGTAGCAGGCAATGGGAAGAGCCAGAATAGAGGATGTTTGGGGACCCCAAAAATCACGATAAAACCCCCAAAACAAGAACCAGGAGCAAAGTCAATGCCCACAAAAAGATGGCAGAGCAGTCTGAGAAAGAGCACTGTTTCTTCTATTAAAATCTTTATATCCAAGTGCGTTAACAGGAATCCCTCCATTATTTTGTCTCCCAGGCAAACCCTGCAGGGATGAGCAATCTTTGCCATCTAGCTCTGGAAACTCCACATCCTTGCTGTGAAATCTTTGCTCAAAATCCAGCTCTTGGGGCATCCCTTCTTCAGTAGCAGCAAAACTTGGGCTACTCTTCACACACCAATCCAGAATCCTTCTGCCAGAAACACCAGAAGTAGCAAGATGGTTCAAGATATGGAGTGCACACTTGTATCTAATATGATACATGAGAGTTTTCAGAGACTTGAAGCAGTGGTTGAGTGAGAAGGGGTGGGATTGAACTGTTGCTCAGTTGGCTGGAATAAAGGCTTTCGAGCAACAAGGGGAAGGCTTGGAGGAAGTTCAAATAAGGGTCATTTGCTTTTTGTAACAGATGCGTCTGGAATCCCTTGAAGCCTGGTACTCTGGAGCATGGAAATTCACAGCTCCAGTAAAGCCCCCGTGAAGGGACAGCAGTTTAGCACTCGATATTCCTCCCTAAAGAGACACAGTTTGAATCCTCAGTCAAGAAACTCCATTCCTCACACTGCCTGGTATTTTGACCTGCAAGCTCAAAAGCCGTGTGAGCTGGATGGGAAGATTTAAGGCAAAAGAACAAAACTAGAAGCTCATGGAGAAAGATTGCAAGGGCTTTGCAGGCCAGGTAAGCAGAAGGACTGCAGCAAGAGCTCTGCATGCACAAATATTTACATGGGCATCTCTCTGTGCTCTCTGCAACTCTATCCAACCTCTCCCTCTCCTCCCAGCTTACTGGGAATGACATTGTGGATTGCAAGCAGCATCACCGCACTCATCAAAAAAGAAAATGATTGCTTTGAATGCTCCTGAACACTTTGTTTTAACCCATCATGACCTGTGTGCTCTTACACCACCTCCCTTCCCACTCCTCTCCAAGGAGGCTTTGCTTAACTGAACTCACTGTAAAAAAGACCTTGACCAGAATATTCATTGATTGTATGAAGTTTTGGGATCAGCAGTGAATACTGAATATATTATTACTACTTTTCCTCTAAATAGTTTGTGGTTCAAAACAGACAACCCATTCTTTCTCAATTTGCAATTATTTCAAACTGAGGTTGGCATCTACCACCAACATTCAGAAGACATCTCCTCATTTGAAACCTATTTTCCAATTAAAAAAAGGTCATTAAGAAAACAAACATTTTAGCATGCAGTGCCCAGCTTAAGCAAAAAGGCACCCTTCAGAAAGCGGGCACCTTTCTGAATATATCTTTAAATCCAAGTCCTACTTAAGGCTGGGACCTGTCAATGCTTAACTTTGATCAGTTTCCAAGCCTGCAGGAACAGTCAAATAGTATTTATCTTACCTACTTATGATAAGTCTCCCCTCTCCAAGACATAATTAGCCCCATAAAATCTTCACCAGGGACATGATATTGTGAAAATCAGAATGTAACAGGGTTGGTTTGGCTGGGTTTTGGGAGATTATTTTTTCCAGTATGATTTGGGCATTGTACTTTTAAGTTATTCTTGTTTAATCAGTGATAACACCTTGGTATCACCTGAAAACCTGCATATCCTGGCCAGTTGGCTGCATCCACCACAGCAGCCCAAGAAAGTAAATCAGAAAAAATCAGAGATGATGAAACCAGACATGATCCAGAAGGTGAGGAAAAGAATAGAAAGATCCATATGAACACAAAGCAGAGCAGAGGAAAAACCTAAATTAAGATTTTGACCAGCTGACTCCTGGCCCAGTTATCTATGCGACAACTCCAAGAACTATCTCAAGTTTTCCCATAATGGCTCAGGGGGCTGAAAATGTTGCCCAATGGAAGGTCTCATAGTGCTGCACATTGAGTCATACACAAATCAGAGGAATGTCACATTTATTGATTTAGCTGGTGCATTCAGGGACTTGAAGGCTGTATTGACCTTTTTTATAGCAGCAGTTTTATCCTTTCAAAACCTGTTGCTGTTCCTGAATGAGCCAGCAACTTTTCCCATCCTTCCAGTCTTACTCTCACACACTGGAAAAAGAAAGGATGTGTTTTAGAGAGATTGAAAAGGCCAGAGAAACAGAACAGTAAAGAAAGGATGAAAATGGAAGTTTGTTCCTAAATCAAGATTTGACCTTCACTTGAAGGAGGCTGCATTTTTCAAGTTTCCATTTATTTTCAAGGGTTTCCCTGTAGCACATAAAAAGCCTAGAAATACATTAATTTTTCAAACAAAACTTTCCTGACCTCACATTGGATGGCCAAATGCAGTCAATAGGCTGCTCCTACATCCACAGTTCAAGGCCTTGCCTCAGCTGCTACCTCACGCCACAGCTTGCAGCAAGGAGGGAGTGAGAAGAGGCTTCAGAACCCGCTGGGTACTGCAATCAAGATTCTGTTTCATCATCACTAAGCCTGCTGGTATTCCTGCCACAAGCCAAAACCACCCCACTGAGCTGCCTAAAAAAGGGGTGGTCGGTGCTAGAAGAGGATTTCAAACATTTGAGACAGATGAAAGGAAGCCCATGGCCATTAGCACTGTTGGAGACACAATTGTTATTATTAACACCATCTGCAACATGGACATTTCAATCTTTGATGAAGGAAGGATGGAGCTGGAGACCACCAGCAGCAGCCTGGAGTGGGTGGAGCAGGGAGGAAACACACCACAGTAGCAGCAGACACAGAATTCAGGATCAATAGCGAGGAGGATGGATCCGAATAGGATATTATTCGCGGAGCAGCCATACGTGCTCATGGGCATTTGAAGCTCCACACACACTTTACTAGGAACAAGGGGAAACAACAATTCTTTGAGATCTATTTCTGCTCTGAATTAAGTCCAGCCATTGCAACAAATCATGCAGAGATTTGTGTCTATCAGCAGCTAGTCAGAAGTCTCAACAGCAATCAGCAAGAGAAAGTGACATTAGCAGACTCTGTAGCAAGACAAGGCTCTAGCACTGAAAAATACATTCAATTCTACTTAAACATCCTGGTATCAACTGAGGAAGGCAGAAAACCAAAACAAGACACACCGCATGTACAATTCACACCAAGGCTGGGCTGCACACAAAGGAGCACACAAACACCATGGCTCATATTTCAGGCCTTGGGAGCTCTCTTTTGCAACAGAGCAGCCCCTGAACTGCAAACAGAAACATGCATCTGCCCAAACTACAGGAGCCAGTGGTGGCAGGACAGACAGCACAACCATCAAAACCAGCAGTGCTGCCAAACACTCCCATCTCCTTCCTTTTCTAATGCTAGCATTAAATGCATTACCCCTGAAGAAGGGCTAATTATGGATGACCCCACTTTTTCCATCCTGACATTGGCCTCAGCAACACCCACAAGATGATGGCACTGAGATCCCCACAGCTCAACCACAGCTCCCCACAAGTTGCATTTCAAGCCACAGCAAATATCAGCCCTTAAAGCCTGTGGGATGACCTGACTGATAGGGCAGCTAATAACACTTGATGCAAGAATGCTAGTGGATGTTTTGCTGCCAGATTCTGGCCTGGAGAGGCCTTTCTCACTCTCCAGTAAAAGAGCAGGATCTAGGAAAATCTGCTGCAAGTCCAAAGTAAATTGGATGCTACAGACGCCGAAAAATTTTATTAGTGTCTTTTCTTCAGAACCAGCTCCTGAAGGAAGGAAAAGGACCTCGTTAGAATAGGCTGGAGGATATCAGTCAGTCACAGGAACCTATTATTTATATTTGACTTCACTTTATCAGTCACTCACATGAGATCTTTCTGCACCTTTTAAAGCAGACAGCTTTACTTGTGACTGCCTGTATAACTTGGTATCAGAGGCAATTAATCTCACCTGGCTAGTCATTCTGTTTAGATCATGGATGATAGGCTAAACTGCACAAGTCTTGGAAAAAAAAAAACCTTCACTGGGCCATCAAGACCTCCCAAAAAGAGCCAAACATAAACAAGAGGCCTATATAAATAATGCCTCATTTTAGCTGGCCAGTCCTACCAGGTCTTCCGTGTCAAAAGCCAGAGCTAGAAATTACCATGTAGCAAAGAAAAATTAGGAATTATAATTTTTTACATATGAGGAAAAAAAAAAACCATAATGCGTCAGTTTTGACATAGAACAAAACTTGTCATTGGCAGGGGACCGATGTCATTTGTTACAGGAGTAATTTGTGTTCTTGTGTAACAACAGACGCTAATGGGAAGCACACTCATTTGCTCCATCCCCGCTGGCCATCAGCAGTGCATTTGCATACAACCACCAGCATCCTGACTCCTGCCCAGAGCCAAATCACCTGGGCTGAGTCCTCATTGTCCCCTCATCCCACCAAACATCCTCCCTCACATATGGACCAGGAATGAACACTTCTCACATTATTGTCTGGCAAAACAAATCCAGTTAACTGACAGGGTCCTTGAGGCTGTTTCTAAGCTCATTCCTTTTATTAGCTTTTAACAAATACAAAAGCCTGTGAAGCCATGCACTGGATGTCCTGCCAAGAGTCCCTTGGTTCTGAGAGCCTCAGGCCCCTTCTCAGAGGAAAGTTCCCATCAGTCTCATTGCGCACTGAACCTAACAAGACACTTCACGATTTAAATATCACCAGCAAAGTTTAATCCAATCTAGTTCACATTTTCCTGATCCAAAAAGAAGCAGGCAGCCATGCAAAGAGTAGTTTCTTGGAAGTAACTTGAAGAAATAATTTTTCACCCATTTCACCTGATGCACAGCTAGCAGTGACTTGGTTGTCTAAATGCTCAGGAAAGTTTTCTGGAGGGTTTTCTTGAGGTAACTTTTCCCCATCACCGACTGTTCAGCAGCACTGAGCCTATCGGCAGTAGCTACATGAGATCTGCTGACCTACTGTACATTCCTTTTCAAGCAGCAGCTTTTATTTCACCACTAATAGATCAGGCAACAGAAGTACTCACTCAGTGGTGGTATCCCATATCCTCTCTAAAGTTTATCAATTCCGCTAGTTTTCATATCCTAACGGAGCACAGTACAATTTAACATTTCACACAGTTAAAGCTTGTCAGCCTAACTCCAACTCAAGAACATTTTAAGAGAGCTTTAGCCAGTTGCTGAGAATTACATGCTGTTGCACATGGAGATTCAAGCATTTCACAGAATCACAGAATGGGTAAGGTTGGGAGGGACCACAGTGGGTCATATAAACCTCCCTGTGTGCAGGATCAACAAAACCATTAGAACAACAAATAATTCAATATTAGAAGACAGCCGTAAGAAGCAAAAGGATGCTTAATTCTGGTTTTTGAGAGGTTCATCTTCTAAATAAGTACAGGAGATGAAAACCCCTTAAGAAAAAACTGCTTAGAGTAGAATAGAGACTCTTCAACAGTACTCTGCCTATGAGCACACCAGCCATGCCAAAGCAATTCATCCTGGAAATACAGCAAGAGAATTTGCTGCTGTATGAACATCTCAACAGTGAAACTTTGTGGCAGTGATCCCAATACACTTGCAGATCACACCTTTTTTTCTGTGCAACCTGGGCCACTAAAGGGTTTGCTTGTGCAAGATGCACAGTCCTTCTATGCCTTCTATTTAAAACAAGTCTAGTACAGCATAGCAGATCAGAGAAGTATTATTTGCAGAGGGAAGAAAATAATTCTTTTTTCTCTTCCCAGTTTTGCAGTTAGTTGCAAAGACTTGCAGTTATGCACTCCATTCATCAAACTAATAAAAACAACTAAATGTTCTCTGGTTAACCATCTGAGAACATTTCTGACCAGACCTTTGATTAGCACTTTACACCCCTTTTTCTTTAGGACATGTCTGTTTTCAAATGATAAGTTGTTATACATTTCTAATTTGCTGGCAAGAATTAGAATCCTTTTCTTTGGTCTTCCCATCTATGTCAAGATCTATGAGACAAAATATCATAACTGCTCACATTAAGTGTAGATCTAGACACCTATTAAGCAAAGAAAAAGCACAAAAAGCTGAAGAATTGTCCGCTGCTGGCCCACTGCAACTCTGTATCTGTGTAGGATCCTGTCAGTGTAACATTCTCCCTTCTGGAACGCAGCTCATGGGATGCCTTCAGCGCCTGCAAAAAGTATCAGTCTTAAGTATTATTTGCAGTTTCTATGGACTATTGAAAGTTTGAACAGGCAGCTGGAGAAGCCCCTGGAGATGTTTTCTCTCTAGAGTTCTTTCTTTTTCTAAAATGGTCAGCTTGCTTACATATTATCCATCTGAAAAGTCATGATATTTTAATCAATGCTGGAGAATTTCAAAAGAAAAAGAGCTTATACTTGCATGATACTATACACAAACTCACATTTCCAAATGTGACTATAGCTTTGCATCAAAGTATTAAAAAACAGCAGGATATAAATCAGCATCATACATAAAGTTCAGCAAGAGGTTCATTGAGTAATTATCACAGCAACAATTAGTGCCCTGTACAGACCAACTGTGTGCTGTGGGAACTGGAAGAGGCACTGGCAGCTTTTCACTTGCTGGCCACTTTCTCAACTCAGTCAAAGGAGAGAACAGACTCACAATAACATCCAGAGTAATATGGGGAAGTTTAAAAGCCCAACTTTCTTCGGAGGTATTCCTTGGAAGCAATCCTTTAGCGTCTTTAGAGCTGGTTGCCCCAAATCCTAAAGCTGAAAGGTCCATCTGCCCTCCAGTGTTCAAGCAATGCTTTGCTAAAACAGCAGCACCATCCCCAGACTGACAGGTGTTGCTCAACTGAGAGGATGATTCCTTAAAGGATGCATTCAGCTAGAGGACCATGTCTTTACATACTGGGGTCCAAAATGCGGAGCTCTCTCTCCCCCTCTGAGCTGTCTAGAGTCCTTTCCAATCATTCCCATTTTGTGATTGATTGTTTTGCAATGATTTTTTTTATTGCATTTGGGACAGGAAGGTTTTGTGTTTTTCCTTTGCTTTGTTTAAAAGCAAAAATTTACTGTCAATTAACTTATTTTCATTATCTGCTTGCCAGAGTTAACTCTGAACAGTTTCTTTTCTGGTTTTGAGTTACACAACTCTGCAAACACCCTGGTAAGAGCCAGTATGTCAAACACATTGCAATTAATTTTTAACTATCAGTTTCCTACTTTGAATTTCTTTTACCCGTTTGCAAAGCATTTGGAAGAGAGCAACACTGAAGCACAGATGACATCATTAAAAGTAAACATTGGCCAGGATACAGTACAAATACCATACTGTAGCATCTGCTCTAAATTTAGGGTACACCACAGTCAAGTCAATAGCATGGGTTGATATTGGTTTACCTTTTAATGAGATCCACAATCTTAGTAAAAAAGTGGCAAAACAACATGTGACACTTTTAGTTTGTCAGTAAGGTATTGCTTCTTGAATGCTAACTATCTGGCCCAGGCTCAAAATTAACTTTTAGGCAGCCTGGATGCATGTTTCTCCAGATCCCAGTCCTCCCAAGCCAAAAGGCAGGCAACATTAGTCAATTTATTAAGCTGGTGAAAGCTCCTCTGCACACTGATCTGCACTAGCAGTGGCTCTGAGTAGCCCTTAGTTTCTCCCAAGAGGGACAATGAGCCAGCGTTTAATGTCTACTTCCTCCTCTGTCCCAAGGTTTGATAACTGTGGAAGCAGCAAAAAGCACAGCAGTGCCTTAAAACAATCCCACATATAGGCTAGAACATTAAGCTCAGGAGTGATTTAGGAATGCTACTGCTGGGGGATTGGGGAGAAATAAATCATTAGATCTTATGTTTCTAATGTATTCCTGAAATGCAGCCCATCCTTGCGTCCTGCCTCTGTTAATACCTCAGGGTGTATTGCTGATCTCAACAGTTTTTGAAAGAAGCCTTTTTGCCTTCTCTGCTGGTAAAGGCACAATTTTCAGAGCCCCATGGAGAACCAGATATGCCCATTCCCAAGGTAATCCTGGCAGGAACATCTACCCTATTGCTTTATGAAGACTAGAATCTTTCTCCCCAGGTGCTACACAGGCACACTGTAAGGGCCAACAGCCCAGTGGTATCTGCTTAGCTCCTTGCCAACAAAGCCAAAAGAAAAGTACAAGAGATGTCTATGATCACTACACAGATGATGCCTTTCCCTTCTGGTAGCATGGCCTCCAGAAATACAGGTCTTCTGCTTCCATACACCAGAGCTCATCTTCTCAATGCAAACACTTAATGATTTACATGCGCAGAGGTAGAAAGCAAACCGTTTCTGTTTACACACAAAACTAACCATCAGTTTGACTTCTGGCCACATACAAAACTTTGCTGCTTTACTGCCCTCAATCAACACAACATAAAATGTGTACAGAAAAATTGCTATTCATAGCAAAACAGGAGTTGCCACCTAAGACCTTTTGTTGACTAAACAGCCAGTCCATTATTTTCTTCCTCATAGCTATTCCCTGTGCATTTCAACTGCTCTGTTAGACAGCTCTTCAGGGATTAAGGAGTAATGTTTCATTTTTCACTGATCCTTAACAAAACACAGCAAAAGTATCAACAATATAACAGAAGGGGTGCTGTCATTGTTCCAAGCATATTATATTTTAGACTAGCTGAATAACCTTTTGGGAGCCAGAATGCTGATTCGCACATAAAAAATTACATTCTCTTATCCATTAAGCCAAATTTATGCAGAAATGCCTTCCCTGTTTTGGTACGGGGTTTGCTCATCTGTAAAGAAAGGGACTTTATTCTCAACTGGGGGGTAAGATGAGCTAAGAATCTCATAATATTTTTCTTCCCGTTACAGTTGGCCAGGCCACTGGGTACCTCAGTTACATGACCCACAGCATTAGGTAAAGCTATACTGTCTCACCCACTCCCTCCCATTGTGTGTCACTAGCAGCGTGCAAGAACTCAAAATGGAATTATTTTCCTTCTTTTCCTCCTGTGGGGGTTTACAGTCCCATCTGGTTTCAGCAGCAAGTATTTCTTAATAAAATGCTGCTGCAGCAGAAGAGAGAGAACTGGAGCAGAGAATGCAAATGACCCAGTAGTTCAGATCACCATATTCCTTCCTTGATCTGGGTGAGTCAGGGGGTCACACCACCCTTTGCTTTCACCTGCTCACAGCCAGGTCGCAGTCCCAGCTCATGTCATTCAGCTAGCAGACCACTGCTGCATTTGTGCAAAGGCATTGTTACATCATCTGTACTTTGGGTACATGCTCATCCTAGACCAGGACCCAAAATCTATTTTAAAAGTTTCAGGTGCTTTCCTACCCTCTCTTACTAAATAGCACATTTTTGAAAATTATTTCAATAGGAACAGCTACTCAATCATTAGGCCACTGGGCTTTTGAAAATCTGCTCTGAGTCACTTAGAATCTAATTATCAGTGGTATTTAAACCATCATTAAGGTCTAATGAATTAAAAATAAATCATTAAGGGAACAAAAGATGTTTTCTGTAAAGATTCATTTTTGCTTCCAGATTTGTTTCATCAAGCAAGCAGAGGATGTCGGGATCTCCACAAATGCAGATCATGGGAAAAAAAGCAAGTCTCATACTGAGCAGCAGAGCATCAGAAAACACTTAGAAATGTCAAGGCCTGAATAATTATCTAACAAAAGCTTTTACATAAATTTAAGTGTGGTGACACAAATTAAGAAAAACTTCAAGGACCTCAAATATTTAATGTGTATTTTCCAGAGTGTTGGAATCTGGATAAAACTCGCGAGGAAGAGAAGAAAAAGTGGTCCAGTCACCAAGCCAAGGCAAACTCCACCAGGGGAAAAAAGCTCTAGTCACATATTCAGGCTTTACTGCATGCTAAAAAGCTAACAGCACAGGACACTCTTTCGCTGTGCTGCCAGCAATCTTCCCATGCATTTCGTAACTATTGTGATTCCTGTTCAGAACAACAAATGGGAAACTTTAGCATTAGCCTTACACTATGGTATAGGTATTTGCATTTCACAAATGCAGGAGAAATTCCCACTAATGCAGCCTTCACTGCAATTCATATCCCAGGGGGCTCCTGCACATGTTGATCCTGTTGTAATGAAAGTCAAGATGGGAGCTTTACCATTGGTTTCAGCAGCGTCGGATCAAGTCAACTGAACTACTGCAGGGGCTGAGGCTGTCCATGTCCTCAACTGCCTGGGGAGATGAAAGGCTGCTAGGACCAGCACTGCCACCTCTAATTATCCTGAGGAGTACCATTCCATAGGAATCATTCACCTTTCAGCAGCAGGGCCTATGGATCACTTCTGTCTCAACCCAGCCCTTTTTAGTGGCAAATGGTCTCCATGCTCACCCTCTGCCTAGGGGAGAATTTAATTCTCCCTTTGAGTTTGGTAGCAAGACATCCACTTTCTCACAGACCTTATGGGAACCACTAAACAATTTCTCATCTGGGGCAGGCTTGGCACCCTCCTCCC